>VYZX01003588.1:689-55048 GCA_013401335.1 Brachypteracias leptosomus | reverse complement strand
TACAGTTTAGGAAGCCTGGCAGACAAGAAGAATATTTTGGTTTGGGATAAAACTTTTCTTTAATTGCTTTCAATATGCACACTGTTTTCACTATAATTCTTTCATCCAAACATTTTTTCTGAGGTTGTAACTGCCAGCATGACAAACTTAGTGCCAATTAAGGAAGTCAGAATCTTTAAAAAATACTAATTTCTCCATTATAAGAAAAGAAAAAAAAACCCAAACCACCACCAGAGAACACATTTAAATTCACAGCTGCAGTTAGCTGTCAAGTAGCTCAATTAACTTTGATCCTTTTGGGGGGATAAAGGTTCTGGAGAATGGCAACAGCATGGGAAACCTTTCAGCTTTTGTCCCTGTCTGAGCCACATCTGCAATATTGGAGTTTGTGAACTTACCTCCCCTCATGAGATTTGCAGAGATTGTAGTAACCAGGCACAATATTTTTGCCTAGAAGTTGGAAATATCCCTCCCTCCATTTCCAGCTGTACGGCATAACTCTAATGCTTGGTGCAATCATCGGTTTATTTACTTCACCTTTTTATTTTGATTTCAGCATTTGAAAAACATACCCCTCAGGCTCTAGTGTCATAGGCAAATTCCACAACGAGCGGATCAGCCAGCTTTGCTTATACAGAGCCCCTGGCTCAACCAGGATGCTAGCAGAAACCTCTGCAGAATGCTAGCAAGAGTCCACCTCACCTATGAACCTCCTGGGGTCCTACATTTCCTCAAAGATCCACTCAACTGAAATCACTGCTGCCTCTGATGTGTGATACAAACACCAAAAAGCAATTCTTTGCCTAAGTTGCTTAGGTCAAGTTTCCTCACAAAATGCTCATTTTCCTAGATCAAAATACTTCCTGAATATGAAACAATGTTTTATATATCACTCCAAGTAACATTTCATCAGTGCCTTTACAAAAGTATCAAATCTCTTTCTTGGAAACACCTACCCCGGTACAACAGGGGATTTACATTCCTTTCTTCCTGGCCACAGCTCTGTGGTCGCAGCCGTCCTGTAACCAACACACTCACCCAACTGTTTCATCTCCATCACCTCCCCTGAAGCACTCCCACACAAAGCAGAAATTCCTTTGTTATACCACAAAAGCACAACCCTGTGTCTTATGTCATTAATTTGATCCCAGTGATTCTGTTACTCTCCAGACAACCCATTCCTCCTACACGATGCTGCAATTCTCCTCTCTTGATTATTTCAACTTCAGCAGCAGCAAATTTCTTTAGCACGTTCCCACCTTGGTATCAACACCATTAAAGAAGACACTTGTGTGATCCCAAACCTTTTATTTCAAGAACTCTCCTTTTACCCAGAGTCCTCCCTAGCTTACACTCTGAGTCGTCTCCTTACCAGATCACTATTTCAGAATTCACCAGCTTAAATAACATCTTTCCACAGTGCATACCAAACCAGCTCCTCAAACATAAGCAGATCAGAAGATTACATCTAGAAGGCAGCTACCTTGTCTACGAGATCAGAGCTATCTAGCCTAAACTGTTTCTCATTGCTTTTTATACCACTCTCCTTTATCTCCAATTTCTTCAGTGTTTGTTCTTTAACAAAAGCCTAGCCAGCCAATCCCTTTGATAGAGAATACTAAATCCTCCACCTTCTGCTTCTACATATATGGCAATATTCACATCTTAATACACATTACTCCTATATCTTTCACTTTTCAAAGTTCTGTATTGTCTATTTATCTCCTTCCTTAAAACCCAGAAAAATATTTGGTTTGTTTTCTTTCACCTTTTTTCTTTGCCTGTTTCTTGCCAAAGCAAATCCATGCCTGATCATGGCTAGGAGAAAATGCATTTCAGGATTCAGTTTCTTACACTGATAAAAAGATACCTTATGAACACCTGTCTAGAACCAAAGGGCTATACTTGCTATTATATTCTGTTAAAATGTGGGTCTGAAAAATGCACATATTTGTTCCTTTGTGCTTCCTAGAATGTTATCTTTTATTTAAAGTTGAGGGGTTAATAAAGGAGGACAGGTTTTTCTTCTGTTCCTCATGACTGAGGGGGGGTCTTTTTATCTCTGAATTTTTAAAATGTGAAAGAGACATAGCAATGCAGGAACTTTGAGACAGATTACTGTGCCATTTTTTTCCCCATCTGCTACTTCAGGCACTGAGATATTTATAAAGTAAGAAACAAAACTGAAAATATTAAGTTTCAAGAGAGCAGTGACAAAGTGTAAGAACTATTTCTGTAACAGGCATGGTTCATGAGGCATAAAGACACTGACTCTTAGTTAAACAGAAATCCAGAGAATCGAAGACACCTTAATTAGAAGTTCAGTGTAGACACTGCAATTATTAACCTTCACAAGAAATAGGCAATAAACAAATTAAACTGTTATATATCTGCATGGTAAAGGGTTAGATTCATTTTTCTTCACAAGGCCAAGTTGGGCTGCTTACAGAAAATCACATGGAAACATTTTGGTCTGCATCACTGAGACTTTCTTTAATCTCTTAGGAATTATTTTTTAAATTGAAAACTACAGACTTTTTGAAAAACTTTGCTTTGTTAGAGACAGAGCAAAAGGAATCACTAGTCTACTGCCATTTTCCATGTTCTTAGCTTATATTTTCAATTTACGTGGATAATTAATATATGATCATTTAATTCCTTTAAATTTTAATACAAGTGTTTAAAATGAGCCTTACTCAATGACCATTTCACTTTATGATCTGTCACCCCTCTGATTCTCCTGCTGTCCTTTTCATATTCAATAGCTTTCATTTTTACAATCAGATTTTATCAAATTCAAAGTCTGTTCCTTTTTTATTTTTAAAGAGTACATAGGCATACATCATTCTCTTAAAGCAATACATCAGTCAAAGCTATAAGATGCAACCTTCTCTGTGGAAATATGGTCTAAAAATAACTTTCTTGTTTAACAAAAATTTTATCTATTGTTTCAATTCAAGTAGATTTTATGAGACTATTCTGACAAATTATAGTGAAGTTATTGCATTGATAATCTCAAAGTTCAAAACCATAAAACTCAAATTACTGTTCTTTCATTTGCTGTGATGGAGCAAAAGGAATCAGCATCAGCACACAATCTGGCCAAAAAGACTTGGACTTTGTTTCATTTAAAAATTAAAAATGCATGTAAACTGCTCCTGAATGTCTAGTAATAATATATACATATATTATAGCAATATATACATTTTAAAGACTTTAGATTACTATTTGCTGAAGTAAGATACATCATAACTGGAAGCATGCATGTGTGACTTCAAAGTGTTGGCCAGTTTTGCTCTAGAATAGAAAGCAAGTGCATTAGGGAACAGGGAGCTACATAAAAGCAACATAAAGCCATTACCACACTTTATACCATCACTCTCAGCTGTCCCTGATAGTCTGTGACATCTGTGGTGTAGCCTGGAAAAAATCCCCGTGTCCCTTTTAAACTTGATGCTCTTTTCTGTGAACATTATTAAGTGGGGAAAAAAAAAAAAAAGAATCCAGAAACAAACCTGACACAACATTAATTGAAGCCCAGTGATTTATGTTTGTTTTCTTTTCATCCAGACCAATTCAATATCTTTCTGAATCTTTTATGATGCTTGTTATAGCCTTTACACCTGATTTATTCCACATACAATGCTCTGAATCATCCCAAATGCAGATGTATTTGTTTTAAAAGATTTTGCTGAGACTTGGAAATATTATTTCCCTTTCTGTAAACGCTACATAAGCATCATCTTAAATTATTTTTTGCACAAGTATACAATGATAACTTCTGTTATTACAGAGTTCAGACAGGTTAATTTTTATCCACCCACATGGTAGTAAAGGCAAAAAGTACAAAGCATCTCCTCTTTCTCTATACACAGAGACTATAGAGACCTAGAAACTACTTCAGCAATCTAATAGAGCAACACTGGAAAATGATACCTGGAGGGAAGACCAAGGACAGAGGGGCCTCTATAGATGATGTGATAGCAGACATATTCTTACATCCAAGTTGTAAGAAGGTTACATATTCTTACAAGATCTGTTAGTATTATAATTTTCCAATCATCTCTCCTAAAGATTAGTTATGTATATGTTTATGGATAACATTTCTTTTTTTTCAGTGGCAATTCTAAAAGAATGAGAGGTATTTTTCAATGGGAGAGAGGGGAAAGAAAAAACCATCCAGCACTATGTTTCATTAATTTAAAAGTTAAACTTTCAGAATATGTAGGTCTCTTCAAGCTTAAGGTTTTGCAGAGATGCTGTTCCCAAGAGAGCAAGTAGCTCTCAGGATAGCTGAGATCAGCAACAATTAGCTCTATGTTTGCACACCTGATCATAAGAACAGATATGAAGTACCCTGTGTAGGTAAACTTGGTGACACAAGCTTACACAGTAATATCCTAAGAATGGGAGAAGCAGCAGCAAGAACTTAAGCACTACACTCTGGAACCAACTATTAACTGCACAAATAGAGAATGAGGAACAAGCAGTTACATAGCAGTGCTTCAATCAAGAACACAGGGCTGCAGCGGGTCACCAGATGCACAGGAACAAAAATGCGATGCTCCTCTTGAAGCATAAATAGCAGGAGCAGATGTAAGCCCAGCACTGCTCTTGCCCAGCAGTTGCAAGATCTCAGCTGGAATAGCACGATCAGATTTGGACAGCACTAATCAAATAGTGGAAATACAAGGAGGATGACCTATAAAATTTGAAAGAAGAGATGTATGTATTTTTTACTATTCTCATCAGAAATAGGTGTCAAGACTGTTTCCCACAGTAGACTAAACTGCTGCTATGAAATGCAACAAAAAAGAATGCCCAGGACTGCTATGCTTCACAATACAACTTTTTTTTTTTGATGATAGGCTTTTGACAACATGCTTGGCATATCAAACATTTAGCATAAGGGACAAGTGGAAAAGTCAAAAAGTCTAACAATATGCCCAGCATTTTGCTAAACACCTGAAAATATCAGTCACAATATGATTAATGTATGAGGTAGAGCATTGTGATACAAAGTTTGATTGAAATCCTCTGTGCTACATAAAAACACATTCCCCTTCTCCAGAAAAAAAAAAAGGATTATAATTAGAAGACAATCAGAAAGTGAAATTGTTATGTTAGTAAGATTTGCAAAGATGCTTCTCACATCTATAATGAGGAAATACAGCTGGAGAGAGAAGACAGAGGAAGCAGAAATTCTAAAACATCCAAAGCACCTTTTGTTCCTTTTTGTATACTCTTTGAGTTCTTTCAAACCATCTACGTCTACATTAATTTAAATAATTTAAGTATTTCTACATGAGTATTTTATCTTCCAAAGCTGAAGGTTTCAGTACATGTTCTACCATCATGAGTCACAATATGCAACCAACAAAGCACAGTTCTGATGGTTGAACATCCCTCTGAATTGTCTTTCAAGGATATATGGTTCAAAAGTTGAAATTTTTGTGTTTTTCTTTTCATGCCCACATTTTGCTCCTGCAACCCATTTTATACAAAGGAAAAGCACCATTCACCACATAATTTCTGAGTTTTCTTATACTTTTTAGTAGCTAAGGTGAGCAGATATCTCCATAACCTTCAAGGAGGCAATTAAGATGAATGATCATAAATCCCTGCTTGAGGACTGGGTGTAGGCACACACACAGCTGTTCATGTTTTCATATAGCTACTAGCAGATAGACTAGGAGGGTATGAGTATAAGTTATTTTAAATTATTATTAAGATTTTCAAAAACAAATGCAAACCATTCTAGATAACAGAAACACTCCTCCTTTTGTTTTCTTCATCAAAATAATATATTTTCACATTATTCCTCCAAACTATACACAATTGGTGTGTAAAATATATTGAATATACTGTGGAACATGTAGATTGCAATAAAAAATATCTTAGGTGTAAATTAACTCAATATTTATCTCATCTAATATGCAAATTAAGACAATGTATTCTCATTAACATCGTCTCCATTTCCTTTAAGCTAAACTAAATCTCCAGCCAGAGCAGAAAGAAAAAGAGTATCTGTAGTTCTCTTTGAAGCTAATGAGGGTGTGATTAGCCTCCTGCTTTGTTATGAAGTGGCATGCTCAGGAGAACTTTCCCTGGGTAATGCACAACATAAACGTACGCAACCCAAAAAAACAAAGACAGGCTAAGTATGGTACCACATTATGCGCTAATAAAGTACAAAACAAGAAAGGGTAAATTCCAGAGAGCTTCTGAAATTTAAATGTGCAATAAAATGGAAAAGCATTTTCTCCAGGCACATATTTAACAGAAACAGATATGACCTAGACCTTGCTGACAATCTGGAAACAGCAAGAGGATTTTTTTAGGAGATAGTGCATCTTATAAGTTCTGAAATATATCACTTACTACAAACCAGTGCATCTGCTGTGTGGAATCTGTGTTAGTATCAACTTGGTTCAGAAGCACTTAGTTTTCTGTTTAAGTTTTTTCGTGTTTGTTGGTTTGGGTTTTTTAAACAAAACAACCCCCAAAAGCCACCACAAAATCCATCGTTAGAACTACACTTCTAATGAATGGTGCTGCCTTCCTCCAGCCTCCAAAGATTAACGTGCTAACTTGGTTGCTCTGCTAAAGAGGACAATAATGTTACTTATTAAACCAGTTTTAATCCATTGTTGACCATAACGACTGTTTTTGACAAGCAATTTGAATTCCAACACTTGCACACGCTCCCTGTGTTCAGCTGAAGCAATGAGTTATGTGGCTTCCAGCGGCCTTAGGGGACTGAAAGGTAGAAAATGTTGCGATCCAGGATTGTTCTTAATTTCCATATGTTGATAAGCACTTCAAGTGTCACCAGCATGGTGAATTGAGAGCTCCCAAATGAAAATATGCAGGGAAAGCAGAGGTCATACTACAAAATAAAGAGAAAGAAGTTGCTCACAGAAGTGAAGGGGAACAAAAACCAGAAGATCCACCTCTGAACCAGCTCCTCCAGAGAGATCTGACTGTATCAAATCTGATAGCAGATGAGCCCCTAACAACTTTAAGTGCTATAGATACAAGCAAGGGCTGTATAAACACAGAGGCTGAGGCTTCTGCTGCTGGGCTGTGCGAGGGAAGGGCAACGTGCAGGGAAAGTCTTGCAGGGCTGGAGTTCACATCCACTCACCCGCTGCCTCCCCTCCTGCCAGCTGAGAAGCTGCAGGGCTGTCAGCCAGGCAAGAGACCGGGCAGCTCCACTTTAGAAAATATACAAATCCATCTATTTCAGAAGCCTTCAAAACAGTTTCATCTGCTGTTCATGTGATGGGATTAGCTACCTAACACAGTGGAGCTGTAGCAACTTGGCATAGAGCTGGTCCCAGGATTATGTGTGAGTGTCGTGACATCCAAAGGTGACTATACCAGGTCCAGTGTCAGCAGTGGATCTACCGCTCTTTGGAGAGATTCTGGCACACTAGAACTAGCTGGATCTCCTTTAAAGTTTCAGTCCTTAAAACCAGTAATAAACCCTCTCAATGGCACTAACTCATCTGACCTACCCTAATTCTCATCCCCAGGGTGCAGGGGGTAACCTGGAGCTGCCCTGCCAACACTGCACACTAGAGCAGCTTCCTCTGCAGATGGAGAGGACAACGAAGCTCATGGTGAGGCCACCGTCATGGACCCTTCTGCTGATAGGGCACAACATTTCCTGCTGATTGTGGCTTTCTTCAACCTGCTCCACATCAGAAACAGCTGTGAAAAAGGGCAAATCAGACAGAGTTTATGTTCTTTGGGAGTTACCTTATCAAGTTCTCACCACCTGCTTTATTATTGTTATTATTGACAACATTTGCAGATCAGGTTTGTTCATCCCTTAGGTCTTACAGAGTTAGGAAGCTAAGAAAACCCATCCACAAAAAGTGGATTTAGCCAACTTGTTCCATACTGTCCATGCAATAACAATACCTTCCCTATCCTTAGCTGGGACTAGATATTGTTGGTCTCTTTTACAACCAAGATAAGCTGAGTTCCTCCACACAAACCTGTTCAAGTCACTCCAATACATACCCAAAGAGGGGCACAAAGCCCTTGCAGAGGTATGGGGCTGATTACCAGCCCTCACTGTTTCACAAAGTACCAGAAACAAGAAGAACTAAAAAAATCCATGTACAGCTTTAAATCCAGCAGAGAGTACTAGCATTTTAAAAACCTGACAGTGCTTTTATGGCTTATAAATCCATTTTGTTTTATTTTCCTTCATCCTATTTGTGGCAAACTCATGTACTCCTACTAAAAATTCTCTTCAACTTCAATGTTTTCCCTTTGCAGTATAATCTTGGGGTAAAAAAAAAAAAAGAAAAAAAAAATCACTTTTCACATTACTGAAAAGGCATCTAGTATGTTTTATAGTCTCCAGCACCTGGGAGAAAACATAACAATTGAGTGGTATGACATTTTTGTGAGAACATGAAGGCAATCTCTAAATGAGATTTGAGCTCTTAGGCAGCTTTAGCACACTGATACTAATCTGGATCAGATCTCACTTCCAGGAGTGATGTGAATTCAAAGCTTGGGCCATTTTCCAATTAAAACAAGGTAATAGGCTGCTTTTTCCAGGTAACTGGAAGATATGCACAGGTCCTGACCCTCCACGTCAAGCTTTTTAACTAGAACCTTCTATTTAGATCTGTTTTCTCAATGCAATTACTCCAAGTTCCCAGCTCTTCTTCTCACCCCTATAATCCCCAAGGCCCTCTCAGAAATGCACCTCTCCCAGCTGACATCCCCCTTCCCTATCATTCTTGTAGAGCTGTGGCTTCTTTCCTGAAGCATGATAGCAAACTCTGTTATAAGCATCACCACCACGAGTTCTTTGCCAAACACCTTTCTCAGATTTGGGATGCTGACTAATAAAGCCTACTGTTTTACCACCCTCAGACGTTGTGGAAGATTTGTCACTGTGCCCGTTTAAGTGTTTCCCCAGAAATCTTCCCTTTCAGGAGTGCAGTGACTCCATTAAGCCACCAGAGACCATCCAGCTGTCCCCCCAGCTGCCCACACAACATGGCCAGGAACCCCGTGTTTACACCTTGCTTCTGTCTCTGGAAACTCATCAAATGTTAATGCCAACCAACTCTGGAGAGGAAGCCTATTATTTGACCAAGACACTAGTTTTACTTAACAGCCACGTATTAGAAGACAAAATCCAGCCACACTAACAGTAGCATATAGAATTGCTATAATGAAAGCAGCCATCTAAATGACATGTTAGGGTAGGTTAGAAGCACTGTGAAAATACAGTTGAGTGTCCTGTGCAATGAAGGCCTCACAGGAAAAAAACTGCAAATCACGAGTTTTCTCAGTTCAGGTCAGTTCAAACAAAAATTGGATTTCTTGAGGTATCCAAAAGTTTTAAAGTGTTTTTTGTTTTGATGCCAAAAACTGGAAATTTGCATTTTTCAAATACATCTTGAGTATTTTCTTATATTTTCACAGGATCCAGCTATATTTGACCTGTGAACTTTGTAGAAGCCAGTACCCCAATAAAAATGGCACTTCTATTCAAGAAAAGGATCACGAAGTAGTTTAATAGAGGCACGTGTATGAACAACCCAGTGCTGTCCCAGCTCTCTGCTTACACAGTGCATGAGTGAGACAATATTAGAAAGGAATAGTAGAATGAACACCAAAAGAACATTTATTTCACTGACTTCTTTGTACCACATGAAGCTCTACAACATTAAGCAACAAGATGGAAATAGGTGCAAAATATCTAGACCTCAACCTACTTAGACATACTCATGCAAGTACTAGACTCTACTGTGCTGAAGATGAGCACCACTGCCCAATTTCAGTGCCCTCTGAAATCCTGGCTGTGCAGGAGGTTTGGCACCGCTCTCATCACTGGATGTGATATTTAACTCAGGAGATTTGCCATCCTTCCAAAGTATTTCCAGAAGCACAACTTCTAATTTACTCTGGAGGTGAGGGTTTTTTTCAAATAATAAATAAACACTACTGAGTAGCAATAGCCAAATAGGAAGGTTTCTTTATATAAAATCTGGGTGTTAATTTGGGTTTTTTGACAGACATGATGGAAATTAACAGTTGATATGCATGCAACATCGTGTATTTTGGCATTAAGGAAGCCCAAATCAATGTGGAAGTATCGAGCATGTCTACACCATCAAACTTGTTTGCTTATAAAAATGACAGGTAAATAACTGAGAGCTCCATTTTCCTGCCCTTATGAAAATCACAGAGCTCTCATAAGACAATATCTCTCTTGAATTCTTTTTATTTAACGCATGATTAGAATATTAGCTTGCAAGAATAGACTGATCAAACTATTTGCCTTTCAACAAGATTTTCCTGTATAATTAACGGAAGTCTCCTATGCCCAGACATCACCCTATTAAATGTGACATGAAATGTAACCAATAAATAATTAAGTCTCTGATTAGTTATAAATAAAAGATCAACAATATAATATTTTAAGAGCCGCACTCAATCAATTATCAGTATTAACTAGTAATTACTGAAAGCTTAGCACATTAAAAAATTTAACTAAAAGTTCAAACAAAAAAATCTATTTGGAAAGGGAATAATTAAGGAATTTCTTACATCTTGTGCAATCTGTGTCTTGTATCCCCTATATTTCATTCCTATATAAGCATTTGCTTGCTTGGCTAAAATGACTACGCACTGCATATTAAGAATGACATGATGTAAGTGTCAAGTTATTCACATCTCTAAAACCCTTGCTCAAGGAATGAACTTTGGAGTAGTCAACATTTCTGTATTTTAAAATATTTTTCAATAATGCAAGCAGTTCATTTCTTATTAATTGTTCCTGTCACAATAATACCAACAACACTGACATGTTTTCCTGAGTAAACACCGTTTGACAGACAGGCTAGAGATATTTTCAATACTCCCTCACTCTTGGTCACAAAGGCACTTCTTACACAAGAGCCAGAAGTCACTGCTTATTATGTGTTTCTAGGCATTCACACTAGCAAGGTTCAGCATCTAGCACTTATTTCAGAAAGGCAGAACACATGGAGAAACTTGCACTGCTGAGTGCACATAGTCAATGAGCTTTGTCACAACAGCAACTTGTATTCAGTTCCTCTGGTAAAGAGTTCCAGCATCTATTAACTCAGTACAGATATGTGCAAGGTGTTGGGTGGTTAAAACCCTGATGTACCCAGATGTTCATTTTGTTCTGCAAGACAACTAATGAAAAAATTAAGTACTTTCAAAATATACTTTTTCAATCTACTGACAAGATACAACAAAAATGTACCATTAACTTCTCTACAAATCCTACATTAAGGAACCTTAAACTAAACAAGGCTGTTTGGATCTGCTTATGATATACTAACACAAAACTACACACACACACACAATTATCATTCTCCATCCTTCCAGATTTCTGCAACCAAAGGGAAAAAAAACCCCAAACAACTATAACTCCCCCTCAACAACAACAACAACAAAAAACAAACAAAAACAAACACCAAAAAAACCAGCCCACAATACAAAAGAGATGCAAAAATACAGTACATCGTGTCAAGCACTCTGATAATTCAGTTGGTGACCTGCCATGTTCCACATCCAAATTGCATGGCATCAAAAAATGGTAGGAGCATCAGCCACAAAAGAAGTGTGTTTCAAGTTAGATGGTCTATGTGCACATAACTTGGGTATCACTAATCTTATTTCTGTATAAACAACCTTGGTTATTTTCAGAAAGACAAGAGACTATTTTCTTTCAGCAGTTGAAGTTAATGCAGGACATCAACATCTGCAATTATACATGCACATAAATGGACACTGTGCACTAATAACCTACAACATAACTGAAGTGATTTCAGCTGAATCTAATGCACAATAATCAGTATGCCATGCAATTATCTAAATCACAGTATCAAAATCAAAATCAATGAAGAAAGAACAGTAAGTCGTGGATAAAATAAACACACACAAACAGCCATAAAGTGGGGTGCATCATTCTTTCATCTAAGGACATGCCCTAATTAATTCCATCTTAATGATAGAAAGTATTTCCTATAAGAAAAAACATCTCTGCATAATATGATGTTAAAATTTGCATTCCTTCTAGCTGACAAAAATTACCTATGAAGGCAGCTGGAGTTTCAGTGCTGCCATCAATAGTCAACATCCACACTGTTGACTTAAATGTAGTCAACTATTTTGACTTAATTTTATTTATTGATCCTGGTATTCAAAGGTTATGATGCTATGTATAGCATATGTAAAATATGGTCTTCTTTAGTGCTATTTCTGCACACAACTGTGAAGCAGAACTAATACATTTAACTGATAAATACATCAAAGGGAGCACGTCTAAAGCAATAAACATCTCCTGTGGTGGTGATGTTTATGCACTACAGGAGACATTTGGCCGAGTACGTATGTCCCTTTGATGTAGTTATCATTATTATAATGAAAGCATTAGTTGATTTTATTGCTTTTTAAACACCACTGTTGTCCACCATAGCTCCATTAAACATAGCTGCATTCATTAATAAAGTGCATGGAGGGGTTTTCATTTAGGTCTGGATGAGTTTATTGGTAATATGGCTATCACACCAGAAATTCATCTCTTTTTTTCCCTCATGGCCTCCTTATTCTAAGGTTATCACTGAGGATCCACAGATTCATGTTTTTGGGTTCAGAATTTTTATATCTCCCTGAATGAATTCCCATAAAGTTTCCAGTAATTTCTCTTTATTAAAGCTCACCATAAATACAAACCTAGAAATAGGTTTCTGATTAACCAGAAATAAACACTGAAAGTTTCAAAACAGCCTCACCACAACAATATATTCAGTAAGTGTGTGCCCCCCAAAATGCATGCTCACATATAACATTTTGCGATCAAATACGTATGCTCAGACTTGTAAAATATTGGTATTATGCTCATGGTCAGGACTTCAGGAATCATACCTTCATCTTCAAAGAAAGAAAATTAAGACCTAGTGAAGTACGCTTCTTTCTGTAATTGGTCCCTAAGTTTTTCTTAGTGTAAAAGTCCTGAATGTTAGCTTAAGCAACCTTCTCATTCTGGAAATCAGTTGCATTACAAACACCAGATCCTCTATCCTGAAGGATGCAGATAAATATCAGCACCATACCAGGTTGTTTAGAAGCTGAATATTCCTCCATGGAAGTTTAAGAAGCAAAGGCTATAGATAAAGCTGTGCTTGACCTGATCTAGTGGTTGTGACAGCTCCCTTTACAGCAGGAGGCTGCACCAGAGAACTCCTGAGGTCCCTACTATGACTCTATACTAAAGATGCAGCAGCATCCAGTGCCATCTTTTTCAATGAAAAAAGATTTTCACACATGCAGTGATGTAAGCCAGCTACAGAGAATGCTCGAGGAATATCTTGATTCTTTTCAATTTTTTTTTCTCAACAGACACATGTGAAAGCAGTACAGGAAGGCAAACTGCACAACATATAATGAGAAAATATGTAAGTACAGAATTAAGAAAATGCACCCAAATGGATGCCCTGAGTGTGTTCCAAAAAAATCTTGTTAAACCATTTCTTGGGGAGGTAAGCTTTGTGGGGATAACCGTAATGTCAATAATACAGTAGAGATAGCATGAGACATTTTTGGCAAAAACAATGTTATCTATCACAGAAGTTTGGGAACTACTTTTACTAGGTTAGAAGCAAGATAGAGTTCTAATTAGTACTTAATGTTGGAAGTTGATAATCGATTGCAGCATGAATGGAATTTACTGCCACAGAATTCTTAATAGTATTTCAAAGCAGAGCACTACATTATTTAATTTTTTTAAAGAGAAATTAAAACACTCATCAGACAGCATAATTGAATATCCTGATGCACAAGTCAAAGTGAATTTACAAGCAAGTTTCATAAAATAAATTCATTATTTAGAATAGCAATGCAAATAAATTTGTATTTACAGTAATTTAATCGGAAAAGGTACAAAGAATTCTAAATATTTCCCAATTAGACACTACATATAAAATAATCAGGAGGAAGGTCTAATGATCTCCAGGCAATATCTTCACAGCCTAGCTTCAAGATATTCGATATATATATTCCTTTTGTGTGTCCCTGAGAATCTCATCAGGGGGTTCTTATTATGGTCAATTAGGAAAGTGCTGCTCCAGATAGGCAGTTTTCAAGTAAAGTTTGCCAGAAATTCTCTAGACAGCTTCTAACTGCTCTGGAAATGTGCTATCACATATAATATCACATGCTTCCTTGACTCATACTTTAAACAAACGTCATCACCTGATATTTGCCAGAAAATCTTGGGTCAGTTATGGTGTATCAGCCCAGTGCCTAAAATCGCCTCTGTTTTCCATTAAGCTATTTCTTGGTGAACATGGAAAACATGAAACACATGAGAATTCCAAAAGCCTGTTTTATTTAGAAAACTAGATGAATAGGAACTCAGTTACTGAGTCTTCCTTAAAAAAAGGATCCAACTATTTGCAATTGCCTGTGATTTATGTCCTGCAGACAAATGAAGCGTTAGAGGAAACAAGACTAATCCATGGATCCAATGAAATGCTGCCAGAAGGTAGTGGCTACTCAGTGAATGAAAATACATTGTTGTAAAAGAAAGGTGTCAAAGGCAAATTAAGCTGTAAATTAAAGTAAAAATAGGGCAAAGTCAGCAACGCAAGAAGCAAGCAGGTGTTCAGTATGTACAAGATATATCACTTAAAATTAAAAAAAGTAAAAGTTGGCATTGTTTTGACCAGGTTTCAGGCTTGGACAAGTTCTGCAGATAGATCATAGCCTGCCCTCAGGTCTCGTGAGATGCAGGAGCTAGATGAATAGGTGGAAGAGAAGTATATGGTCCTAATGATCCCCGTAAGAAAATACTGCAGCACTATCCATCATGCTCAGACTGCTGAATCAACATTTGAGGAATTCTAACTCACTACAGGGCAGGACCTCGGCTATTGCTCAGTAACAACCTCTGCCAAGGCTGTGGGGCACGGAGCCAACAGCAACGTGTGAAGGAGCAAAGGGGAGAGATATAAGCACTGGGCATACTTTGAGCCACGATGGCGTCTCTCACACTTCAATCTGGGACTTAATCCAAGTTATTTAAAAACTTGACAGAAGAATGGGACAGTTCAGCTTGTGTGTGATATGCTATATATTTCCCTGCATTGCTCAGTATCATGAAAAAAACCCCAACAAATCCCTAACCATGTATGAGAAAGAACGTGAATTTTCTGCTTCAATATTTCAGCTGCTTAGTGGGTATTACATATGATCCAAAGAAGAATATCTAGGGTAAAGCTGGCCGAGCATTCTTCACAAAAGGAATTCTGTTTGTGAAAAAAAGCCCAGTTGCTTCAGTGAAAGTATTTCAGAAGAACATACTGGTTTTGATTACTCCCCTATCAAAAATGTTTTCCCGCTCCGCATTGGATTTTTCAGGGAAAAAACATGCCAGTGCTACAGGCATTAAATTCAATCCCAGGACTAGTCTGAGTCCCACAGGCTGACTGCTGTAACCACAGGCAGGCCAGCTCTAAGCATGTCACATCCTCATACTCACACAAACTCCTGCTGGGAGCTGCATGGCCTTGTGCAACGCTGCGTTTAGAGACCCATGGCAGGATGTGGCTGCACAATCAGAGGATACTTTCTGGATCCTTTGTTGTGGTTGTTGTTTTAATATATTAATCTTCTCCAGTCAACTGTGTCTTGCATTATCAATCTTTCATCAACATATCTCCTGCTTTCTGAATTTTTTTAATACAAGGATTAGTGCAGCTGTGTCTCATCAGACCTCTTGTGTCTTTTTCTGGGACTTTGTAAGGGACCCTGATTAAATACTGTCTCAGCTGCTGTTCTCTTCTGCATTTTTCCTTCCATGTTGCCACTGAATATTAAGAATCTTATTGTTTCCCTTTTGTAATTATGTTAGCACTTGGACACTTTAAAGAAAAAAAAAACAAAACAAAACAGTATTTTTTACTGAATGTTTCCTCCCCTCCACTCCCACCACCCCCCTGCTGCTACTTAACTGAAAGCCGTTTGAAAATGCAGCAGCAGTTTTTTAGAAGCCTTAGCAGAGGATGTGGTTCTGGGCTCTCCTCCGCTAACATCTGCTGATCTCGTCGTTTCCATAGATTAATGGTCCCTAATTAAGTTGTACATTTTAACAGAGCTTTCCTTCAGAAAGCAAAAACTGTGCACCTTTTCCTGGGGTATCTTTTAAGTCTGTAGGTGCAAAAAAAGACAAGCTTTTGACTGAAAAAAAATGGTAAGGCAAAAAACATTAGAGTTTCCACTGATGACTAAAACCACTGGACAGGTATATAAAATACAACTTGAAGAAAAGCCAACGAATAAGGTCTGAAAATTTTCCTATTATATTGCAGTCTTATTTTTAACTTATTTGTTGACTTAAAGCCTTCACCTGCTAAATACAATTATCTAGTAAGAGGAAGGTACTGGAGATACACTAAACTCTAAAACCTATTAACTTTTGGGATATGTATGTTTTTCTTAATTGTTAATTTTGTAATGAAGTGCCCCTCAAAATTCAGCAATTTTAGGCAGTGAAGTTTTTTAAAGCGCCACAAGCACTACAGTTTACAGACCTTGTCCATTAATATCTACAGACTATCTGGATTGTGCTTGAGAATTCCATAACAAAACTTCCCTTTTTTGTAAGTAACCATTCATAGAATGCAGATATTTTAGATCAATGTCATTATAGAATGCTTTATAATTATAGGAAAGGAAATTAGAAGATATATTTGTAATACAAACTGCTAACTACTTTCAGCTGGCAGCACTATGTCCTTGCATGAAAATTATGCCATTATATTCCATGACTGTGCATGAAATGTAAAGCTTATGGCTCCTGTAAGAGACAAAAGGTGGGGGAAAATAAATACAAAAATTATTTGAGTTGCCACAGAAAATAAAGACTAACATTTGCTTTCTTTGATCTTTTTGTTCCCCTCTCTATAACAAGCTAGATTGCAAAATTACATTTAGCCTTTGCAGATATTTCTATTTGTCCAGCCTCTCTCAAATAACAGATGATTTCTAGAAAGCCATTTTAATGTGATAAACCTAAGAACAAGAGATTGCAAGAGATCATGTAAAGAGGGCTAAATATAGGGTTCATTTTCATTTCAGAAATCAGAACATGTTAATGTCAATGAGCATTTAACAGTGTATCTGGTCTTATACAGAAACACCAGTTCCACAGAATTCTAACCAGGAATTTTATTAATTATGTAGGCTCAGAATTTGAACGGAAGGCAACAAATAGATTTTCAATGCTCTAACATGCTCATGGTATAATATCTTATTTCCTAATTTCTTTGACCGTTGTGGCCAGGTTACATCTTCAAAGACATGAGAAATACCTAAATGAATTTCAAATAAAGGTGCACACAACCTTAAGAGTAACATTTAGCTTCCCTGTGCAGAAATTATGTACTCTTCTGATATATACCAAGAGTGTTCCTAAAAGAATTTGGCAGCTATTCTGAGCAAGATAATGATTTATCCACTTGTTCTTATCAGGTTAAAAAAAACCACCGTCGACATGCAAAATTTGCTTTGGGTTTTTCTTCTTTGCATAAGACAAACAAGTAATTCTACTTGCAAATGGGCAGTGACATGCTATCATTATGAAATGCGTAAGAGAAACCAAAAAAACCAAGAGACATTAACTAGGAGAGAAGATGGCAGCTGCAGTTTTCTGTGTTATTCCTGTGAACAATGAGCCAAGAACAAATTGGCACTGGAAAATAATTTTATTCACCTCTGTCCCTTCCCACAGTCAGCTTCTTAGTACACCTTTCTTCATATTTTCCTTCATTTTCCACTAAATTATTACTCTTCTGGCCACCTATTGCCCTTGATGTCAGAGGGAGTTGTGTGCACAAACTGAAGACAATGTATTGCTCTTCGCATCTACAGTTATTTTTTCCAACTGCATAAGAAGGTATTTTCTAGACTTTACTATAAATTCATGGAAAAAACCTTGAAATTTACTATCTTGTCCTGAGATACCTATGAAACGTATGATAGTTTTTACAATTCATAAAGTAAAATAAGGATGATATACAGCATTCTGCAATGGTTGATGACAACCAAGGACATCCACAGAACACTGTTCTTGTACAACAGGCCATAAAAAATGCTGCGAGTCATCATTTACTAGCCTGCCTTGCAGATCCTCCCAGGAAGGGAATCAAGCCATCCTAGCATCTCTGTGATGAGCCGTCCCAGGAGGAGGGGATGGCTTTTAATCTCAGTAGCTATTAGTTTTTCTGCATCTCACAGCTCAAGAGAACTGGCAGACTTTTCCCAAGTCCAGTATTTACCTCCTCTTCCCTCTATGCCTCTAAATACTAACACAATTTGGCTGGAGCTACAACTACAGGTACAGTTTCATGGTTTTCCTGAAATTACCTAAGAAACAATTCAGAAACTACTGTTGTCACAGTATTACTGGTAAATTCAAATTCACTGCTAGGTTCAAGACAGGGACCCTATTAGGAGAAGGAACAATCCAATATATTCCCATACATGTCAGAAGGGTTTTTTAAATTATTACATCTACTGCCTTCTCAAAGCTCTATTTCTTTCTTGACATTAAAATCAAGCACCAACTATTTTCCTGTAGAAATAATTTGTATGAGGGCACACAGACCAATCGACAGCAATTACTTAGATTTTATTAGATCTAAAGTATCATAATAGGGCACAGTCACATTATTTATATGATCAGGGGAATAAAATCTCTTTTCAGCTTCCATGATACTACCTCCAGAGCTGTGCAAACTATAGCAACTATTTTCTATTTCTCCCAGCTCCCAGGAACAAGACAGAGACTAATCTGACCAGAGATTGAGTTCTGAGTGTCCTCTTCTTCCCATAGAGTGTAGATGGGAAAGAGTAACAAAGCAATGTTATCTTTTTCAAAGGTTTTGAGCATTTGGTTGCCCATGACGGTAAAAGAAGAGAGCTGCAAGGAGCTCCTCCTGTTTTCTGAGGGATTCCATAAGAGCAGGACTACTTTGTAGGGTAACGTCTGAAGGAACAATCAGTTTCTCAGGCAAGTCACCTTTCACCAGCCGTTCACTAGACTATCTACTTAACACAAGTTGCTTTGGTTGAGCCCTCCCCAATATCTTCAGGATCACACTCTTTCCTCTAAGTAGCTATTTCCAATCATGTAAAGAAGATTCTACATTTACATTCCTTAAATCCTTTTAAAAAGTTTTACTTAGTTTCAGATATATCACAAAATTATTACAAATAACTGATAGTAATTTATAAAGCCAATGGCAAGCCTGTGCCTCGAGGACTGAATTCATTACATGGTCTCAATAAGGTTGAGTTTTCAGCAAGGAAAACAATGTGAGAGAAACACGTTGATAAGAAATACAGACAAGTCCTCATTGTATGGGGACAGTGACAGGTGTAGTAGCAGAGGAAGCCACAGCTACCAGGAGCTAAAGCTCACTGTCAACTTCACCAAGTGATGCAACAATTCTTTCTATTCATTGTCGTCTTTGGCTCAAAGAAGGAAAGATCATCTAGAATTTAACATAACTGAGGTTATCACAGTAGCATCTTACCCATATGTATAAAAGGAATTTTCACTGTTACAAGCCCAAAAGCCCAGCACTGCCATATTCCAGTCTTAGCTTTACTATAGGCAAAGTGAGTTATCCAACATGTCTCCTCTGTTTCTCCATTTGTAAAAAAATAAAATAGTAAAATAAGTAGCCATCTTCTCTCAAATAAAGTAATGCAAGAGTTAAATAGCTAATATTTTACTAAGCTTTGAAAACAATGTCTGACGATATAATGCTCTTTCCTCGACAGATGGCTTAAAAGAAATCTGGGAAGCCTTACCCATGGAAAAAATTACTAGCCTTAAGAACAATTCATATAACAGATATCTGAACACATGGCTGCCTTTCAACACTTATGCTTAAACTAGGAATAGGATTCAAAAGCCACCATCCTCTAGAAGCATTTCTCTTTACAAAGATCCCACATTACATTTCCTCTCTCCCTCTCCTCAAATGCAATCTTGCCATGTTATTTACTGAGCTATTACTTCTTAAGTGACTAAATTAAAACCAACACCTATATTACTTTGAAATTACTAAGCAGTATTTTAACATTTTATAAAGATAAAAATTTACTAATATGAATGAATAGTCTCAAAGTATTAAGCTTGTTAGCAGAGTAGATAAACTTTTTTCAACAAAAACTACTCAGGCAAAAAACATAAGAAAATGCCTCCAGCCAATATTCTCAAAAAAAAGAAGAAACTTTTGCAACTCTTTGAAACTAGTATTTAATTTAAAATTAAGTTCAGATATAAATTTAAATACAATTATGCCAATATAAACAGCAGAAAAATGCTACAGAATATTTCCATTTAATCTCCTTTGTTCAACATTAAACAAAATCATTTTTCAATTTTTCAAAACTATAAAACAACAGTAAGAGTGGTAATCTGCTCAAGGATAAAGCATTTGGGCTGGTATTTTCAGTAATCCATACCTTATCCTCTTATGTCCTCACCCTTAAATTTTTCCAGCCACTGACCTATGCCCGGTCACCAGGTATGGTGCAACCTTTCCCATTCCATCTCATGTCCTATACCCACTATTTATACTTAAATCCCCTTAAAATTACAATTATAAAGCAATTCTATTTGGAATTCATAAAACCGATTGTTATTTTCCCCTAACTGGTCTGCTGATCTTTGATGGTCATAAAAGTGGAAAGAATCTTCTTCAAGTGGTCAGAAAATACCCAGCACATGGCGACCATCACTGTAAATAACAATCAGTGCCTTAAAGAAACCCACCACAGTCCTGGCAAGAGCACCTAAAGACAGTAAATATTGACAGAGGTCAGGGTTGTGCCGGAGGCAGTTCAGTACAATCAGCTGTTAAAATCACAGCTAGTTCCAGCTTCTGACAGCCCCAGCAAGGCTCTGTACACACTTCTCTGCCTGCACTTAGGCTGTGAGCACTCCTCATGCCACAGGCTCCTTGCCTGTTTTCCAGCCTTGGTTGAATTTCTGAAGCTGCAGGCTGGTGCATTAGCCTCTCCATGCCACAGTCTCTGGAGAATCCTGAAGTCCACCTGGTGTCTGTTCGCACACCTGCATCAGCAGTGAAATAAACAGCCCTAGTTGACCATGCTGACCTCACGCCATGCAAAGGAGAGCCCCTGACTCCTGCCAGGTAGTGTCTGGATCTAACTGCTACGCAACCGAAAAGCCAGTATCATTATAACCATAGTAGGATGGATGCCCATCTGAATCCACCATGGGACCGCTGCCATACCCAGCAAGAGGTAAGCACACCACCAAGTCACCCACCTCATGCATTCATCCCAGTGCTCCATCTCACCCACAGCTGTACACCCTAAACCTTGCCATGCCAGGGACGACTGTATGAGCATATGCTCCAATTTAACTCTCCTCTCAACACCTTTACCTACACACTCCCAGAACATTTACTGGTCACCTGCCAGACACATCATTCCTGACTCGCACAACCTTGGATTTTCTATGCTTGGAAACTCTCAAACTCTGATGTACAGTCATCCAGGGCCACCCAAATAAACACAGCTCTTACAACTCCAATCTTAAAATAGTACTCGTTAGTCAGGAATGCTACAGAGGTGCAGACTTAGCTAAGGAAAGTAAAAGGGACTTAGTTGTGGGTTTACCCCCCAACAGCATAAGCTTTTGGCAGGTGGATGCACTTCCATTTGAAGGGACTTTCTTCCAGGTGGAAAAACACAAGGTTATTTCTAGTGATAGCTCAGTCAATAAAACAGGTAAATCTGGGGACAGAGTACACTCCTAAGCTTATCAATGCTTTTGATAACACTTTAGAAATAACTGGCCATGTTCTGGTCCCACAGTACATGGGCAACAGATACAATACCAAACTTACCCACTCAATTACTTATTAAAACAGCATCGTATGACATCCATGTGTTCAGCTTAATGGATAACTTGCCATTCCTATCCTCATTCTGGCCTCAATCCAGTACCACTCCCCAGTGCTACTCCCCACGTCTTCCGCTTGTCATTTCCAGCTGTGGCCTCACTAGGATGAACCCAGCATGCTTGATTTATTTTTATTTACCCTCTTTTATCTCTTTCATTCATGTTTTTGGCTTAATCAAAGTGTTGCTATCACTTGAAGTCTCACATCAAATCTTGAGCACTTAAAGACCACTTAAAGTGGTCTGTGGCTCTGCACATCACAATGACTTGAAAGGCAGAGTGTTTTGGAGGGGTTTATCATTTGCACTGTTCATTAAACCTTGCCATCTAAATGCTTCTAAGAAAGATGGAAATCTTCAGTTTCCTTTAGGAAAAGGAATATTAAGGCACAGGATACAAGACCTCCATGAGTGCTTATGTATCTGTCTGCCTGGAAATGAATGAAATGATGATAAAATATCTTTAGCAGCTGCTTTACTCCCCCTAGAGCCCTTACGTGCCAGAAAAATAGGAGATTCCTTTTCCACACTGCTGATCCCTAGCAAGACTAATAATAAACCTTGTAGCAGGTGCCGATTATAATAATAAATTACATGAAATGATGCATGTAGGAGACCCATCAGTGTTACTGCTATTGGAAATAGTAGTCCTTCTTCCTATGTTGCAAAAGCAAAAGCAATTCCCATTGCCAGGGAGTAAAAGCTATCTTACTGCATTAGCTTTCCTTTATCTATGCTTATTGCCTTCTTTTCCCTTCCTTCCTCCCTGCTCTCCAGCGTATCAATATGCATTGTCACCCTCTTCATTTTCATATCCTAAGTTCCCAAAAGTTTGATAATTTATTTCAATTCCCAAACACTCTCAGCAAGCAGATAACAAGCCAAGGGAGTTATGCACAGAAGCTGAAGGACAGAAAAACCCTCTGTCAAGCCACACTGTACACACAGAACTGAATGACAGTTAAATATGCATTGTAAATAGACTTTAACCCTTCCGCTACTCTTGCAGGGTACCATAAAAACCACCAAGAAATAGGGGAACTGGAAATACATAGTTAACTCTACTTTGGGACACCTCTATTGCTAGAAGCTACCCCAGCAACATTTTTCTATGATAATCAGTAGCAGAAACATTGGTTTGGCCACCATACCACCCCCTTTGTCTTATCCAAAGCCAAGGTCCCCTTTTTCTGCTTTTTAGTCACACAATATTTGACTTGCAGCATTTTTTAGTAGCTTGAGGACACAAACCAACTTCTTAAACAGAAATATAATTGCTGTGTGGCTAAATTGTGTTAGCACCTGGTTGGTCAATAGGTGCCAGAAAACATGAAGGTACTGGTATGTAAGGTGCCAAGCTCAAGTGCCTCCTCTGTTAGAGCACCTGTAATTCTCAAGCAGGTTCAGTCTGGTGAAACAGGCACAAGGCATAGTGCCTCTGGGGGGGCAGTGGGTTGAGGGGGTAAGGATGGATAGGTCTTTTCTCAAATTTACTAACAGAAACAACCAATGTGAAGTATTTAATGTAACAACTCAACCTGCCGTATCAGCAGCAGCTTTAGAAGGAAAAAGAAGTCTAAGAGTCACTTGTTCTGCATTCTTCTGTGATGGTCATTTGTCAGAAAATCATTCATTGTTGTTTTGGTCTTTCCAAATGAAAAAGAATAGAAGGTCAACATCACAAAAGAACAATGACATCATGAAAGGAATGACCAGCATCAAAATTGTATCCCTGATTTAATTGTGTGAGCCTTATCAAAATGAATCATCACTTGTTCCCAATACTACTATTTCTTAAGCTAGCCAGGCACAAAAAAGAAGGAAAAAAAAGTCTAGCGTGTCAGCTTTGGTTGTCCAAGAACCAGGAAACAGACATTACTGCAGGGACTTCTAACAATAAATAGCTGATACAGAAGGGGAAAATGGAGGTGTATAAATTCAGAGAATAAACAACCTGCTGCCCTTAGGCTATTCCCCTAACTGCTCCATATTCAGAAAAATACCTCAACCCTCCGATACGTGGATTAAATCAGTAGGAATCCCTCAAGTGTAAAACAGGGCATTCACTGCTAATCTCACTGAGATGGACATGGAACATGACATCACTAATCTGTGGGGGAAACAAAGCAGCCACTGTATTAAGCAACCGAGGGAGTGCAGAAATCATTTATTTAGCAGACACGGCCTTCTAATAAACTGTACTTAACGTGTTTGGTGCAACCATTAAAATACAAAGTTGCCTAAGAGTGGCCTATTGCACAGATTTCATTGCAATTAAAAGATGGTAAATCACTGGGAAGACAGAAGAATACAACTGCTATGCAAAGTCAAGGTATCAAATTCTCTTCTACTAGAAATCACATTATATTTGACATTTATGTGACATATTTCATTCCTTAGCCATATCATGAGCCTATGAAAATCTTTCCATTAAATTAATGCTGTATGTCTCCTTTAACATGATGTGCTTGATTAAAATGCCACTATATTTTTTTTCCCCTCTTTTCCTTAAAGGCCTAATCCCATAATACTTTATAAAGATCTTATTATGTAGAGATTGAGCTCTTTTTCCCCAAACCTTTCATCTTATTGAGTTTGATTAGGGTCATGGGGCCAGGCTCATCCCAAGTATAATTCCACTGTAGTCAAAAGAGCTACACCACTGATCATACTAGACCACATAAGCAAACATTTGGTGCCCTACATTTGGCAATACAAAAGGATAATGTCGTATTCATTCTGTTTTCAGTCTGAACCATACTTTGATATATCATTCGAGATGCTAACGAGTCAAACGGTCATTTACAAGAGTAAATACTCCAAATACAACATGCCACTCAAATTAACACTCTATTCTTTGTCCAAATTTACCAACTATTTCAGTAAACACTTTGGATATGATGTGCTGCTTAAGCTCTTCGGATGGAAATTATATCATGCAAGTTACTTTAACCAATCCCTCTGAGACTGAGTTGCTGGAATCTCCCTGTCTGCTTAAGGGTCAGAATTCACCAGTATTATCTTAAAGATCTTTATCTTCCTACTAACCACATAGTAACTTCACAGAAAATTACCAGTAGTTAGAATTGTCTAGTTCTACATGTACCAACCCCTATTACATATCATTTGAAACAATGTCATCTAAGGATAAAAACCACTGAACTACAAAATTTCAACAATTATTTTTCTACCTTCCTGCCCAATAAACTCCCAGAGTGCTGTAAATTCTGCCTTATTCAACAAGTATGCATTGTACACAGGGATTGCACTGAATAATCCACAACTCTTACTCATTTGGAATAAAAATGGAAAAAAGGAAGCTTAAAGGAAGAAGGGATAAGAAAAGCACAGGAGTCCTTGGAGGCACACTGTTTCGGAACTGCAAATATTTATAATTTTTTATCTCATCATATAAAACTTGGACTTTGAAATCCACTCTATTTAACATCCATTTTTAGGAGGTCGATAGTCCCCATTCGCTTCACATACTCCACATTTACTGCTTTGTCATTCTGTTAATAATAAAAAGGTGCCACAGATAATTAAAAACAAACTCAGTCCCAGCATTCATTAAGGAGGAAAATATGATCTTCTGAAAAGCCATCAAATATAATAAAGCAGTGTTATCTATGTGTCCATTTGACAGTGATTTCAAACAGGGAAGTCCAGAGGAAGAAATCCACCAAAATGCAGTTAAATTAATTGGTGTTTTACAAGGGGGAGCTTAAAAATGCAGTAATTAATTGACCTACTGTTTGAGACAATTTCCCTATAGTTAACAATCACTCTTGCAAAAGATGAAAAAGACAGTTCTCTTTCATTTGAAAAAAGGCTTTCCTGCATATATGAACTGTAAAGCCGAAAAAACAAAGAATATCCATGGGATGAGATAATTCTGAGTGAATTTCTATCTATACAACTTATTTGCACTAACAGCATTATTTCACATCAGGACTGAGGTTCTCCCAGTATCCTGACATTTTGAATATTTAGCCCTAGACCCACAGTTACCTAAGAGGGTAATTTGAAATTGATTGAAAAAGTCATTTTAGTGTGGGGGATTCAGAAAAATATATTGCTTTATTCACTATAAGAACATTTTACTCCCTTGTTCATATCTCTGAAACAGACTGTGCAAAATACTTTGAAATACAGTTTATTAACCTATATCCAATTGTCTAATTTGTTATGCATATAATTCCCAAGAATTTTAATTCTTTCTAAAAAAAATAATAGAAATTACATGCATACTCCAAAGATCTCTAAAGCCTGCAAATACATACAGACATGCTGTATAAATGCTGCCACTACTGCTTGTACAACACACAAAATTCACAGTGTGAACATAGATCCATTAGGATTTAAGAGGAGAAGCACGTGCATGATGGTGCTCCATAGAAGGAACCTTCCTCTCACAAGAACAGAACAGTGTCAAATTGTGCAAAGAGTACATACAGAAAGGAACATGATTTCAATGACAATGCAGATTTTGGAAAACAGGACATACACACAGCACACAGGATATGAGCACACCTAAAATTTTATGCAATGGCAAAATGGTGCCCTCTGTCCTATTTCTCTCCTTCCTGAAGATGCCTGATATTTAGTTGGCACTTTTGTCTGCCACTGACAACTGACCCAACAATTTCAGAAAACCATCAATGATCCCAATGTATCTCTTTCTGAGCTGTCATTGTTCAGTATCAGGCAAGCATAATGTACAACTATTTTCCTCTAGATGCATTACCCAAACTCATATACACTGAAGTTCATTCACTACCTTTCTATCCACTCAGTTCTGTGAGGTCTGGAGTTTCTTGCCATTAACACAGTATTTAATGACTTAAAGGAGTTTCATGCCATCTGCAAAATCGGAGATTTCAGTGTTCAATTCTGTCTCCACATCATCATCTTGCATAAAACCAGCATAAATCTCTACCAGCAGAAGACTGACTCTTCTTGAACCAAGAAGTATCTTCTAAGTCAAAGACAATTGATTTTTACTTTTTTTTCTTCAGCCTTTA
The DNA here is from genome assembly GCA_013401335.1 of Brachypteracias leptosomus. Taxonomy (NCBI): domain Eukaryota; kingdom Metazoa; phylum Chordata; class Aves; order Coraciiformes; family Brachypteraciidae; genus Brachypteracias; species Brachypteracias leptosomus. The sequence continues at coordinate 28,007 of VYZX01003588.1, read as the reverse complement.
GTGCATAATATTCTCAAGAACTTTTAAAAAATGCAAATATATTATATGCCTACTGAATACTTTTTATTGACATCTTCCTGAAACTCCTCAGGAAAAGTGGACCTTGTCCTAAAAGACCAAACTTATATATTTGTTTGGCAAATTTTTTCTTTAGATGAACTATTCTGCCTCACCATGGACAGAAGTGCTTATTAGCCCATCATGCCTCTCTAGCACTCCACCTAGAGCCTATCTGGCAGTGTCAATGTACATTTCAAACAAAATTAGGATTGGAACCAACATAGAAGGAAATTCTGATTTTGAGCCAGCCTTGATAGAAAAGCTACGTAATACAGGCTTTGTTAAATACCTCCTATTATTGAAAAAGAAAGTATGAGAAGGCTAACATTTATTTAGTGTCATTTTTCTTAGTTTATAAGCACCTAAAGATTTCAGATCAAAAGGAGACCTTAATGAAGAATGCAAATTTCACAGCTCACAGCTCTGAGAAAATACCAAGCGTGAACAGCTTATAAATTTTAGGGAAGTTCCCTTAAAATTGCCCTACTTCTATGAGCGAGAGGATATACACTGAAAAAATTACCTGTCTCTATGAGGCTTTTTGGAGCTATGCTAAGAATTTTTATAGTAGCCTGATTTGGTGGTCAAGAAAGATCAGTATATGTTATTTTCCAATTTAATTTCATAAATTTAAATGTTATTGACCTATTAATACCAAATATCATAAAATCCTCTTAAAACAAATGTAATTTGTTTTTTTGGTAGGTGTTTCAGGCTTTGTTTGTTTTGATTTTAGGTCAAACATACCAAAATGACAAAAAAAATAGGAGTGAAGGCAAATGCCAATACATGGAACTCACATTTTCATGTTTAAATATTATAATAGTCATTCCCTTCTTCCACACACAGTACATATTTAAAAAAAACTATGTCAATGGGTTTTACTTGAACAGAATTATTAAAATACATAGATAACAGTTAATGTCTTTTTGGTGGGAAATAGTTGTGGTATATGCACTACGGGATCAGATTATTTAATCTAACAAAAAATCATCAGAAATTGTTCCAGCTAAGGATTAATTGCACCAGCTTAAGTCAGACAAAATATATTTTGGCATTGCTTCTAACAGATGAAAATAAAGCAAACACTAGGGATCAGCTTGCAGCTAACAATATGCAAAATTAGAGAATATAAAAATTTAAAACTTTTATGGGAGTGCTGATTAGCTTTTGTTCTAAAAACTGCAAAGAAGAGACTTTGCTGTTAATCTTGTTACACATCCACTTCGCAAACAGAAACAAGGATCCTCAAAAAGCTGCTATTCAAACAAGATAATAGACACTGAATGACTACTGTGTATTAGTGGCCTATGCAAAAATGTTTGTTTGGTTTTTTTATTGGACAGAAGTAAAACAGTAAAAACCTCAAATTATCTCTGAAGTCATGTATGACTGTGTAAGCTGATTACAATAAAGTATAATGCCTATGCATTTTTCATTTGAAGGTTAAATTCTCAATTAATTTTTCAGCATGTTGCCATCTCTGCTGAGTGCAGTTGCTAATTGCAGTAAAACAATAGCTTTCACTGTTTGAATTCACATGTTGAATTCAAGACACAGTCAGACATCTAGTAGGCTCAAAAGTACTGAAGCCTAAATCAGAATTATTGCATAAAACCAAATACAATCATCAATCTGAATTTTCACATTTTTATAATTCTGGTAAAGGAGAAAAAAAATTGTTATTCTATACTATATAACTTTATATTCTATATATTATTATATAGCAAGTTTATTCCACATTTTTCAGACACTTTTTTTTCATGAAAGCAAAAGGTTTCAATAGCTGGCATTTAAGAGCTCTTCAAGAAAATGCATGAGGAATAAACGGAATGCATGCAGAAACATTTTAAAGTTGAGCACATGAATGAACTGGGCTGTCAATTAACACAGGCTCCCTTTACTTCAGGGATGTTGGAGGCTTGGCAATTTTGTTTGTTATATTTAGACAATGTGAGTCAAATTCTATTGCTACCTCCTCAGTGTTAATGAGGGAAGACATTCACACTTTATTTGAAGCTGACGTCCTTATTACCCCCTTATACTCTGTTTACTCAAATACAGTGATGAGGCAAAAATTCACAAATACGAGAGGGAAGAAAAATCAAGGAGATAAGAAAACTTTAGTAAGACTGCAAGGTAGTAACAGAGAAACAAAATACTTAAAACCAGTATCGTGTAAGATATGTTTTATGTCTAACCACGGATTACAGTTTTGGATTTTAAATCACTTAAAGATACAGCTTGCTTTTACAATCTACCTGCTTCCCTGTATTGCTATGGAAAGGCTCCTCAATGTCAGACCATTAATCTTACGACCCTTAAAACATTTCTTTGTTTAAAACTACAAAAAAAGGACCTTCACTCAAGCACAGTTGCAATCAATGGAGAAAACATTAATCACTTGAGAAGTAGTGTTTTGAGACTCATGAAATTGAAATGAATCACAATATGAAAAATGCAATTATTTTTAAGGGCTTTGTTTTGTTAACATTCAGTCACTCAATCTGCTTTCTTTACTCATGTGCTCTTTGAGGGGACAGAGAAGTGTTTAACTGTTGTCTTGGTGCTTGGTACATGCTCTCTCCATCCCCAGGTCTGCCCCCTCAATGCCACACCACAGGCTGCCTTCGGCACACCTCACCTCAGCCGACACACAAAAACGCAGCCTTAACAACATCATGACAGTGGTCTCCTTCCTATTGTTATCTTCCAATCCAACACCTCAGCTCAATCCCACACACAAATAAGCCTCAATTTCCCTGTGGCATGGCAGTATGATTATCTGTACCTCTATGGGGGTTTTTTGTTTGAAAAGGCTCTGCTTTCATCAGAGGCCTCCTAAGAACCTAAGACGTGCATTCAACCTTGTAGTAAGGAAGGAATTTACTTGCTGACTATTGACCTGTTAGCTTTGAAAGGCCTGTTTAGCTAATAGGTCTGGATCCTGCAAAGAACTCAATAAATGGGTATTCAGAGTAATGTGTCAGTGAAGCAGTTCACAATTACAGTTTGGGACGAGAATAAAAGCCAGCTGATGATTCCAGTAACTTCTCTTCCCTGGCAAAGGCAGCTGTGGCTAGGTAGAAAAATCAAGATGCACACACTGACTTCCTAACTGCTTGGCCAGTCCATCACGAGGGACACCAGAGTTTACTTGGACAAATGTGAGGTTATCAGAGCTACACAAATGTGATCTCCATGATAGACATATTTGAAAACTATTTTCAGAACTGATCAAATTTTTACCAATTTTAGGTCTGGTAAACAGAAAAGTTTTATCGAAAACAAGAAATCAATTATTTTGACCAAATTATGTTCCAGTAAGTCATGAACAGGTCGGCAAAGAGATTCAGGAAATGTCTGGGTTTGTCTAGTGCAGAAACATGAGCCTGTAGTCAAAAAGAACAACTTTAGTTTTCTGTTGTGATGGCCATTTTGCTTGCAAGAGAAGATGACTACCAGACCACCTTTCCTCACACAGGACAAGATCACATGCATTCCTGACAAACCCAGACTTTCTCTTGAGGCAACAGCAAGGCTCTAGTGTCTTTTCTAGGTGCCAAAAGATTTGCCTGCGATTCTTAACATCAGAAGAGATTTCAATGGACAGAGCCTGTCCCTACAGAATTTGAAGGGAGTTTTGCCACCCAAGCAAAGAACAAGAACAAAGAACTTTGCCCAGAAGTACCTGCAGACAGATCCTACAACACAAGTGCATCTCAATAACTCTTCCAGGAACAGTCCCACTGTCTTTGAGACACACCGTGTGAACAATAAGCATTGCTTACGTAAAAGGATTACAGTCTTTCTGCTAACAAAGAAAAATAGCCCTATCAGAAGAAATACATAGACTGCAAATACAGATTGAGCAAACGATGCCCTCAGCTGGATGCACTAAAGCCTGCCTTACAGTGCAGTGGTAACAAATTAAACAACACAAAACAACACAACAACTTTAGCTTCAGGTAGCTAGACACAGACACTTCTCATCAGAGACCTAAGCTTTCAAAGGATGTGAATTCATCAGAAAGCTGTAGTAACTGCCTATTTAAAAAAAACCCCAACCCTAAAAACAACCAGCCACACAATAACAAACTTCAACCTTTCCAAACTTTACACAAGGGAAAAAAAATGGAGAATAATGTGCCACCTCTACAACCCTCCATTTTAGTTTGTCAATTTGTGCTTGGAGAACACCCTTAAAGACATGGTTTTGGTTTTCAAAGTCTTAATAGTTAGCTTCAATGGTTTTTGATTGTGCTCCAGTACTAAACTTCATTTGCCTTGTGATACAATAGACATAGCTGGTAAAATTTTGGCCATCAATGAATAATATCCAAACCCACGAACACAGGCTGTATTGCTGGGTGTTGCAGGGTGCTTAGGAAGGGTGTTGTGTGTGAAGAATATGCATGAGGCAAAGAAGATTCAAAGTTATTCTAACCACGTCAGTGTCTTCACAGTCACTCCACCTTCAAAACAGAAAAGTAAAAAATAAAGGACTAAAGGAAACAAAAGAGATCTGTTATTCTTGTTACTGTTACATTTGGCTGTCCGCAGACTTGGGATACTCTAAACGCTTCGGGAAGACAAAAGACCTTCAAAATAAGATGAAAAATTGCGGTGATACCATAAAGTTTAAAAACCACTTCACTACCTAAGCCACAGAAGTTGTGGCAAAAAGTGAGAAGTTTGGTTGGTTTGGGTTTTTTTTACTCCTCCCACAATAAAATTTAAACCTAATTGCTTGAAAATAAACATAACAGGTACCTTTAATTTTATAGACAAAAATGAAGACTAATATAAATAATGAGCTCACTAAGGATAGATTGAGAGGAATGCTCTTTCCCATCTAGAAGAGAATTTCAGCTCTTGATATGAGACACTTTAGACTGTAAAAAAAATTAGTAACCTGGTGCTTTTAGCCTTCTAACCAAGTGGCATTTAAAACAGTTTACATACTTGTAAAGTTCATTTACCTGAAGAACCCACACTCCACATAGAAGGACTACTTCAATGAGAATGTAAAAATACATCATCTTCTGTTAATTTTGTTCCTGGCAAGGCCTCCCACCATACAGTCCCTATATTTATCCTCTGCTATAAATTTTATCAAAAAAACCCTTAAGCTGAATCCTAATACTAATCTTCTCTGTAGAACTTGCCTAATGACTCAAACTCCAGCGTGCCAGTTTGAAACTTTCCTCTCTAAACACCTGTGATTTCCTAGTACAGAAATTTGTCTGCAGACTCCAAGTACAGAGCACCTCTTCTGCCATAGCTGTTTTCAATTGATGTTTTGGAATTCCATTAACTTCAATATATTCAGATGTCATTTCTCCAGAAGAGGCAAATCCACACACATGCAGCTATAGAAGAATTTTTGGTACAGAGATCAAAGAAATCTCGTCACTCATTTTTTTAATAAAAGTGACTTTTACATATATATATAAATAAATACATTCTTACTCTCCTGTAGCTCTACTGCAGAACCCTCCCTTTTATTCAAAAGGTCACTGTACAGAACGCAGGATTTTTACACTCTCTTGCTGTCGGAGCTTACAATGGATTTATATAAGAACATATTAAATTGCTGCAAAGCTGAATTTTCTAATTTCATTTACACATCAAAAAGTCCCACGTGCTAAACAGGCCACAGCTAACTAGCTGCCAAATATGGTCATCGAACTAAATGGTTATCTTTTGCTAATTATTTTCAAACTATATTTAATGGAAATAAGTTATTTGTTGGCCCATTTTTGTCTCATTAGCAACACATGTAATTTCAATTACGTTCAATAACTAAGTTCCACCAACCAGGCAATATCAGTTATTTATTCCTTGCAAATTTCACTCCTCCTTTGACAAGTCAAAGCTCTTATTTTGAACAAGTTTGTTGGTGAGAGGGGAGGGGCTTTAGGTGGAGGATGGTAACAATTGTTTTATTAAACACAGTGATTTGATGAAGCCTGGTGGTGCCAATTCAGTGTACCAGTCATCAAATAAGAAATGCAATAGAGAAAAAGAAAAAAGAAAAAGTTGCCATGAAGTGTAAATAGAAAAAGTCCACAGGGGAAGAAATGATGCAAAGGGATCACCAACGAGAGACAATTTGACCATGGTGTGCTTCACTGTGTGACAGATGCTGTTTCTTAGATAAGCTGCAAACTAAAGTTTAGCTAGATATTTTGCTTTGTAAGTAGATTGAGGGCAGTGTGAAACTTGTAGCACAAAAAATTTCAGCTCAGAGTTAAAAAAAAAAAAAAAATCTCTTTCACTTGTTTCACTTTTCCTCTGCATAATTCACAGTACCCAGCACATAGCTGGGTTGTTCACTGGATTTGTTAATCAAAGTCACATTTTGCATTTTGTAAAAATTGCTTACTGCATGTGAATACACCAAAGATCAGGTCAGAAGAGAAGGGATGGGCTTCTTTTATCTGCAAGTTTTTAACCTCAACTATAAACCAGAAATAAGCATCTCACTGCTTTCTACAGAGCTGTGTGAAGCTCAGTGTTACTTTGATACGTGATATTAATCTCCATACACATAATAAGAAACAAGCACAGAAAACAGCAATAATACTTAGCTAGTGAGTAGATACTTTAGAGATTTTTTTTTTAAGACTAATACCTAGTATAACTGGGATTTTTTATACATTTTATCAAAGCCACATTCAAATAGGGATTTAGACAGAAAAGCCTATTTACGTTCTTCCCTAATGACTAGACAGCAGCAGTTTATGTATTCTAAAGTCACACTTTCATATTGGAAAACCTAAGACAGATCTGATAGAATCATGTGATTAAAGCAGTATAATAATTTAAAGAATAACAGCCTATTCACCACTCTGGGTGAGTGCACAAAATTTAGTCTAGGATATCAGCCCTGAACACTATACAGAAAATACTAAAGACCTAAAGTGTATTTCCACAACTGTTTATTGACTGGGTTCCACAATACATCTGGTTCCATACAACTCTGCAGAAATATATCTAAACCAAAGTTTACTTTTGGAAGAAAACATCAGAACAAACAGGCATTTATTTCTTTGTCTCTTTCTCTTTGAATGATGTAGCCACACAAACATTCTACTGCCTTTATTTTTAATAAGTATTGATATGGGGGAAACTTAGTACTGTTAAGAGTCTTCAGTCTCTTGGAACAGACACAGCTTTATGCCTACTTCAATGTAGTTAAATACTGTTCTTAATTCAAGTTGCTACTTCCAAACTAACCAGGTAAATCTCGGTAACACTGAATTAATTATATCCTACCAAACGACAAACCACCAGGCCAGCATTCTCCTTTTTTTCCCTGTAGTTTTTATTTATTTCTAATTTTAGTAACTTCCACTGAAGACTATATTTATCTAAGACCTGGATCATTTGACAAAATAATAGTAAGTAATATTTTATCTTAGCAGCTCCTGAAATTTTTCTAAACATTATTAGGATGAGAGATTTGCTTTTTTGATGTTAGTTTATTTTCTGTAACTTCCAGAAGAAAGGGCAGTCGGATATTTGTGGCCAAGCTTGGAAAGCATTAAACAGTATCTTAGGAAGTACAGACACTCAGCAGCGTGGAACTTAAACTCATGAGGAAAAGCCAGTTATAAAGCTTCGGTGAAGGGGGGTTATTCTGGAAAGATGCCATCCTCTAAATGTAGTCTGATCACTCTGTATGCATCTTAACAGAAAAGGATATTAGTGGATAATCCTTTGTTTGGGATCCATTCCAAATATACAATATCAAGTAACTCAAGTTGGGGCAAAACTGTAGCCTTGGGGATTATCTCAAGAGATTTGATTGAAACTCACTTTTCTAGAGAAACTTCTTAGCACAACAGTCTGGGAATCAAATATAACCCAATCTTATTTTTAACATCTCTCACCTTCATTTTTTCCATGTTCCTAACAGTCTTGCATTAACGGTCTATGAAGTAGGAATAGTAACCTATACATGTGATCTTCAATTTTGCTAATCCTGTTACAGGCCAAAAGACTGAAAATGCCTTATTTGATGCCACTGTACCTTTGTTGACCTTTTTCAGGCACTGTGTGCCACAGCATATACAGGACTTCCTACACATTTCTGAGAGATGCTGTAAATTCTAGGATTTTTCCACTATGTTCTGCAGAAAACAATATTCTAGCATAAGTGTGTGTGGTATTCTTCTTTCTCCTACAATGGATTAGTGCATTTTACTGCGCTTCACAAAGGTAGACCAGCCATTTAACAAACAACTGAATCAAAACCAGTGAGATCTCTACATATATGACCATAGTAGGATGGTACCTCAAAGTTAAAATATATCCTTAAAACTATCATTTACTAATTTTTCTATTGCTAATGAATTATAAATAAATGCAACATATGAAAGCAATATCTGCTAGGAACATTATTCTCTCTTGAAAACATATCCTAAACTGCATCTTCATTTCAAAGTTGTCCTAACCTAGACTAACATCCATGTAGATAAATAGAGATACACAGACAGAAATACACAATCAAGCAAACACTGATCATCAACACAAAAGCTCCAAGAATATTTTAACATCTCCTTTAGGCATAAATTTAGATCCTTAACTTTGCATCTCTTTTTCCACTCATGCTTTGCTGGTCTCTTCCTTTCAGGATAGTTAGCTCCAATGGAAGATACTACTGGCAGAAATAATTCCTAACTCCTCTCATCAAGAATAAACTTGCTTTCTTGACCTTAATGATGCCAGAGTTCTGAAATGATTATTTGGAAAAAAAAAATTGACTGGTCTTTACTAAGTCATCTGAAAATTGCATATGAACATTAAAATACTAAGCCCTTTTTTCCTTTAGTTACAGAATGATAATTATTAATATAACAAATATTCCAAGCAGAGATACTCTTCAAGATGCCTCTGGGTTGATTCACTCAATATGCTTTTCAATGAGAATTCTTTCAGTGGAATTCTGCATATGATAGGATTTTTAATTATTCTAATTATGAGTTTTACTTCAATTGAACGGCAGCTGAACAAAGTGGGCTTGAGTTTTAGTTACACTTATTAGTTGTAAAAGGCTTCTTATGTCAATAAGGCTTAAAACTTTCCCATTAGCTAGTGTTTCTACACTAAACTTCTGAAAAATGTTACGTTTGCAACAATGTCAAATAAATGCATCCTCACACAATTATATACGAAAGTAGTAATTTTCAATGGCATTATTATGTAGAAACATCACACTACTGATCAACAACATTTTAAGAGCTCATTGAAATAATAAAGTGGCTACAGTTATTTCCATTAAAAGGTTTATAAATAATATCTGTTGTTTGGTACATTAAGAGAGCACAACTGTGTAATAATTGAAATGCCAATACATCTTCCTTGTCAAAGTTTCTGCTTCTAAAAGCAGGCATCTGGTATACTCTTGGAAGAATGCACAATTCCCACCTCCTCCTCCTGCCACAACATTTGAGCTGTGGAGCAAAATAGTGTTTGCCATTCCCATTCAATTGTCCTTCCAATATTAATTAAAACCATATGTAAGAAAAAAAAAATGTGATTACACACCTACTTGTGTAAATACAATCTCTTTAAAAAACACACATACACACAGCCCTTATGGCTTATTTTTCTTCACTCTCTCATTTTTGAATCAACAACAACCTAAAAAAGGGGGGAAAGAAAGAAGGCAAAGTGTAACTTAGATAACTGTTGAAGTCTGATAAAACTAAGCTGCTCCACCAGCATAATAAGAAATCATGAAGTATCTAGTGTCTCACCTCTATTGTTGTGAAGAAGGTCTTTATTATGCTGAAATCTTTACTAACAGAGAGTTTTCGGTTATATAACCAGACTTTTCATGAACAATTTAGAAGCTGACATTATGAGGAAAAATAAGAGCTTTTAGATACTGATGTCTCTAGCTATTTTACTGACACATCTTATCATTTTAATACTAGCAGATACTCCTCCAGAGTCCCTTGGACATTGTATAGAATCTTACTGTTTATGGAACTTAATAATTGTTTTTTGTCAAAGACTCAAATCTCTAGTTCAGGTTACAAAGAAGAAAGTTGGTCTGAAATTTTCCACAGACATAAGGAAAGAAAAAAGTTGAATCAGGTAACACAGGCTTGCTCTGCTATGCCAGCAGACTTCAGTATCCTTCTGCACCCAGATGAGTGGTGGTAAAAACATACTGACCTTCATCCTCCTCAGCTCTTCTACTCTGCCTGGCTGACACAAGGTACTGCGTAGTATAGTTTAGTACTGATGAGTTTATCAGTTCCTATTATTTACCCCTTTCTTCTCAAGCCAAACCTCTCAGATTCTGATTAGTCAGAGGATATATTGAAAGAAAGAGAGTGGGATTTTCTACTATGAAAACCAGGTTTGATTGAAGTCTTCTACAGTCTCAGATATGCTGAGCAGATAAGAGCATTTTCTTCACTGAAACTGATGAGATTTTAAAAAAAAATATGCCAAAATGAAGTACTCTATTGTGATACCTAATCAAAGTCTCACATAAAACTTTGTGAAGGAAAGGAATACATAAGGAGGGGAAAGAGGGTTCATTGCTTAATAGGGTGTTCTGTTATCATATGAAAGTCTGTTGTTTTCTATGCCCCAAACCTGTCAGATTGATTTGCACATCAGCCACGTAAGTTCTTATTCTTAAATCTAAATTTCAGAATAGCATTTAAACATGAATGTCTGCAACAGTATAATACGAGGCTAACACCTGCAAAAATACCATCTCCTTAAAGCTAAATATTCAGGAACTGAGTTTTATATTATCTGGCACATCTGTTTGGATGTATCCTAAAAAGTGACACTTCCTGATTCACACTGATGCTTTCTTTGCACTCATGCAAACAGAGAAGGGTTCTAACAGAGGGAGCTATGTCCAGATCTGAACAAAATTTTAATTAGTCTGTATATGAATTACAACTGAAAACGTTAGGGCTACCAGTGAAATAATATGCCAGCTTTTTAAGCAATGTACATTCTTTTTTCACCCTCCAAACTAATTGGGCTGACAGTTCAGACTGTAAAATACAGCTATTTTCTTGACACCTTTAAGTTCAGCTCTGAACTCCATTTCATGGAACCCTTTCCACTCTTGTTTCAATGGCAACAGACTGCAAACACAGAAAAATACCCACTTTAATTAACTTTTACTCCTTTCCAGGGGGTGTTAAAAGAAAACTAAGAGCTATTACAGAGACAAAGTGAATGAGCCTTCCAGGCAGTGAAGGCTATTACATTCACTTGTTTGGCAACACTTCTATTCAAGACTAACAATTTCAGAGACTTATGTTCTTAATAGAGCAGACTAAAACTCTTCTGATTAACAATTTTCCATCAGAAACTGCTGATTTTCTGGATCAAAATGTTCTATGGGAATGTTTATTCCCCTAAACTTCTGACGGAAACCAGGCAGGCTAGCTAGAGGGCTGGCAGATTGGCTTGGAAGCCTGCCTACCAGCCAGCCAGGCTGGCAGGCAAGCAGGCAGGCTGGCTGCCCAGCATGTCCTCTGCCCAGCTTGCTAGACCCCCTCCTCCTAAGGGGTCAGGCAGATCATGTGTTATAATGATATTTATTATGAAATTAGTCAACATTTATAAGACTAGAACACAATATTTCAACCTTATTAAAAAATAACAATCCAATAAGGTTGGCATGAAAAGATCTTACATTTTTTCAGAAAAGCAATTCAGAAATTTTCTTCTGTGAGGAATATTTATATTTTTGTTCCAATTCAAAACAATAAGAAAAAAAGTGAAACACTGGAGGTTCTGTAGAATAGGAGCTCCAAGTTTGAACCATGTTGAATTAGATACAAACAACTCCATATTGCAAAACAGAAGCCATATAAAGCTATTTCTACAATAACAGGCAGAATTTGGAGACTGTTATTATACCATATTACCATTACTTTTCCAATAACATAAGGAATGTAATACTTTAACAAAGTTTAGGGACTTATGAAAAGGGTTACACTCTTTTCTTATTCATTCTGAACTGATACATTTTTTTTTAAAAGTCAATTGCTATCTTTAAAACTTCCACAGGTTACACTGGCAGGACTTGGAGAACACAAATTCAGATCAGGGAGTTAAAATTCCTTTGTTCCTAATAGTCCTCAAGGGCACCTGGGCTACTTATTCACATGACCAGAAACACACATCTGGCAACTAGACACAAGGGTCAATTGTCACCACATACACAAACACAATGAACCATCTGACAAGAATGAACTTTGTACTCTGTTTCTTGATAGGAGCTACAGTTCTGGTGTCCAGTATGAGAACAGTTCTGGTCTCCAGTGGAGAAATAAACTAGCATAAGTGGAAGATGTGTATTTTGGTCAGGTGACATGCACATCTAGGATGTGCAGACTCTACACCCCTATTATCTGCCAAAGGGCTAAATATCACTGTTTTGAACTTAATAATATTCCTTTAACTGTATTGGCAGGAACAAACTTCTGTGCTCAAAAACTCTAATCACACTTAAAACTACAATAATTAAAACTTGAATTCCTGAAAACCTTGTAGAAATCGTCCCTGGAATAACTGCACTTAAAAATTCCAATGATGAATAAAGAGAAGTTACTCCATTGTTGCTTACTACTTTGTAAGCTTTCAGGGAAGTCTGCATTTTATTCAATTACTTTTATGGTGCTGGAGCCATACTGCTATGCAGGTTTTGGACATTCTCTTATAAGAGATTTATTTCAGCTTTATTTTGCTGTACAGACGAGAGCTATGAATAAACTGAACATAACCAAGAGGATTCATAGATACGCTACCCAAGATACCTTGCACCACCGGTAAACTATTCCTGCCAGAAATATAATGTCTTCTACCTGTTTGATACCACCATTATGATCATCTCCACCAACATTCAGCAGCAGTAGCAGAAGCCTGCATTTAAAGAACTTAAAATTGACTTAGAGCTAGGAAAAATCTGTTTTGTTCCTTTTTCGCTGATGAAAAATCCTTCCATAATCTTCAGAAATCAATTCTATCTATGTTCAGAGCATTTAAAAATAACTTTGCACTTACCACATCTAGCATTTTTACTCCCTGCATTGCAAATGCTATATATAGCATGCATGAACTCACGTTGGAAGGTAAAGGTGACACAGGCACAATGACGCGAACAGGACATATAGATTAGAGAGTATTTATAGACTGAAAAAAGAAATACCTTGCCAATATTGCTTGACCCATGAGGCAAGGACAAAAGTGAAATTTCTTTGCCTACATACAACTTACACAGATCAAATGAAATATATTCTACCCCTACAGTACCCAAACACCATAGAAAAAACAAAATATACTGCTAATAAGGTGGTTCTGCTCTGTGCCACATACGAGAAAGATCCGAAATAACCACTTGAAAGTAGTAACATTGCAAGAAGCAGTGTTGGTGATTCACAGAGTTCAAATTAGAGTCCTATAAATTACAACAGAAAGAACTCCTAAATTAGGTATTTTAAACCTGTAAGTAAAAAGATAAATATTCCCTCTAACTGTCACCTTCCTCTGAGTCAATGCTGATTCAAGCTTCCTATCACAACTGTATTGTTTTTATAAAATAAAGCTAACTCTGGAGTTAATCACAGTCGGGCTTCTAGAACCTTAAGAATAAACGTTGTGAACATTTCGAATACCAAGGGATTCCATAAAACTGAGTTTGTACTGGGTTTACATCACTTAGTTAACCTTCATTTCCCAACGTGAACTAATGTATAACCTCACTGTGTGCTACTCAACAGCTTCCACTAGATGCAAATACTAAACCTCAGGTCACTGTTTTCGGTTGGTACAACAGGGCAGCAGGATGCTCCAGTCATTCCACTTTGTTACCAGGTGTATGAACCTTGCACAGAAGGTGAATACCAGCTTCACCCCAGCAGATGAGCTCCAGAGGGTGCTCATGAACTCCACCATGGATGCCTAGGCAGACAAAGAACAAGTTCCTGTTCAGGAAACAAAAAACCAACCAAGTTCTGAAAAACTTCAAGTGAAGCACATTACATTGCTAATGTCTGCTTTGTAAATGAAGTTGAATCAAAGTCACAGGGTGAAGTCTCAATCTTCTAGTGTGGGGTTTTGCTTTGTTTTTAAATCACTACAATACAGAAAGAAGACATGATGGAGAAAATGATTTGTCTTCTCACTTGCAAAGTCTTTAGATAAAGTTGATAGAGTACTTTTCCAAAGTAATAGAAGGCAAATCCTCCTTTCTCCACCCATGTGAGTGAAGTCATGACACTCGGAATTTTTTATGACTGTAGAAAGCATAATTTACCAAGAGCTACCCACTTCAAAAGTTGTTTAGCTATTAGACATTTTCTCCTCCCCACTCCATCCCTCAATAATTTCTTCACCTAGGGATCTTAAGTCATCTGGAGCAGATGCTCAGCTGATCTACATCACCCTAGTCTATATAAACTAATGGGATTTTGACAGTTGATATCAAATGGCCATCTTCATAAAATTTACCCCAGCTTTAAATCTTGTACTGTCAAACCCAGGAATCATCTGGAAAGGTTTGCAAGATCAAGTTCTCTAATAATGGTCTGTAAGTTTAAAAGTCTTTGCTTTTCCAACAAATTTCCAAGCATAAGTAGACTTTGACAACTAATTTCAGGAGAAACTTCAGATTGTGATAACTCGATTGAGTTACCTGCAAGTTTACATCTCTTTCTGCTGTATATGAGTATATGTGTATGATTTCTGCCCTGGTACATCATTAGTTAAAGTGCTAGAGAGTGTATAACTGTTGGGCATGACATGAAGGAAACAAAAATCAATCAGATTTAGCACCCAAGGCAGTCTGTGGCAGCACCAGTTATCTGAACTGAAACAATAGAGTTTTGTGACTAGAATTTTACTGATCAAGCTGCATAGGGAGCTCTTGTGGGTTTCTGTCTTTTCTTAATCCAATATAACTTTTACTGGCTCATTACTGCCAATTAGGAAAGACTTGACTTTAAAAATTCATTGAATGCTGATGAAGAACAACACAAACTCTTATGAAGCACAATATTAATTAATGTAAGACTCTGAGTAAACTCAGATAATGCATAAACAACAGTAAATCTCCAAGTTTTCAAAAAACTGTATTATAGCATCATAGTCAAAACCCATCACCTCATTTATGACTAAGGAAGCATTTTATCTAATTCACAGTTTTGGGGGCCTTAGTTGAACAACATTTCAGTACAAAGCAAGGAACACATGGGAGACTCAAGGGGGTCCCACACCATTGCTGGAGCCATCCACTTTTAACAGCATCCTCTAATCAAACCCAGACCAAGAGTGACAAACAGGACTTAATGACTGCTGTTATGTGGCCAAAGTGAACACAGTATTTTTAGACCAACATCCTAAAAGGCTATTACAGAACAACAAAGTCAGCTGGCAGCAACAAAGAGGTCCATGACCAAATAACCAGAGACAACTCTCCTTGTCCCACTGCCCTTTGTGAGCTCATCTTGCCATGATTTACGCCACACCTGATCTATAGTTTAGATGATCCTATCAATCTTTAAGACTCAGAAAGAGAGTCATAATTCACTTTGAAATTTTCCATCTGATTTGAAATATCCTAGATTTCCTCATGCACACAACCTGAAATTTGGGGACTACAGAATTAGTATCCCTCAGGCTCGTCTGGCACAGTATGTTGTTGTGATTTTAGGCAGCTTGCTTCCCCTGTCATAATTGAAAATGCATTTACTTAAAACAAAACTAAAATATCCGTAACCTTAAATTTACTTAAAGACTTTTTTCTTTTATATTCACCTGAACAAGCTCCACTAGCATACTTGGAGTATTGTTTCATTTTCTAATGGAAGTTTTTGTTACTGTTGGGTTTTGGTTTGGGTTGTTTTCAAAAGAGCTCAACAAAAAAAAAAACAAACCCAAAACCAACCAAACCCAAACAAGCCTGATGCTGTTATGACTACGCATTGATAAACTAGCCTTTTATCTGGCAGTTAAGTGTGTAGGTTAACATAAAGCATGACATGTTCAAGTGCATTACATTTGGAGAAGGACTTCCAATATTCACAACTCTGGCTTTTAACACACATACACGTTCTCAACCCCTACATAAAATTATTTTATTTACTCAACTACTACACATCTTTGGCATATTAGACTAGATTTTATTACTCTCTAATGTCATGAAGACAATTAAACTGTTAGAAATGTAGTTATGGACATCACTTTTCCCTATAAAATTCTTCAGGCTCAAAGGGAACTTCTAGTCAAAAGTCAAAGCCCAAAATAAGCAGCAACCCAGCAGTTAGGTTATGAGACAACCATGGTTCCTGGCAGGAATTAGAATCAGTATGTTTGAAGCATATGTCTCAATCAGTGGACTGACTTTCTGTGGCTTTTACTATCTGCCTTTTCACTGTCAGATAAATCAAATTAAAGGCTTATTTTATCTTGATGTAGAATAAAAACAATTTAGGACTTATCAGAAATCTTGTTTTCCAGCCACCTAGAATTCACTGAATTAGATGCTGACAGGATTGTGTGACTATTACTTATTATCTATATACTTTTAAATGTTAACTCTTTCTACACAAATATTAAGTAGTAAATAAATTCCTGCAATTCTCTACTGAAGGAAGAGTATATACATTTTGAAAAATTGAGTAAATCTGCCAAAAAATTATTTAGCTTTTTTCTTAGAGTATGAGTCCAAGGGGAAAGAAAAAAAAAGACACCACCAGCACCCCCCAAAATGAAAAATTGAAAAAAAAGCCTGTTGTATATATGCTTAATCTGCACATACACATACATCCTCACATGATGTTTCCAAATCCCCCAAATCTCTAAATCCTTACTGGGGAAAAAAACCCCAAAACTTACAAAAGCTGTCCCAATACAGCTAATGAACAAGAACTACACATGCATACAAGGGCTGTTTGCAAAATCAAATCCATGTACTGGTCTGTAGTAAGAAAATTCTTTCATTTTTACAATGTCATCCTCTGAATATTAGTGACAAGTAATATAAAGTTTTCTGGCTACATAATAGGATTTCTGAAATGCAGACCACAATTTATAATAACATTAAGCATAGCTTTAGAGTGTATATGGGGATCTTTCTAACGTCACACATTTCAGTCTGTAGCACCATCTCATGAATTTGGCATACAATACAAACACTGTGTGCTAATGAAAATGAGGCAGCAAAAGCTCATAATTCTCTTATTTGTGTTCTATCATGAACCTGACTATCAGTATTTGTAAAATCCCCAGAAGCACAGCTACTAAGATGTATTTATTATTGAGTAGTGTTATCTGTTCCATAATTTAACACTGAAGCTAGATTTCTAATGGTAAACCCCATTTGTTCAGTGGTTGCCCCCTCCAACATGGCTTCCTCTGAAAAGGAACCTGTTTCTCTGAAGTGTCACATTTGTGATGCCACATGTGTAGGAAAAAATAAAATAAAATAAAATAAAATACAGATTTAAATATCTCTACTTAAAGATTTCTTATCTACATAAAAATATAAGCATGGCCTGAAAACCCATATGTGTATATACAGATCACATCCTTCTGACAGGTGCACCAGGTGTCCAAGGAAAAGACTTTCTAATACTGGAATATTGATGTAGAGAATGTCAGGGGCTGAACAAAAAAGGCTATAAAGAGAAGGGATTAAACTGACCCCAAGTGTATGGCGCTGGGGAAAGGTTGGTTACCTTGACCATTTCTAGGTTTTTACTAATTTTTTCTTCTCTTTAAAACAATGACTTTTTCATCATGCAGGTAGCTGGACGTGCACAAAGTACCTCAGACATAATCTCTTAACACTGCCTGTAGGAACATCCAAGCTCTGGCTGCAGAGGCCATTGTCCCCACACATTCCCCAGAACTTGTCCTCAGAGGATCTGTGCAGGCTGTAAATAGCAAAAGCAATATTGTCCTCCAAACCAATTTTAGCTTCAAAATTTTGCACAACTCCCTGGCTACTTTCTGCCTAATCTGCACCCTGTGTTAAACTGGTGATTCAGTTCATACCTCCTAGGGTACAGGAAAAAAATCCTGTTGTGAAATCAGTGCTGGATATGCATTTCTAAGGAGTTTCATATTAAGAAGGAAAAAACCGCCATCCTCTAAGCCATCCTTTGACCAATTTATTCTCCAACCCGTTTGAGTAAATTTATCTGACCTCATTAATTTTGTCAAACAATTTTATATGACAATGGCTTTGCTGCTCTTATTTCATTCTCTGGAGTCAAATCTTGTGATCTCCATGCAGAAAAGTCTCATATGAGATTCTGAAAATGTTTGTCCATACAAGCATTCCAGAATTTTAGCCAAAATAAAAGAAAAAGCAGCATCACAAACATTACCATAGAAACAAACCACCACAGACATAGTTATTACAGAGAATGAAAAGGAAAAGCTAATTTATAAAGACAACTCACAGCCTTCAGTCTGTTTAACAGACACAATGCTAATAGAACAGAAACAGATTTTATTAAGCACTGAACAAACGATCAAAATAATATTACTATGCCCTTTCCTTAAACAGGGGCAACCATAATTGATATGAAGATCAAATAAAGAGCCTGATTCTACAACCTTCACAGACCTTCAGTAACATCCTCCTGCTTAAATTCATCACATCATTTCATATCAGACTGATTTCCTTTTGCCTGACTGTCCTACAATTTTCTCCATGACATCTCCTCTGTACACTGAAGATGAAAATGTGATCCCAGTAAGTCACTAGAACTAGGGGCAACAGACCTTATCAGGCAGTTATTTTTCAACAATGCAATGCTGTGCACTCTTTGTTTTAATCTCCCTTTAATATACAAAAAAAATACTACTTTCCTCAAGAGAGAGAAACAACTCTTACAACAGAATTGTCTCAGATACAGACGTGTCTAAATTAAGGACACAGTAATAGTGATAAAGGTTTGTCCTTCACTCTTGCAGCTTGTTATTCATATCTGCAGCTTCACAGAAGAAAATAGCTCAAACAAAGAAGTGTAAGGAAGATCTAGACTGAATTCCACTCTTGTCTCAGATTGTGCGCTGCCTTGAACATCTTCAGGATTCCATAAATTCATCCTAATAATGCACTTGCCACTGAGCCCTTCTGCAAGTTCTAGAAAGCTACACACCACACTCCTCTGCAAAATCTTTACGGTTTTTATTCCATGTCCTGCTGTTGACCTTGACATGTATGTGCTGATAAATTATTTCCAGACCCATTAAGTAATCAATTTTTTCTACACCTGGGCCTTGAAAATTTTGGATTTCCATACTAAACCATTATTTTGATGACACTAGGATAATATATTTTAAAACAACAACAAAACAAACCCAAGAAAGATAAATGTTTTACATTTGTTCTTATTTGCACCAAGAAAGTAAATTTTAACTTGGAAATGAACATTTTAAAGAATCCTTAATGGGTCAGGAAGTTCAGCTGTGAATTGCATCTCTCTGCATATATTCTATAGATTTACCATGTCTTAAGTATTAAATTATTTTAAATACTTGGCAGAAATTCAACCTCTCAGTGACAGCTGAACTGAAAATACAAAATCTCACTGATACCGCAACTCTGGTGGACAAAATCTTTCTGTTCTCCCCCCACTGTTGGACATCTATATGTATTCTCCAGTTTAATCAACAGATAAAGAAAAAAAATACAAAGAAACCAAGGAGGAAAAAAAAGCAATATGCCCTATTCTCTACTTTTGGAAAAGGTAATATTTCAATCTTGATACATAGGTCTTACTTCTAAACAAGGCACTGCTTATATGCAAGTTAGCCTTAAATTGTGCAGACTCATGAAAAGTAGCTGAATGTTCTGAAACAGACACTTTATTTATATACTTTAAAAAATTCATGACTTTATACATTTTTGTTGAGATCTGTACACTTAGTATTTGCATCTGCACTTAAACCTTTTCCTATAAAAGACTATTTTTAAATAATGCTTGTTTGGTACAAGTAACTTACAAAACAATAGTAAAATGAAGATCTGTTTATAATGTTTCCAATTTAATCCAAACAACAGATCCTTTCAACATGTAATTCCTCAAATGCTAATTTCAATAGGCTTATAATTATTAATTGGGAGAGCTACAAGCTATTTTAATCTATAGGCCATTTGGGGTATACCCAAGAAACAAGGAAAGCTAAAGGTAAACATTTAAAATACATACATACATACATACATAAATGGAGATGCAGAAAAGTGCATATTCTCCATGGCAGTCCCCTCATCATATCCTTCCACATATTGCTTGCCTTTCATTCCCACGTGTTAAATCTGCAGTCTTCTCCTCCTAGGCAGAAGCAATATTGATCAGGTTCAGACAGTTTCCTCACCTTTAGGAGAGAAGACTTCATGTCATGCTCTTGCTGCAGCCTTGGGACATTCAAGATGCTGAAATCCTAGTGGCCCATTAACAGGCATGCAAGAGATTAGAAGGTTTTGTAATCTTGAACATTATAATCTCTGACAAAGTCATGAGGGAAGAAAATAAACTATTAAGAGTGTGTGTGTGTGTCTCTCTATCATCGTTGTACCATAAGACAACACCCAATAAAACACATATTCCTTTCACCAGGCTGCAAGTTCGGGTCTTTCTGGAAAAAGAGAGGTCACAATTATTTGTCTTTATATGTAATTGAGGCCTTCATTCTTAATATAGCTTTCTGCAGATTGTCTCTTTTAGTTCCTGCTACCTGAATTTATTAATAAGAGATGAGAGTTCCCCAAGCCTCTTATTGTAGCAACAATTCCACAATGGTTAAAAAAAAAAAATCACAAAAATTACAAAATAAAACACGGATGTGCAATACCCAAATTCTTGACCAGTCTTAAAGTGTCTGGGAATGAAATTTTTATCACTTTCCATAAGATCTTGTATAAAGTTTCTGGTTTCTGCAAAGGACCCAATTAGATCTTTCATCCACTCATGCTGAGAGAACATGGCAATTGCAATCCCAAGGGCTGAGACAGATAACTGCTATGCTCAAACCTTGCCTTCAGTTGCACAAATATTTACCATAGCATCATGTCCAATACTGAAAAAGGATACAGAAAAAACTACATGTATGAAAATGAGAACATGATAAAGGTGATGACTTTGTAAAGAACCATGCATGTATATGTATATTATAGATGTACATGTATGAAACAGTACTGAATAAAGATTTCTCTTCTTCTTTCTTCATGGCTATGCATATTCATATATTTAATAAACTTAAAAACCAAGCAAACTGATGAACAACTGGATAGTTAAAAAGGATCAGTATTCACTATACATTAAGAAAGGATCAGTATTCACTATACATTAAAAGTTGTCATATCTTTGGCTATGGTTGAACTGCAGCAAACTACTGCAGATACTGGTCATCTGACATATTAAACTGCTCATTGACATGGTAATTTTTCAGATAATTATAGTATGGGTTACCAAGATGTTACATATGCTGTGTTAAATAAATCCCTGTCTTGACAGATGGGCTATAGACTGCTCTCTTTTGAAGCTGGAACAGCCAGTTCTGGACCCCTTGCTGGTGACAGCTTTGCCCTCTTCCATGTCCGTGGTGTGGCAACGCTACACAAAGCACCACATCGGCAGCCTGGGACCACTGCACGTCTGAGAAGGGCAAACAGACAAGAGGGGAGGAAGAGAAACGTATTTGAGACCAAAAATTAAACCAGCTATGAAGAACAGATAAAAATATAAGTATCAATGCCAAGGTCTGCTCTTCATAAACTAGATAGTCCTCCAATATAACTATGTTGGTTATGCTTTAACTCCCACTGAAGCCAACAGTTCAAACAGCACTGCTTTCTACGTTTCACATACTTTATGTTAAAAAAAGAAAGTGAGGAAAGTGAACGTGGAAAAAAAAACAGCTTACTGACTCCTCAACATACTGCCAATGAATTTTTAATGGATAAATTGAGTTTGTTCTCTATGCTGCAGAGCTCTCCCCACACTCACCTTTTTAAAAAAAAAAACAGGAAAATTGAATTGTATTACTATTTCCTAAGACTTTAAATTATAAAAGAAACATCTTTCACTTCAAAATTTTAAAAATCCATATTGTATTTTGAACAAAACCCTCAGATTTTATACCGTACCTTCTCATTTATGTTGTCAGATGCACCGTAGCATCAGGCTTAAAAGCTAGACAGCAGTACCGCTCTAAAAGCAGCATAGCAAACAAGAAAAACAATTAAATTTTGTATGTTTACAAGTGAAAATCTGCTGTAAATAACCATGTCAAGTAGATCTTGCTGTGGGAAGGTGGGATCAGAATTTTGATAAGAACTGACTGCGAGAATGATGGAATAGTGATCAGCAACAGACTACACAACTCAGAGGTGAAACAAGAGAGAAAACTATTTAGCCAAGGTGTGGAAGAAAGAAAAATAAAGCGAAAAAAGTAATAAAAGTAAAGAAATCTTAGCAAACTGGTTGGGGGTGTCAGAAAGTGGTGGGATAAGAAAATAGATCACAGTTCTGGTTTTTTCCTGCTGCTCTGCGTTTTCTCTATGTTTTTTTATCTTTCTTCACATGTTTGATTCCTCAATTGCAGCAGACTGCTTCATACTGCTCACACTGAATCTGGAATACCAAGACTGGAGGTACTTTCACCTCCATCAAGCTTTTTAATTTACAACAGGAGAAAAACTATGCATATATCTGCTTGCATGACCTAAGAAACAAGAACAAAGCAAACCAAGGCCATGACTACTTTGTATCATACATTGCTGAATAATTGTCATAAGGCTAAGGGGTATTTCCTCCTTAGGCTCCAAATCCAAAGACATTCCTTTTTCTGCGACCATGCCCAGTGCTGGAGAGCACGTTAACCTGCCAATATTCACCACTCCAGAAGTGTACTCTGAAGTCCTCAGGGAGAATGCACAGTTAGTCCTCAGCTTAGTCAGCCCAGTCTTGCTCATGTTCTCATTTCTCTCTCAAGTGTCCCCTCTTCAGAGAAGAGAAGAGAGCATCTGATCAGCGATGAGTGTGGTCTTATTAAGAGTATGGGAACTATAAAGTAATAGGAAATAAACAATGCCAAAGAGAGGCCAGGCTGAAATGTTTCTATCTTGTTAACTTAGTCTGGCATTTAGAGATAATACAATAATATAAACAGTAACATTCATTACCAAATGTTTTGTCAGTAGAGTCATTTAAAATAATCACATTTTACCCTGGGTTTTTTTTTTAAATGTACTCAAAGGCTTTCATAGCATAAAAAACCCCCCTCCAGTTCTACTCAAATCTTACACCATCTGATAAAAAACTCTCACCATGAGAAAGAGCTGGCTATAGCTCATTCTCTAATCATTGCCTGGCATTAAGAGTTATGACAAATCAATTATAATCACTATTACATAAGCGGGTCATCATCAATATGCCAGTAGCATTGACAGAAAAGTGTGTTAAGAGCACAATCACTGCATATAATTTCATATGGATATCTCTCCTGTGATCTGTATAAATGTGGGAAGTCAAAGGAGGAAGGAAAATGATCACTACATGAAAGCCTACAATAATGAATAAAAGTTAAGTTTATTTAACACTGCCTAATACAACATCATTACTGCAATTAAGGTATTCTCCACAAACAAAGGAAAAACCACTGGAAGCTGTGCAATCATTTTGATACACTTGCAAATTGAATAACCCAGCAATTTTGATATCCAGCATTAACCATCAAATGGCAACGTCTAAAGCATCAAACATTTGGCTGGCTGGACTTTACCGAGAAGTCTCAATTTGGCCATTTAAACTTAGATTTTTATTTTTTTTCCTAAAGTTCCTCTAAAATAGGCATTATGTATTACAATCTATGTGTGTAAACACATATGCATACACACAGAGATATATATCAACTGCTGCTGAATAAAAAAAGATGACTAGAAAATAGAAAACAACTGTGGTCTTTATCCCCACTCCATGAGTCCTCTGCATGCACTGTCTCATATTACATTTGCTGTTAAATTTCTTCATAGAAACAAGGCAACAATCTTTTATTGTCTGGAATATTCACAATGAAAATCTATATAATTTCACTGGTACATTCAGGTTTTGTTCACCCTGATGTTCACAAAAACCTTAAGAAATGGCCATCCAATAATAATTCCAGTATATAAAACTATGCCATGTGCCAAAAGTAGCATCATTAACAAAGTAGTTTAATATCAGTCTTAGACTTTTGCTGATACTCTGCTATAAGTTGAAGTCTTGAACATATCTCCATCCAAGAATGCACCTTCAGAAGAGAACAACGAAAAACAAGGAATTCTAAACAAATAAAAAAACAAGCCTTTAATTCACTTCAAATTTTATTTCCAATGTGCTGTTCTGAAATACTGATGGGGTTTTTAGTATGAGGTTTTTCTGGTTTGGGTTTTTGGTTTTGTTTTCAGAGTTCAAGCTACTTATGCAGATTATGAACTGAGCAACTAGAAAAAAAAAAAAGTGTAGATTTTACAGAACATTGAATTCCTTTCTGTATATTCACGGCAGCTGACCAACAGATAGTATCATAGAATCATTTTGGTTCAAAGAGACCTTTAAGATCATCAAGTCCAGCCGTTAACCCAGCACTGCCAGGTCACCACTAAACCATGCGCCTCAGCACCACATTTATACATCTCTTTAATATCTCAAGAATAGTGATTCCATCACTTCCCTGGGCAGCCTGATCCAGTGCTTTACAATCCTTTCTGTGAAGAAATTTTTCCTAATATCCAGAATAAACCTCCCCTGGTGCAACTTGAGGATGTTTCCTCTTGTCTTATCTTGTCCTGCGATAAAGCCTAGATAATAACTGTCATTCCTTTTTCTGCTAGCAGGACATCACAGTAAATACTTTCCTCCAATGTACACCACAGGGACTGTAAGGGGTTCTTCTTTAGATAACTTAAATCACTTGCTAGAGAATCCCTGTCTAGGAGTCTGCCACAGAATGAGTGAATTGCACCTCACCCAATAAGGGGCAGCAATACAGTTTACTGAGGTAGGTGAATGACTTGACAAAGCTTAGTGAATTTGACAACATTTAGTAAAAACAAATACAAATAAATCAACAAAGGTTAATCAAGGTTCAATCTGATGGCAAGGTCTCTATATTACTGACCCAATACAGGCACACTGAGTGTTTTCCTTCCTCATGGCATTATACTGACGTGATAGCTGACACATGCGTAGTTTCTTCTCAGATTATGTCCACCACTTTTCAAAACTTATTCTCTGGAATGAAATCATAGTTCAGAACAACCTAAAGGTACTTTCTTATACTCTTGAACGACAGGAATAGTTTCTACAATTCTGCCACTACACTCCTACGTACATTCTTGATGTTGTAGTCCTGAGTTACAACTCCATTTGTAGAAGAAACCACCCCCAAAGACAGCAATTTAATTGCAAATAGCAGCACTTGTAGTGCCAAACGTCTTCTAAGAAAAGCAGGACTGAACCAACAGATGCTGTCCTTCTATTTGAATTCTGGCTCTTGAACAATTAGGATCTTAAAGGACTAATTCTTACAAGCTCCTCCTGCACAAAGAAACAGCAAAATAGTTCTGTGCTCATTTGAATCTCAAAATGGAAGCATATTTGTTTTTATTCTGCAAATGAACGTTACATCCTTAGTACTTGACAACCACTGCAGCAGATTAAATGGTCTGTGCAAGAAGACGTACCTGCATTCAAAGTCAGTAGAGGGAAGGATACATGAAAAAGATAGCCGCAGGATGCAATGATAGCCAGACCTAAAGCACTTTGTTTACTTGAATTTCTTTCCAGCCATCTGTATCTTGCCTTTACAGAGTAGAAGTATTGTCTCATTTGCCCTTGACGAGATATAAATTAAGAAATGCTGCTAACACACATTCTTTTTAAACAATTGCATACATTCTCATTTCAAAGGACATTTTAAAACCATTCTCCCTTACAAAGCATTAGCATATGCTTCTTAAGTGCTCCGGAAATAAAATTTGTATCACCGCAGTCACATGGCATTATTGTCTCTACGATAGCTTGTATCAGCTGCCTTGTTGTTAAGACTTGAATCAGAATTTCCTTGCTGTAAATGTTTTCTCTTTAAGGTATATAATTTTACCTCTCACTCCTCCTGAAAATTATAAGGGAATCTAAAAGCACCCTCCGCTCCTGTTCGTTGTACAAGTATCTGGTTTTCACCATCCCTTCTTCCAAAACAAAACAAGCATTAATTCAATAAACGGATGAAAACAAAATTCCTGATTTCTTCTACATAAATACAAAGTTTTATTTTTAGTCAATTTTAAAAAGTAGTATTACCTTTAGCATGTTTAATTAAAGCAATGAATTAGCAGAACAAAAATGAAGGAATTACATACAGTTTGTTTTTTTTAATAAGCCCTAATTAATAACAGTAAATCTTGAAATGTTTTTGTGTTTCAACACACACAACTCCTGAGCTTGAAACTTGTAATGTCTCTCATGGCCTTGCTGTCAGAACTACCATTTCTACAAGCATATGAGAACTTGTGGTTAACTAAATCAACTGATCACTGCAGCACTGACATATTGTGTTTAAAATTACCTAGTGTTTCACTTTCCCAGTATACAGTTAGATTGATTAAATAAAGGCATCAGTATCCATAATATTACTTTATAAGGCAAGGAAAAACCAGACATGGAGACTTAACAGCAGAGGACACGTGAACTGTTCCCCATTATCTACCACATCATATGTCTTTGAACCCATCATGTAAAGCAAGTTCCTGCATTTCCTGAATTAGAATAGAATCATAGAATGTTTCAGGCTGGAAGAGACCTCTAGAGGTCATCTTGTTCAACCTCCCTACACAAACAGGGACATCTCTACCTAGGTCAGACTGCTCAGAGCCCCATCAAGCCTGACCTTGAATGACTCCAGGGATGGGGCCTCCANATGGGGCCTCCAGCACCTCTCTGGGCAGCCCATTCCACTGATCTATCACTATCAATTACTCCATGTACACCCAGTGCTATGGCCATATTGATTAGTGGTAACATTTTGCAACAACAGTTAGCAGAACGTAGTAAACATATATCAAATCAGCAGGATTGCTTCTGATTCAGTGGAAAGATTCTTATTGTGCCCATTTTGCAACTAATAAGGTCTTATGTGAATGAGACTCCTTTAATTTCATGCTTATCTAATGTATAAACGACCAAATTCTTTCATTCACGGTGG
>VYZX01003587.1:0-15483 GCA_013401335.1 Brachypteracias leptosomus | reverse complement strand
AGACAGATTAAGAGAGTTGAGGTTGTTCAGCACGGAGAAGAGAACGCTCCAAGGAGACTTTATAGCAGGTTTCCAGTGCCTGAAGGGAGTCCACAAGAAAGCTGGGGAGGGCCTATTTACAAGGGCATTTAGTGATAGGATGAGAAGTAATGGTTTTAAACTAAAGAAGGGTAGATTTAGATTACACATTGGGAAGAAATTCTTTACTATGAAGTTGGTGGAACACTGGAATAGGTTGCCCAAGGAGGTGGTAGAGGCCCAATCCCTGGAGATGTTCAAGACCAGGCTTGATGGGGCTCTGAGCAACCTGGTCTAATAAGAGATGTCCCTGCTGACTGCAGGGGGGTTGGACTAGATGACTTTGGAAGGTCCTTTCCAACCCAATGAATTCAATGATTCTATGAATATATATCTCACGTCTCTATTATGTTTCATAGTTCTGAATTTTCAAGGACTGTAATTGTCCTGGGACAGTAAATTACATTTTCCCAAGTATTTGTGATAGTCATGAGATGTCTGCTACCAAATGCTCAGAAAAAATCTTGATAGCTGTAAAAGACACTTTTTCCTGTTTTGAATGTTCATGAATAGATTATCAGTAGCATCACGCTATGTAAGGAATCTGCCAGAAATTCCCGTGTAAGGAATTCTGAAAATTGAACTGAAGTCCCTTGCATCTTAAAGCATTGACTTTATCTATTGAATGAAAGAAGAATCTCCATTAATTGTTAGTTCTAGTAACAGCAATTCTTATGAACCATTTCTAGGCCTCCAGACAAGGCAAAGGCCATTAAACACTTCCCTTACTTTCAGTAAAGTGCTTGAACTCAAATGAACCAATACAAAGATGTTCGTGCAATGTTTAAATGGTATGCATGCCATTCCAGCCAGTGCACTTTAAGGGTATCATATGAAGCTAATTAAGTGTCCCTATGAGTAATCTTTCTTTACTTGGACTTAAACAACTGGTTTTGTATTACAAAACAAATAACTTTACTTCTCCTGTTCAAGAAGAAACACTTTTAGCTATTTTTAAGTGTCTCATCTGAGTTAAAAAATAGAATTATTTGAACCATTAAGTAGCAGTGTTACTCCATTCTTTGCAAGGAAAAATGGGAGAAGACTGCATGACTTAGCTGAGTCTACTAGGAGAAAAAAAAAACCAACACACAAAAGAAAACTAAAAAAAAACCCAACACAACGACAGGTACACTGTTAAAAGTAGCAACACTTATATCATCCTTTCAGTTTCCAGACATGAGCTGGTAAGGCTATTAATACCACCGTTTATAACAGATGGCCATTCCTGTTTGGACATATACATTCATCATCAAATTTCCCTTTGAGTTTTACCCTCTTTAATTCACAGTGAAGTCAATAAGAGTTTCATCTTTGTAAAGGAGAGCAGAAATGGATCTTCAGGGATAGTTTTCCCTTGTCTTAAATGACGTATTGGTAAATGTAGGGATTAACACAGAAAGGAAACTATCATGTGGACCAGCTCATAAAGAATTTTGTTTTAACCCTTGTGAAATAGAACTCAATGAATATTTAACTTTCCGAAGGCTTTCTTTTGTCTAATGTCATATTTTTCAAACATCTACAAATAGCCAGGGTTCATTTTCAGTTTTGCTGTTCTTCAACATGTAAGGACAATCAAATAAGGTATATTTGACCGGGAATGTGAGGAAATTATAGTTTTGGAGACCATGTTATTAAGTCCTCTGTTCTTCTTTTTGTTTTTTGTCATATTAAAAAAAACCCAAAAAAACAAAAAAACAAACAACCCAAAACCCAACGAAAACATACACAAACCCCAAAATCAATAAAACACAAATATAAAAACCCCACAAAAGATCCACTAGTCTTTTATAATCTGAGTAATGATATACACTTTAGGAAAACTTAAGTTCAGCTTTAGATGATCTATAGAATGCTTTTGATTTTTATCTAGTGTAGAGACACAAGAAGAAATCCATTATTTCATGCATAGTTTACTTACCCAAATCATAAAGGCAGAAATATTTCCCTGTGGAATTTGATACACAATGATCAGGGCTGTAAACCTATTTTGACTAATCATGTTTATTCTGATTGATTGAGCTAATTGAAAAGCAACATAGATATTCCCTATAGGTACATTTTTCTCTTATAGTATTTGTATGATAATAAAAAAGGGATGTTTTCAATTCTCAAAAAAAATTATCTTGGCTCTTCTTAGCCTGCCAGAACATATTGCTTGTCTGACTGATAGCAGTCTAACAGGTAAGTAATCTGTTTTCAGAGCAGGACTATATTAAATGTAACCATTAAAGGTCTAAATATATTTTTTGACTAAGGTGCTCAGTATATCATTCTTAATGTCAATATATGATTTTTTTTTTCTCCTGAGTTATGCTGTCTATATCTATATCATATAACAGTGACACTGTTGTATGGCCACAAAAATAGTTCTTAACCTTCTCATTGGGACCACCACTCTCCTCATATATTCAAATGATCTTACCTACTATATTTCCTTGGTTCACAGAGTGTTCTGAAAGGCCTGATAAAACCTTGCACTTCACTTATCTTTGTTACAGTGAACCTTGTGCTTAGTGGCAGCTATGTATCTATGACAGATAAATGAGGGAAAGAGCTTGAAATAACCTTTCATGAAGAATCAAAAAAGTGCAGGCTGAAATATTATGCTTAACTCCCTAACTTGTGCAATGACTTCCTCAGAAATCCCACAGCATTGTCTTCTTATTTATGAGATTCTACAGTACTGAGATCTATTCTTTTACAGAAAACAACAACAACAAAAACCCAAACCAAAAATAAACAAACAACCCCCCAAAAATCAAACTAAAACAGAGATTAGCTTTCTTGGGTTATCTTTGGTGGCTAATACAGAAGTGGGTGAACCTCCAAGCTTCAAAGGTGTAAGAACATTTGGGTGATTGTACACTATATCTGATTGCAGTTTAGATTTTATGTTGAAAATATTTCATAAGTAGCTTGCCTTATGGAATCTCCAGTACTGTTTCTTCATATTTGCATAAAATGTAGTATATAGAAAGATGTTTTAAAAATTTAAAAAAGATCTACTAAATATGTTAAATCTAAGATTCAGAAAACACAGTAACTTTAAAAGAAGGTAACTGTCTGATTCATGTCACCTAAGCTTGTAAACTAGTTAATGGAAAATAAACCTTTTTCTCCAAAGAGAAATCAACTTGAGGAATATCTGTTGTAAAACTCATATATAATAATCTGAAGGAAGTAGCCTATATCTCCACATTGACAGAATTTCTGTGACAATATAACTTTAAGTGCATTAAAGCTTAGTGGCTTATTTTATAAAGATACCAGCTGGACCAAAAAAACCAACCAAAATATAGGAAAACTGTTTCTGAGATCAGCAATTACTTTACAGCTTTGCAGAATTCTTTTGGGTTTTTTGTTTGGTTTTTTTTTTAATTTTAGTTCAGCTGAACACTTGAATTTCCTTTTAAATTTTAAATCCATTCAAGTACATTAAAAATGAAGCCCTAGATTGGAGCTTTCATTTAGCTCTGATTTTTTTTTTTTATATATAATTTCAATCTTAAGAAATGTAAGGACAAATGTGGATGTTTGCACTAACTGAGGAGGATAAATATACCACATGAACATTATTCTGAAGACTATTTCTAAATTATGTCCTAGATTAAAATGACACATCTGAAGCTTTGCAAGGTTTCCTTACAAAATGTTCCCATAAATCTGTGTGTGTGCAAGAATTAACATCAGGAGTGTTCATGCAGCTATCTTGTAAGTTCTTGGGAAGTTTTGGAGTCATTTAGGCCAGGAAAAATTTTGTGTCATATAAGTGATCAGGAAAGGAGCATTAAGTGTAGCAAATAGCTGAGCTTTTCTTAAAAGGTCACAAGTTGTCCCATTTCACAAAAACAAAGAAATAGAATTCATAGAATTATCAGTATGAAAAGCTATTCCAGCCAAAGCTTTGGTACTGTTGAGCATCAAAAAATACCATGAATGACAGAACCCTATTGTTTTGCAATCCCTAGAAATGTTTTTCTTTATCTGTATGTATCACAAGGAGATTTGAACCAAATAGTGGATATTTTGAACACTAAAGAGAAAACAATTTCTATTGTTTGATAAGTGCAATTTTACAAGGATATCCAGTGACTCGTCCTATCACTTCACTGCATGCACATCTAAAACACGATTGATTCCGACACATCTGTTACCAACTAGTTATTGGTGAAAGAATCCTATGAATAAAAATCAGAAGCTATTTGTTGGTAGGCACATCACAATACTTTTCAAAGGATTATGATTTTGGTCCATGAAATAGCTTATTGACTTATTTCCTGAAGATTATGAGATAATGAGCAAGTGTTGCCTCATCATAAGCCATATTTTTTTGTACTGCTTGTTAAACAGAAACTGTATTTGATCATGACCACCATTAGCTGGCATGTCTTATTAGTTATAATGAGGAGCTGTATTAAACTATGTTAAATGTAGTTCTAGAGAATTTTATTTTGACTGGAAGGATATATAGTACAACAAAAGGTATTTTTTATTTTTTTCTTTTTTTTCTTTTTATCTGTTGATGTGCTGTTGGTAATTTGGTCCAAAATGTGTAAACTGCATTGTTTTTCTCATCTATAATGTAGTTATAAGGACAAAGCTAGTTACATCAGAGGATTTATCTGTCTTCCACCATTCTTTATGTATTTCCTGCATCTTCTCTCATGTGCAGTCTTTCCAAAGATTAAAGAGCTGGCTAAGCCAGCTCCATCTATTTTCTTTACATTAACACAGTGTTGTTGTTGTTTTTTCTCATAAAAGACAACATCTCTGAGGAAGATATTTTATATTTTTATATTTTGACCAAACTACAGAAAGTGTATAAAAAGGTAAGTAAAATGCATTTCTGTATAACAATCACTCACTATCAACACAGACTAATGGATGTTTGGTTTTGGGCTTCTCACTACATGAAAGACATTGACGTGCTGGAGTGCATCCAAAGAGCAACAAAGCTGGTGAAGGGTCTAGCGAACAAGTCTTATGAAGAGCATCTGAGGGAACTGCGGTTGTTTAGCCTGGAGAAAACAAGGCTCAAGGGAGACTTTACCACTCTCTACAACTACCTGAAAGGAGCTTGTAACAAGGTGGGGGTCGGTCTGTTATCCCAAGTAACAAGCAATAGGATGAGAGGAAAAGACCTCAAGTTGTGCCAAGGGAGGTTTAGGTTGGACATTAGGAAAAATTTCTTTACAGGAAGGGATGTCAAGCACTGGAGCATGCTGTCCAGAGAAATGGTGGA
Organism: Brachypteracias leptosomus; assembly: GCA_013401335.1. Lineage (NCBI taxonomy): Eukaryota > Metazoa > Chordata > Aves > Coraciiformes > Brachypteraciidae > Brachypteracias > Brachypteracias leptosomus. The sequence continues at coordinate 10,157 of VYZX01003587.1, read as the reverse complement.
GTCACCATTCCTGAAGGTATTTAAAAGATGGGTAAATGTGGTGCTTAGGGACATGGTTTAGTGGTGATCTTGGCAGTGCTAGGCTAATGGCTGGCTTGGATGATCTTAAGGGTCTTTTCCAACCTGAATGATTCTATGATTCTATGATAATGCACAGAATTTCCAGAGAGAAATGTCAATGGTAGGATCAGTTGGTTGTGCAAATTTCTAACTTCTCTGACACTTCCATGTCTATATTTATTTAACAGCTCAGATTCAACTCGGCTGAACTATAAATGTCTCCTTTTCTTTCTCAAAGTGTTCTTCATTACACTATTTCTTAATCATGATTGACAAAGCCATTTTTCTGCTGCAACCTCAGTTTAAATTAAACTCAAGTGCCACTACAGATCATAGAATAGTTTCGGCTGGAAGAGGTCTTCAAGATCGTTGAGTCCAACCTTAGTCCTAGCCCTATAAACACCACTAAACCATGTACCTAAGCACAACATCTACCCATCTTTTAAACCCCTCCAGGGATGGTGACTCCACCACCTCCCTGGGCAGCCTGTTCCAATGCCTGACAACCCTTTCAGTAAAGAAAATCTTCCTAATATCCAGCCTGAATCTCCCCTGGTGCAACTTCAGGCCATTTCCTCTTGTTCTATCTCTTGTCTCTAGGGAGAACAGACTGACCCGNCACCAACTGGATTTAACTCCATTGACCACAACTCTTTGGACTTGACCATCTAACCAGTTTTTCACCCAGGAAAGCATGTGCCCATCCAAGCCAAGAGTCAATTTTTCTAAGAGAATGCTGTGGGAAACAGTGTCAAATGCCTTACTAAAGTTGAGATAGACAACATCCACAGCCTTACCTTCATCCAACAAGCGGGTCACCCTGTCACAGAAGATGATCAGGTTTGTTAAAAAGGACCTGCCCCTAATAAACCCATGCTGACTGGGCCTGATCACCTGGTTGTCCTGCATATGTTGCATAACAGAACTCAGGATGACCTGTTCCATCATCTTCCCCTGCAGATCTTCCTATTCAGGTTCTGTTTTATTGATACAGGAATTAAAATTATTTACCCATCTGTAAAATAAAGTAACTTAACTTGGTCTATGAAGTTAAATCTTTTGTCCATGTTTCTTCTACTCACATCTCATTTACTTCAACATCTGCAATATTAAAAGCAACGTTGTGCAACACCTGCAGCTTCAGAATGCTGCTAAAAGGAACCCATCACTTCGTTACTTATTTCTTTCCATCCACTTAGTGGATCCATCTATTATCTTTGGTCAGGCATGACGCCTCTCCCTACTTTTCAGAACAGTTTTTATCTCTTCCTAGCATGCTTGAATGCCAGTTCTGGATTCAAGTTTAAGTCAAAATTTTATCTCCAATTTTTAAATCTTTGGTTCATTTTTAAATAGTATGGTCCATAACTTCTGCCATATCCTCCATGCCTGAGAGAATCTTTCCATGTCCTTAGCTTAGGTTTGAAAGTCTGCTGAACAGTGAGCAAAATTAACAAGAAGATGACTGGGTGGTGGAAAATGTATCACTTGAACTTGCCATCAGAAAACTGCTGAAGGCTTAGTGGCATAAACAATCCATATTTTGCTTCATTTAAATCAGGCAGTAGTACACTATGAAGTTAGAGAAAGCTCACCAGAGAGCTAGCATGCACTGTACATCAACAGAAGCATTTTCCTTTCGCAAAGGATAAAAACCTCTGGTAATATAGACCATCATTTTAACTGAAGAGCGGCTTTTAATTTATTTATTTATAAATAACTCCTCCATAAAACTTTTTAGAAAATCCATTTGATTATGACAAAGCTAAAGATTCAGATATTCTTTCTGTGTCCTTCAAAGAGAGCATCTATCTCTCCTCTTGCATATGATCCACTGAGATCAACTTTCAAAATCCTCTGAATGTTAAAAATATTTCGGGTTCTTTTTCCAGGCAAAGAGGCTGTGACAGAAGGTAAAAAGGAGCACCCTAGGAAGGTAATTCAGTTATGTGCAAAGAACCACTTTATCTTTCTGAAAAACAGATAAGGTTCCTAGCAGGAGAGGACCACATACTCAACCAGCCTTATGGGCATATGCAAGATCTCATGCCACCAGAAAACGTCTTGATGAAGCGGAATGTGCTGTTTTGTTAATTAAACCAACATCTTAATTGAAACACATTCCTTCAAATATAAATCAGTTTATGTGAATTCCCCCTAGAATGCATCTACTATTTAGTTTCTAGTATTTTGAATTGAAATTATAGTTAATTATAGATTGAATTTAAAAATGTAGATCTAGTGAGTTGATTCTGATTACATCAGCTTTCACAAAGAATCCTGCAGGATCCTCCTTCAGAACTTCACAAGCTTTTCCAAAGCATAAAGTCTGAGATATTCTCTTCTTTATGTGAAAATCTCTAGAGCACAGAACTTGTGTCACCTTTTTTACTTTGATAAGTTTTTTGTCTGAATTTTTGCTCACAGAGCCACACTGGCTATCAATCCATCATCAACTTCCTGAGATACATGTCTTCTGTTTTCCTAAATTCAGATTATACATATCTTGTCTTGTACACATAACTAAGGTATCCAGGCTGTCAGAGGAGAACTTTACAAACACAGTAAATCTTTTATTGGATAATTCTAAAGACAAGAAAATGTATTTCCATACCACTGAAGTTTATAGGGTTGATTCAATGTAATGTTGTTATGTTGGTATGAGTATTTTTTTTCTAAGTTTGTTAATATGTTAAGGAAAAGAAATAGAGGTAATTTTTGAAGAGGCTGGTTCACACATACTAGGCATTGAACAAATGGCTTTTATTTAGACTGTACAAACCAAAGTAGACAAACACTGTCTAAAAGTTCATATTCAAAAACTTTAGGAGGAACAATAGTATAGACATCCTTTCTCCCTACTGTATTAATACACATTAATTTTTCCTTGATATTGTTACTGCCTATTTATGACTGAACATTAATATATTCTGTATTCTCCCCTGCACCTCTTTCTTCCTTGCAACATATAAGAGAAAAAAAATTCCAATACAAAAAAAGAGACAAAATACTTGTTCCATGATAATTTCCATTACTTTCACTGTCTTCCTTTCCCATTTAAGTTCTCCCAAATCAAGCAAAGAGTAGCTAAAAACTTTTCTATAGAAAAAACTTTCTTTTTCCTAATCCGTCGCCAATATTCATAAATCATAAGGGATCTTGCTAACTTTGAGATATCTACCTGTCAGAATCAGTTGACATTGTCCAATAATTTCAAAAGTTGCTGTTGAAAAATAGTGTTACATATACTTGCACATAAACATGCACATGAATACATACTCAATATTTGGCTACAGTAAGTAGATTTACTTAGGAAAACAGACAAAAGCAGTTTCCTAAAATAAAAATATTAATTAATAGTAATAATTATTACCAATTAATTACTATATTTTTATAATATGATTATGTGTATATTATACAAATATACAATCAATTTATATTATCTATATTTACATAATATGATTATATTTCAATATACATTTAAATATATCATACTTTACAAGATTTTTACAGGAGTTATACTGGATCACCAGACAATTTGTCATATAATCAAGTAGAGAGAAAAACATGAAAGGGAAGTCAAAATAACTATCAATCCACAGATTAATAGAAAAAAGGAAATAAAAATAGATTTAGTTAAACACCACAATATCAATAGAATGCTTACCTCACATGCAAAAGCATAATTAAATGTAGAGGCAAAATCTAGTTCCATAAATAATTATCTATAATCATACACAATTGGCATGTCATTATTCATGTTACACAAAGAACAAACAAGAACTGAGAGCAATATTAATCTTATAGATCTGAGTTCCTAATTAAGTCTCCTTCCAAATAACTAAGTTTTGTAATCTCTTCTTTCTCTCTTGTTTCTCAAGTACGGTCATTAAAACTATCTGACAACATCATATGCACTACATTTGTCTTCTGTCTGTTCTCTGTAAGAATAAGAAGCTTAGGAAGAAATGGAATGGCTACAGTGAGTCAGCTCATGGCTAAGATAATCATTAGAGTATCATGAGAGGTACAAAACAAAATAATGCAATATTTTGTTCTTAAAAATAATTATCCATTTTTTTTCTACATCAGAAATAGATCAATCCTTGTTTTTAATTGAATTGAAAGTTGTGATTCTGAAAGTAGCAAGACAAGCATTTACAAGCAGTGAACTGATCTGGAATATTCTTGATAGTTGTAATAATAACAGGAAACAAAAAGTGTCCCTGTCTTATTAAAGAATGATTGATATTTTCACCCATGATTAATGCAGAAATTGGGAGATTTTCTCCCTGATGTTTTTTATTTGATTATTCAATATTGGATTTTAAAAATCTTTTTTAAGACACAAAGGTATGCTACATACCATACTAAAATCCCAATGTCTTTTGAGTTAATGTTTACATGCCCAAACCTGTTTAAAATAACTAGTCTAGAGACAGATAATAATGTACAGCTTGCAAATGCAGAGGAAGAGATGGATGTGAAATGTCTCAGAGTGAATGTTAGCTTGAAAAGCACCCCAACTCAGAACTATATGTTGTTGCAGATATTTCATTAGTTTATTCGGATGCCTATAAAATCACATACTGAGGATGCAGTATAGCCATAAGTGTCTGGTTATGTTGACTTGATCTACTTTCAGTTTGAAAGCTGCATTATGGGGACTTCTATCTCTCTGTTTGGAGATTGAGTTCAGATCATTTTTTTTCTTGACCCACTCTGGGCAGGTGATGCCACAATCTAACAATGTTTTCTTTCTCTCACTTAACACAAATACACACTACTACTCAAAATCTTGAGGCAGACATTAAGACACGGTACAAAGTAACAACATACTCTCTAAGACCTCCAAGTCCTGATATATACTCTTTGGATATGGGTTAAAGCAAATATGGAGAAAGGGAAAATGATCTTGGTGTCAGGGAGAGAGCAGTCACCACTGAATGATGCATTATTGTCATTTGGTTTAACCTGGAACATTAGATGCAGCCATCGAGGGGGCTAAACAAACAGTTCGGAAGCCATAATACTCTATGGAGGGCTGCCTTTTTCCTCACATTTCTGCTTTCTAAAAGAGTGAATTTGACTCATTGGAATTACATCTTTAATGGACCAAAGAGAGAAAATATAATGAGAGGCACATAGGTTGAGATAAGGATAGGCAGAAATCACTCATCAACTACTGTCATGGGCAAAACAAACTCAAAGAAGGGAAATTAGTTTAATTTTATTACCAATCAGAATCAGAGTAGCATAATGAGAAGTAAAAATTAAATCTTAAAACACTCTCCCTCCATCCCTCCCTTCTTCCTGGGCTCAATTTCATTCCCTATTTTCTCTACCTCCTCCCTGCCAGCGGCACAGGGGGCCAGGGAATTGGGGTTGAAGTCAGTTCATCACACATTGTCTCTACCACTCCTTCTTCTTCAGCGGTAGGACTCCTCACACTCTTCCCCTGCTCCAGCATTAGGTCCCTTCTATGTGAGATAGTCCTCCATGAAATTCTCCAATGTGAGTCCTTCCCACAGACTGTAGTTCTTCAGGAACTGCTTCAGTATGGGTGCTTTCCACTGGGTGGGGTCCTTCAGGAACAGTCTGTTCCAGCATGAGTCCCCTACAGGTTCACAAGTCCTGCCAGCAAACCTGCTCCAGCATAGGCTCCACAGATCAGGTCCACAGATCATGCCAGGAGCCTACTCCAGTGTGGTCTTCCCATGGGGTCACAGTCTTCTTTAGGTATCCACCTGCTCTGGTGCGGAGTCCTCCATGTGTTGCACATGGATATTTGCTTCACCATTAACCTCATGGGCCACAGGGAGATAGCCTGCCTCATGGGACACAGGGAAGTCTCTGCTTTGGCATCTGGAGTATCTAATTCCCTTCCTTCTTCACTAACCTTGGCGTCTGCAAAGTTGTTTCTCTCACATACTCTCATTTTTCTTTCCAGCTGAAGTTTTCTTGTGCAGTTTTTTCCCACTTCTTAAACATGTTAACACAAAGGTATTACCACCAACACTCTTGGGCTCGGCTTTGGCTGGCAGAAGATCCATCTTGGACCCAGCTGGCATTGACTGTATCAAACATGGCAGAAGCTTCTAGCAGCTTCTCACAGAAGCTGTCCCTGTAGCCCACCAGCTACCAAAGCCTGGCCATGCAAACACAGTGCAACTTGTTTCAAGGAAACTAGAAAAGAAAACAAAGTAACCTCTAATGTTAATTAGTATGTGTTTTAAATAATTAAATACAATTATTTGTTATCAACAAACCAAGAATTTACTACCTGTGCACTCTGCTAGTAATTTTTCCCAAGTCTGTAGTTTTCTCCTAGAACATATAACAATTGCTTACAGCTTGCTTATAGGCATGTTCTTTCTATCCTTTAAATCAAAGGCATAACAAAATGAAATTATGCATTCTGGGCATGTATTAATTTGTATACTTTTTTTTAAAGTTGAATGAAGGGCACACTACTCTTTCATTTACTTAAGATACTCTAAAACTAAATAAGAGTGGTTTGTTTGATGTTTGGGGTTTTTTGGTGGGTTTGTGGATTTTTGTTTTGTTTGTTGTTTGTTTTTTTTTATTTCTATTTCTGGAAACAGTTTACTGTAAACAAAACAAGAATGTATTTATTTTCACATCTCATCATGCCAAGGGACATGATGACGTATTGTTTTAGAGATGCATCTGTCATATTGAGCTACATAAAGTGACATGATACAATGTGACATGTTGATGAACAGTGTGACACAAGGTACATATTTCAATATATCATTTGGGGCAGAATTTTAACAAGGGAAGTCCCAGATTTAATAGGAATAGAGGTCTCTAGATTCTAGTTTTGTCTTTGTTCTTTCTTCCTAGGAACTCTAGAGATTGCTTGAAAAATATGTCCCTTAATAGTAGTTCCCTATTTCCTAATGTCTTGCATACAGGAAACATAATTGCTTCCTTTGTATGAATTATTAGTCCAGCTACAAAACACCCCACCATACCATGCAAGCAGGAAAGGTGTATTTAAAGGTTATCGAATTTTGTTGTGGTTCTGTGTAATATCAAATTGTAGATAATGCAGGCAGAAAGAAAAGATAAATTTATTTCAAAAGAAAATTACAAAGGATTTTAGCTGGCAGCTGTTACTTATGAGAATGCATTTTTTTGTACAGTGGTTATTGTACTGTGCTATTACTGGACTGTGTTATACTTATGATATATGTAGGAGTTTGTATGCAGAAGGAGCACAATATTGGTTACTTAAACAAGAAGGTTTATTCACTTTTAGATTACTTGAACTATGCTCATGTATTGTAAGGAAGGCCATAGGTGAATGTATATTAGAAGTTAAAAGATTTATTGTATAATGCAACTTTAAGAAGCAGTCTCTCATGTTTATTTATTTACTAGGTTTCATAGTTCAAAACTACATTTGTAGGATAGAAATTACAAAACATTCTAAGGGATTGCTAAGAGGAATACAGAGAGAATATGAAAAAAAAAAAGAATTCTGTCTTGAAAAATTGCAGAAGCTGCAAAAGAAAATGCTCTTGCCTTGGTGCTGGTAGAATTTTAAGAGAAGAAAAACAGCAGAAGACAAAATAAGATATCTCCATATGCTTGTATTACATGTCTGGCCCCACATCTGAACCCACAAGTCATTTCTTCATTTGTGTGTAACTCCCCAGGGTTCAAAAAAGAGCCAGCTTTCCTGGATAATTTTCAAGCCTCTCCCAAATATACTATGTGATAATGAGGGATGAAGAAAATCAGGTCACTGATAGCTCAGAGATGCTGAAATCTGCATGTCTGTGATTACTCCTTGTACTAAGGCCAAATCCAAATCTTGATGTAGTCCCAGAGGAAACTCACCATTTACCTGTATTGGTTTCATACAGAATTCTCTTCCATAACTGATTCATATTAGCGATACAGACTTTCTAGAAAATAAATGAGACCACACAGAAAGTTTTAAGATCCTTTTTAATGAGCACAAACACATGAACATAGCAAGCCTCCATGATACACTGCTGACTATATGGAGACATTGTAAAACACTGGTATACAGTGATTACAGAAAAAAAAAAGGAAAAGAAATAGCTTACAGCTTTGTTTTATTTTCTCCCTTCACCTCTAAATTTCAGTTCTGTAGCCTCTGGTGCAGGCAGGATGCTTTGGACTGTATTCCCAAAGACAACAACAGGGTTGTTTTTTGTTGTCACTGTAGTTTTCTTAAAAAAAACCAAAAAACCCCAAAAAAAAACAGAAGCATGACCCTCCCCTCCTCCCTCCCCTCCTATTCAAATTCAGTCCATGAGAGTGAAATCCAAGCCTTGTGGAAGTTACTGACAAAACTTTTACTGACTATACTGAGACTAAGACTTCATCTGTTGCTTAAAGAAATGTCAGGTGTTGCTTCAGACTACTGCACTGATTTAATTTCTTTTCACAGCCCTAAATATTCACTCCATTTACTAACAGTACATTCTGCTGTGTTCCTTTGCATAACCTTATTAAACAAGGTACCATTGTAAACTCTTAGGGTCAATTTAAATGCAGTTGCAGGTGATTTAAGTCAGTACAGGATTTTATTCATTCTATAAATGGGAGTGAAATTAATGAACAGCATGTGAAATGGTGCTAGCTTTGAAGAATAGATCATTATCAATAATTGTGGTGCCTGTGATGAGTACTTTGACTTTTACAGTTCCCTGTAATTTATATGATTTAGATGTATAGAATGGAGATAAATGAAACAAGAGCTTCAGCCTATTTGGGGAAATAAAAAAAGAGTAGAACCAAAGTTCCATTTCTCAAAAGAGCAACTAGGTAGACTGCATTTTAGAACCATCAACAGTATCAGCATTTTAAAGGCAGTGAGAAGGTAAGAGTAAAAATAATGTGATAAAACAATTCACAACTAATATCAGGAAAAATGAAATTTCAACATTTTTGTCACTCTGTTGAGTGAGTTGACGAGCTGAGCTGATGTAGGGCTTTTTTTAAGCTGTGATTGGCCTGCCAGCATGAATTTGTGTTGTCATGCTGAGGGCCCCTTTAATAGCCCAGAGGTAGCAGGTGGCTGCTGACTTACAGAGGCTTGCATCTATTTTATTATTTGTTGGCTCTTCTATCCCTGACAGATTCAAACACAAATAAATTCAATCAAGAACCTCTACCTTTCTATGATTCCATTTGGTACATGCAGCTAACTGCAGCGCATTTCTGAAATAGCATGAAAACAGCCCTAGTGATGTGGCTAGAAGTAAACAAGATGTTTTATACCCTGAGTGGTGAGGGCTGGGCCCCTGAACCAAGGAAGAAAAGAAATACAAGTTCACTATGTGGAAAACAGTGCATTAGAAGACAGAGGCTTTAGTTAAATTTTTCTCAGAAGTCAAAAGGTGAAAAATAAAACAAAGTATTGTTTTGAATAAAGGTTGAGCCAAAGTATTTTGAAAACTGCGCCCAAAATCATTAAGTGCAGTGAACAAGAATATGACTTAGTACAAATTGGTCACACTTCAAGTGTGCTCCTGAATTCTTCACAATATGCAGCTTGAAAGCAGCTTTCACTCACTCTAACATGATTGAGATTATCAGCCCTGTCTGCAATGTAAAACTGACACCCACAAGTATACTGTGCTATGTGGTCCAAAGCAGTTGAAAAGTGTTACCACTTGCTAAGTCAGAGTAAGTAGCTGAATGTCCATGCCTCAGGACTTTTAGTGAGTGCTGCACATGTCTGAGGGTCAGATTACTCTGTCACAGGCTGTCCCAAAAACCGAGGACTGCTGAAAACTAATTCTCCTTTAAAAGGCGGGTGTGGAGGCTGTCTGATTTCATGCCACTTTAACTAGCACCAGTGGCTCATTTTCACAAAGTACCTCCAGAACTGGTTCAGTTTGAAGGTCAGATTTTCACAAGATCTGTATCAGTTTTGCTCTGTAGAGGAAAAAGTCCCTGAATAAGAACAAAATATTGACTAGTAAATATAGCTACTGTGCATTTGAAAATTTACTTGTCCTTTTCACAGAGATCTGACAGTAGCTGTTAAATCAAGGTAAAGTTACCTCTCATCCTGTCTCCGTTTAGGGCTC
>VYZX01003579.1:57876-86684 GCA_013401335.1 Brachypteracias leptosomus | reverse complement strand
AAAAACAGGAGGTAATAGAATGGTTAATTTTTATTAAAAAAAGGAAAGAGATATCTAGTTTTGTTGTTGAAAGTTCTCCAGGAAAAACAATATCCCATTATCATTGGCCAAAGTCTTAAAGAAGGGCCCTTGAATATCTAAGAAAGCCACATTTATCAAACTGAATATTCACAGTAACAGTGGAATCAGATGAGCTGATCAGACTCAGGCAACTGAGCAAATCAGAGTTAGAAAAACTCTGTTCATGTTACTTGCCAAGCACATTAATTAAAAGTCTCTTACTTGGAAACTCACCATTTCCTCTTTTATTGCTACCTTCTTGACCCTTTTCCTGGCCACAGCTGACTGTGGAGCAACATTTTTTTTAGGGTTTGCCTCATTTTTCTTTGGCAACGGAGGTCTCCTGGCAATTTTGCTTTTTGGCTCCCATTCCTCCTCTTCCTCCTCTGATTCAGAGCTTCTGCAAATAAATGAGTAAACACTATTGCTTATGAAAATAATTAAAAAAAACCCAAACAAAAAACCCATAAGCAAGCCAGTCTGGGTGTTTTCTGACATGAAAAGAAGTGAACAGGAAACATGAGCAGAAAAGGCAGGCAGACTCAACAAACAGAGGTCTTCCATGCTGTTGCAGAGCTAGTGGCAGGAAAAATTTAGCAAGCTTTCCTGAAGCAGGTCACTGGGATGTGTACACACCTGATTTTGTCAGGACAACCAACAATTCAGTTTCATCCTATATTCACTGTGAGCATGCAGAGCAAAGGTAATTTGTGGTTTGTAATTGAAGTTTTGTGCATTAAAACTTGTTAATCAACCTCATGTTAGCATAAACCTATAAAAAATCCTAAGGAAAACAGTAATCTTACAAATTAAGAAATGAAGGCAGTTCATCATCTTCTGATTTAAAGGCTTTGGCTTCAGATTTCACCCTCCTTGGTAGAGATGACATCTGAAAAAGAACCGAGAAGCAAGAAACAGAACATCTGGTTCAAGTTGTGTTCTCTTATTCAGCCCTTTAACTCACTGCCAAGTGTGCCCTCATAATATCTTCACCAATCGCAGAAGTTTCCTCTAGAATAAGTTTGGATTTCTTAGCATCCAAGAATTTAGGCCACAGCAGCACATACTCAACCATCTTTTCAACTGAGCAAACAGACAAACCACCACTATAGCCTCTCAAATTATTTTTTCTCTTTAAGTGGAGGTAATTATTTGGCTTGCATGTAAAGTTATCCTAGCTACTACAGAAAGTTAACTTGCATGTAAAGCTATCCTAGCAAAAAGAGTACTGCTTCTCAGACATACTGAGCGTCACTTATATAGTCTGCCAGTCTTTCCTCCACCAAAGAAACCCAAAAAATAAAATTAAGATCAGGTAAGGTGAGCTAGCATTGTTTTGATGTGAACATGACTCTAAGATTGTCCATTTTCATTAGAATTTCACCTTTAAGCACTATCCTTTTCTTGTATGCCTAATAAAACCAATGATTTTGAAAGAGTTGCTCATTAGCATAAGGAAAGTCCATAGAACAATTATCAAAAATAGAAAGGGGAGGCATAGACTTTCTCCTGGCCCTAGATTAATACCTACAATGGCTGCATTTCAGTTAATCAGTTACAGAATTTTTAGCAATGATAGAACCCATTAATTTCAATAATAGTATTTGGCAGTTTTCTGCGAATTTTAGGTACCCTCAAAATTTTAACAGCCAGAAAATTAAAATAAAAGATAAGAAAAACCACAGCATTTCTATAACTATAGAATTCATCAACATATTTTACCTATATCTGGTACAATTTCATCATTCTTCACATTCTATTCTCCAACTTTTTGCACCTTGACCTTCAATCTAGCCCTACCACTGATGCAAGCCTTCAAGTCCCATGCTTGCACATACAAACTGGATTAAGCATTTTGCAAAGAGCCATTTAACTCAAGAACAAAACATTCATTAATCCAACTTCATTCTGGGCTCTGTTCAAGCACTAGAAGCATAACTATATCAAGGGCTTTCAGCAAGTTTTCTTGTAAGGCAGTACCAGAATTTAAATGACAATTTTCAGCAGCACAGCAGAAGGAAGACTATTGAAACTCAAGTCAAAAAGCACTAGCTGCTTGCAAAACACCTTCTTGTAGCAATTGTCATGGTCAGTAATATGTCATCATTTCTGTGCTGTTCCACTGACTCAAATCCCATTATGTGACTGGTTAGAATATATGTCTACCACAGGAAAACACAAATCTCCAAACACACATCACATTACTCACCTTATTAGCTTCCCAGGTTAATTTTCACTGTAAGCCCTGGGACACCTGCAACTTCATCCAGCCACTCTGCTTCTTTGTTTTCCTTTGCTCTTTATACCTGAATGATCATTATCACAGTCCTGAATTAATTATTTATTCTCATTACCTCAGAGGCATGAAAAAAAAAGTTCCATTTTATATTGTGCTTTAATCTGTGAACAGGAGAAACAAAAACCATTATTCATGTTACAAACACCAACATTTCCAGGCTTAGGTAACATCTGTGCCAGATGGATCTCTGATCCATTTTTTGCAGGCACTGGGACACTTCTCACATGGTTTGATCCCCCAGTTCTCTGTTTTCAAACTGAAACTTACAATATCATTATTAGTCAAGCTTCTTCAGGTAATCCAACTAGGTAGGTATTCTTTAGTATCCCAGACAATTTTGGAAGTCAGTGATCAGTTTTTCAACACTACCCAAACCAGTTTCTTCATAGTTACCCACTGAACCATAGCAACACAGAAGAAAAAAGCTCTTACCCGAGGTCAGCATTCCCCCCACATAACACCCTTCTCAACTTCCCTGCCAGTTTTGAATACAGCATATCACCATAGTAGTTTTGAGGCTTACCCAAAAGCCCAGGAAAAAGGAAAATCTCATCTGGAAGTTCTTTTTTCTGCTAGTATTTCCCTCTCACCTCAAGTGGTCAAGGGCAGGACCTTGAAATATCTCAACATTTGTATTGTTAGATTAAGTAAGATCACAGCAAGAGTAAAGCTTTCTCTAGAAAAGTTAACTGTACTTCCTCTGCCATCCAACACTGGTGACCGATTTTACTCTTTGATTCAGAATAAGCATAAATGAGCTCCTTGGTTTATGAAACCGGGCATTTTCCCCATTCTTCATGAACAGATTAGTATTTGCTCCTACATCCTTCAGTTCAAGTCTACTGGTCTTCATACAATGCACTGAATGAAGCAGAATTACCATACAGCAAATCTAAAAATGACACGGAAAAGCATGAACAGAATAGAAAGTGATAAGGGCTAAGTTTTTATGGGACACTTCAATGTTTGTATTTTTCTTTTTGATTTCTTGGATTTTCCATTTAAAAAAATTATTAGATCACCTTTTAAGTGTTTCTTGTAGTCCTTCAGAAAGCTGGAGAAGTATCAAACATGTTTGATCAAGAAGACAAAAGCTGACAAGACCAGAACAGAATCTGTCCTCTGTCCCACTTATTATGTCTGTTCTTACAAGCAAACAGTAAGTTGGGACTGGCCTCAGATACATCAACTCCAACTTTAATTATATTATTAATCTACTAAATTTCCTTGAGAAGAGTGGTAACTTTGTACCAGCACTTAAAGTTAATTTGAACTAAGGTAAGATATGCATTTATAGCACAAAACTTATTTCAGAATAACTCTCTGAAGAGACAAGCCATGGTCAGAAGCCAAACCAGAGTTCTACAGCTCAAAATAAAATTCCAATACCAAAAAAAGCACCTGTGAAATGAATATCAAACACAGGGTATCACAGAGGAAAAAAGATATATTTCACTGTGAGGTGGGGGCCAAGTTATAACCGCCTCCCCTTCTAATAATGTATTCAAACTAACTATACTTCATATTTGCAAAAAAGAATCTTACAGTTGCTACATACATTCTGTTTACAAAGAACCATTTTTTAATTTAAATCCACAAAAATACTTCTGATTTGATCCCAAATTGCCAGACAGCTTCCCACTAAATTTTCCTCCTGCACTAGGACGTGCTAACACCTACAGTTAATGACTAAGAAAAACAGTCCTTTTGTGATTCACTGCGGGCGGAGGCAAGAAGAGGATGAAAAAGTCTAAATGCCACTGATGATGACGAATAACTACTACAGCTTTATTTAAAAAAAAAAAAGCTTAGAGACAGTCCCTGAAGTGAGGCAGGAAGACTCAAGAAACAAGCAAATACAGTTATGCTCCACATGGGGCATCTACAACGCTAGACAAGAGGTCTACAGGATAAGGCAATCAAACAAGCCTTTGTCTGCTCCATTTTCTGCTTCTACTGGGATACAGTCCATCAGGTCCCCTGCCTCAAATGCTGAGGGAGCCTGGAAGAGCTTTATTCATCCTCCTGCAGAATGCTGGGATCCAGGCAGCATGATGCTGGCCACTCATCTCCTACTGTAATTTCCAGATAGACTGGCCTTAGTGGGAAAGTTGCCTTTCCCTCTTCCTTCTCTATCACTTCCAAGTGATACTCCATACTCACAGTGAGGGTTCCTTTCTACTCTTGAGGAAAGAAACTATAGCTTGCAAAGATTTGTGTCCCCTTCCCAAATTCAGGAAAGCCCCATAGCTCTCAAAGGGCCAATTACAAAGCAGAAAAATTAAGAGTAACCGATTTATCCCAGTCAGGTCAGAGCAAACTTTTTCCTTCCTGTGTCTGTGTTCAGTGTTGCTGTACCCCACTGCAGGTGTTCACAGTGCCTGGCATCTCCTGTACTTACCACCTGAAGGAAGTAAACAGACAGTATCCAACAAATTATCCAGCCACCTTGTGCAGGATTTCACTGGCTTGCCAACTTACATATTGAGCTCTTACAAGTTCTGTTCTAGCAGCTCTCCTCACACCTGAGGCCAGCAAACTTCCAAGTAACATTTACTAATGCATTCTTTCTTATTTTAAGGCAGCTTCCAACAATGTACATGATTTTAAAAAAAGTTGTTCTTTGAGAAAAAGAGTTTTTAATCATCTCACCAACAGTATTTTAATTCCATGTCAGGCAACGTGAGCTAGACCCCGGGAACTTTGGTCTTGCCAACATACTTAAGCTTCCACTCCTGTTTCCTTTCAGATCTATCACTTCTGTGCAATAGGCTGAAACCTTAACAGTGAGCCTTCACACTAGACCCTTGATACCTTAACTCAATGGAAAGCTCTTCTTATTTTCCCAAATGACAGCAGGCAGCATGAAACATCACTGGTTGAAATACCCAAATTCTCCTTGCTTCACACACTCTTTAATCACTAAAGCCTTGCTTCTCCACAAAGCCCAAACCAGTTATAGCATGTTCTTCAAACATACTTCCACCTTTTTTTTTTTTTAAAAAAAAAAGAGGACTTCGCAGAGCTATTACACTGTTCAGTGACAAAAAGCTGAAGCTATTTGAATCACTGTTATTTTAGATAAATACATTTCCTGGGTCTACCCTCCAAATAGTTTGGTATCAGTTTTGTTGCCAGTTCTTTTGTTCCCAACAGTTCTATTCTCCACATCCAATGTGGCGCTCCACAGGGCGTCAGAGTTATCCTGATGGCTGTAAACAGCATGCTTCTCCCTGCCTGTCAGCTAGACATTAAAACAAGGCTAGTGTAGTTTGTTGGGCCAAGCCAGGAATAAAGAACAGTGACAGCATAGCTCTTATTATATTTCACTGTACAGAATCTTAATATGGGTATGCACAAAATCCACAGCAAGTAACCACTCCTCTGGCCTCTCTTTCCAAGTAGGAGTTCTAGGCTGCATGTACAATGTAAGTAGATTGAGGCTTTAAAGGCCTTATTACACTAAAGAGCAATTCGAGTCTCATCGAGAGACTGATATTCTCTTCAGCCTCCCTATTCATGCAAAGATAGAACCCATTAAAAGTAAATTTCTTCATATGTGAAACCAGGTGGCATAAACAACTGCTTGCAGAAATAAAAGTTTAATAATAGTTTTAAAGTAATTAGATTGAAAAACCTCTGCCATCCTCCCAACCCCCCAAAAAATTCACACACTAGCACAAAGCTAGTAACAAAGCTACTAGGTTTGTAACTCCACCATTACAGCAACAATTTTTAGAATCAGAAATTGCTCCAGTAATACTAATAGACGGTGATATCTTCTACAGGGTACTTAAGGAACAAATTATATTTAACAGCTGAAAGTCATAGAAAAGATTATACTTCCACAGTATGATCAAATGAATATAATTATGTCAAATTTGTATCTCTAAACTTTACTACATTAAGGCACATAAATCCTGCAAAACTAGAAAAATATAAATTTTAATATCAAAGTCTACTACACCTTATAATTAAATCAAATAGATACTTCTACCTGAAGGTACAGGATTTAAAGAAAACAACCAACAACAAAAAACACACAATACAGAATCAAACAAACACCATCACCACGCACATACTTGAAAATCAATTTCATTTCAGTAACTGCAAAAAAACACCCCTCCAGCAGAAAAGGACACAAACTTCCAAAGCTCTTTTCCAGTTTCTTCCAGAAATGAAATCTATTTAGAAAGCTCCTCAAACTTTATTTTGCAGCCTCTGCTCTTCTAGCATGAATAAAATAGCAAGAAAAGAATTTTGCATTTTAGCTTATTCTTAAATCACACAGTACTAGCCAAACAACACTATTATAACAGTATATAAAAGCCATATGGGATTCATAGTGCTAAGTGACTTTCAGACCATTATTATTAGCAGCAGAATGGCCCACTTCAAGAATTATATAGAGGCCGCTCAACAGTTTGATTTTGTTTGTCATTTTAAGACACCTCCATTGCATGCTAGAGTAACATCCTAGGAAGAAATGCATGAGCATACTGTCAGAAGCAAAGGGGAAGAAATGCTACACAGACAGATGGAAGGGACTTGTATGGAAATCATTCTATCACCGCAGAAGGTTTTTACCACCTGCAACAACTAAACTGTACTTCAAAACATAAATCCAACTTACTGTAATCCTCTCGAGGTTAAACCCTTGGAGAAGTCCCAGATACTTTTGCTCAGAGAAGCTGATACAGTAGATTTCCAAGGACTTTTCTTGCACAAAGCCACTCAGGACCACCTGAGAAAGGAGTCACAGATAAATCAGGAGACTCCAGCACTAACTGGAAAAATACAGCCAGAAAGAAAGGGAGAGACCTGCAGTCTATGCATGTCCAACAAAACAGTCCCCAGTGCTAATCAGAAAGGAACAGGTATAAGACTATCAGTACCACCATCTACTGCTACTACTTACAAAAGTACCACCAAAAAGGCACGCAACGAAGGTTGTGCCCTTAGAAAACAGTCTCCTTCAAGCTTGTTCCTGTAACTAGTTGTCCCACTTACAGGCAGAAGGAATGACCTGGGCTATGTAGCAGCCCGTCAATGAATCAGAAGAAACATACACTGGAAGTAGGGAACAAACACTTCCCATACATTTGTTTTGAACCACTTTTCTCTAGCCACCTATGAAAACAGACATTATCCAAAGTCAGGGGGATACTGCTTCTGATTCAGTAGCAGGCTGCTATAACATGCACAGTTGCTCCTTTTCTCCAATCCACCAAAGCTGCCATGCAGCAACACTCCCACCCAGCTTAATTAAATGGTATGTCCTCACTTCTGAAGGATAGGGAAGATGTGCACGTGGTTCTGCGTGGTGGCAGTCAAAGCAAAGTTTACCACACCAGTAACACTCGTTTCAGACTCTTGCAAGCACAAAGGGGCGCTGAGATTGAAGCACTGTTTGTTGCTTGGTAATTCACAACCATCCAAATCACTGCTTTTCGGCCCATAAAGGTGACCGAACTTAAAATGCACTTTACATACTTTGAAGCACTATTCTTCCCCAGGCGACACCCTCCTGTCCTCAGCTCTGTTGACAACATTCAAGATGAATGACTAATTGATCTAAACTTCACCCTCCCTGCCGGGCACGAGTTCCCGGGCAAAACCACAGGTTTAAGTCACCTCACAAGCGTGCCCCAAGGGAGTCAGGGGCCATGCCAGCGGGGGCCGGGAGCCCCACTCCCTCCCGCCTCAGTCCCAGCCGGGGTTGGGGGGCCCGGCCCCCCGGGCACTGTCGGCCGCACCCCCGATCCCACTAAGCCACTACCCGCGGCGCTCGCACAGCGGGGCCCCGGGCAGCATTTCAGGCGGAGAGAGCCCCGAACAACCCCTTCCCCGCGGGCTGGCGGAGAAGCAGGGAGCAGAAGCGGAGGCCCAGAAAGAAAATGGATCGTTTCCACCTGGACAACGAAGACAACAGGAAACCTCTCGGTTGCCGGCGCGGCCCGGAGGTCGCTGCCCGCCCTGTCTCACCCTCAGCCCAGGCCCGGCGATGGGCAGGCGGGTTCCTCAGACGTTACCCCCTGCTGCCGGCTGCCGCGTTTGAAAGGGCCGCCAGAGTAACCATGGCGGACCCACCCGCTCCACGCGCCGCGGGGAGGAGCAGGAAGCGGAGGCTGCGCCGCGCCACAGGAAATGGGTGCATGACGGGGCGCGGCCGGCGGCGGCTCCTCCCCTTGCCTCGCCGCGCCCCGCAGCCGGCAGGCACTGTGGGCGCGCCGCCNACCGGGGCCTGCGTCGGCGGTGTGCAGCGTGGTAACCGGCCCGTCCGGGCGGGTGTAGGTGTCTTCCCCTGCACTGTAAAAAGGGGTCCGGGGAAGGCAGGTCTCTCCGCTTCTGAAGGCGGGCGTCGGTTGCAGGTGCCCCCGTGAGGGCCGTACACGGCAGCATGCCAGGGCCCAGCGCGGCCTCGAGGTGCCTCAAGTGTGAGCGCTGGCCGTGTTCGGTGGTGGTTGCCGGCTCCCCTCAGCCTCTCTTGGTGGTGGTTACCGGGTGTACCCGTCGTGTTCTGCGCCGCCTTTCACTTTAGAGAACAGAGATCTGAAATGTCTCGGTTCAGTTCTTAGTAAGTTCTTGGAGTTTGAAGGGAGTTAGAAACGTTCCTATTGCTTTTGCTGGCCAAACCCCCTCTACTTAAGTGGGGTTATTTTTCACAGGGTTATTGGGCAGCAGAAATCGCTTCTATGTGAAGCTGAGATACTGTATGAAAGGTGGCCACAGAAGACATAGAAATAAATACATGCCCTTTCTCCCAGCCCACTAAGTAACTGTATGTAGATCCAAATATATGTAGGATGTTTGTGTTCCTTTACCCAAGCAGACTATAACTTGCATTATTTTTCCTTATAACTACAACATTTGCATTTTAGTGCAAAAAGTGTCCCAAGTGTCAGTTGCCATCTTAAAGTTTCATATTAAGTTAGGCTTCCCTCCAATCTCTGCATCCATTCTTTTTTCCTCTATATCTACTAAATTAATGTTCATCAAGGATCCTGTGAAATCCATCTCGTGCAGAGTTTAATGGGTGCTGGCTTCTGGAGCCATCACTAGAAGAGTGGAGCCAGTAGGCTGTTACATTAAAGCCACCTTTTGAGCTTCCATTACCCTAAAAGGTCTGGTTTCCACCATAAATATTTGTAATTTGTGGTCATAACTACCAGCCAGCTGTCCTCCAACCTTGAAATGGCAACATCTTAAATGTAACTAAGGTGTAATAAATAATTCATAATTTTTCATCTTGACTTTATAATAAATGTGTGTTTAACGGTTTGGAATGACTTTAAACACAATAATGTTCAATGCAGTTTCTCTCTTTCCATGAAGTTTACCTGACCTCTGTTGCTTTCAGGGGCCCAGAGAGAGTCTTATGCATACACTTGTCTTTATGCAGGGGGTTGTAACTCTGATGACAAATCTGCAGCTGATATAAACTGTCATAGCTCTGTTGATTTAAATATGGCCTGTGATTTACACAAGTTGAGGATCTGACTCACAAACTTCGAAAGAACTGTTCACATATTTAAAGGTAATCAAGTGTGTAAGTGTTTGCAAGCTCAAAGATGATTCACTTGGAGTTTTGTCCTAGTAAGAGCTGAGCAAAGGGTAGTTTAGTCTAATACCAGGGATATATCCTTTGCTGAGACTGAGCTGTTGTAATTTAACCAGCTAATGTCATACATATGATATCATGTTAGAACCTCAGACAGTTTTTCAGCTGAAACATTGTCATTTATAATAGGTAAGGTTCTGGGTTTTTTATATTTCATATCAGATGCTGCTGTTATGCTGATGTGAAAACAACCTTTAAATATAGGAACTCGGTGAACTATATAACTAAGGACAAAAGATTATGACTATAAATAGCTTTAAAATTGTATTTAAATGCTTGGTCTGATTATATTTCGTAACACTTACAGTGAAACTTTGTGCAGAGTATAAAAATACTGCCTGTGTCATCTGACTCCTTTGATGCACTGCATTAAAATTCCTATGTCTAAGTACATATCATGAAGTCAACTTTATTTCTCTTCTATTAATAGTCTGAAACTAGGTCACTGTTCTTGTAAGGATGGCCTAAGGCTGTATAACTGATTTTGAAGAACTTACCTATATAAAAATGTTTGGGGTTTTTTTCCCTCATGCTTGCTTACAATGACACTGTTCCTTATCTATAATCAGTAATTTTACTGTCTGTTCTGGCATATGTGTTCTATGCTGGCAAGTTTTTTAAGATTTGTTTATGGTGACCCCTGCTACAAAAGATTAAGGCTGACATTTCCGTAAACCTTTAAAAAGGCATTTACCCCACTATTTCAGAGTTCAGTTCTAAAGAGCCAACCAGTTGTAAATTCAAGTTAAGCACATAAAATTTGAAACCCCCTAATTTGGATAATTTTTCTGTAAAATTAGTCTAATCATACAAGGCTTTTTTCTCCCTTACATGTGTAGGATTTGCTTTCTAATGCAGTGCAATATAGTTACAAAGTGAATTAGCTTTTCATTTCCCAGACATAGTGCTTGTTCTCAGTGTTATTGTTCTTTGATGTTATTGTTGTTTGATAAGGGCTGGGCTTGACACCATTAAATCAGTGTCTGAAATGCTGCATGTTAATGTTCTTAGAGCTCCACTCAGGAAAGCACATGCTTGCATTTATCTCTATTTGGGATAGCAAAATAGTAAAAAAGCAGATTAAAGCATAGGACTAAGTTTAAACACAGATTACCCCTCTGTTTTCGGAAGGACTTAAGTGTCAGCCTGTTCCAATATTGCCCTGAATAGAATGCTTTCTCAAGCTCAGGCTTAAAAATTCTCCAGTATGAAGTATGTGTATGTGCTCTTTTACAAGCAGAAGATCCACCAGTGCTCCGTGCTGGCCAAAAGCTGCAGAGCCAGAGCTAGTGCAGCACTTTATCTAAACTAGTGGGCCCTGCTAACGGGGAGTGCATGAGCTGCAGCTTCATGCTGTTACCACTTCCCAGCAGTCTGCAGGCTGGACAAAATCAGCATACATTTGCTTGCTCAAGTGCTGGGGCCTGGGCAGTGGGCCCTGAGTTGGAGTTGACCTGTGGATGAGTCGCAGCCCAGCAACATGTTTTGTTCCCCAAGTGATTTCAGGCCCCAGAGGCCTGAAACCTGGCCCACCTGTATGAGGCCCAACCTTCCCCCAGGTGATCATGGTTGGGGTGGTGGGTGAGGCCAGAACTATATCAACCAGGAACTGATCAAGTTGAAGGGAGTTCTTGTTGGGGTCAGTTGGAGGAACTTCCTGTTGGAGGTAGCTTGATGAGCGTTCTCTTAGTGGTGTTTTTCCCCCTTAGCTGATTTGAGATAGAGAAGAGCAAATAAATGGAAAATAAAAGATGGAGATGTGCTGAGGGGATATTATTGAGTTTGGTGTTGGCCTGAGGAAGAAGAGAGCTAGCAGAACACTTGCAAAAGATATTTCAGGTACAATTTCTCATCTATGTATTAGTAGAAATGTTACTATGTAAATACATACAACTGATGTGTTCTTTTAAGGCTGTATGTAAAGAGTATTATTTAGGCTGCAAAGCCAAACAAGAAGCCATGCTTACACCTGCTTGTGTAATCTTTATATTGCCCTTTATGCAAATATTTACTGATGAATGAAGGCATCCCATGGAAAATTGTGAGTCTAGCATAGTGAAATAACCACAAGGAGCCAGACTAAAAATCTGACAAGGGACAATCTGAATTGTCCACTTCCCCTCAACTGAGTCCTTCATATTGCATTCTCAGCAGCATTCTTATATGTCTGAGTGCAATTTCCTAAGTCTGATAGGAAGGTAAAAACTAAACTGAGTGCAGTTGTTCCATGTCCTATGTTACCAGTGGGGGTTGAATCCTGTATCTTTTCCATGGTAGCCATAGTTCAATATAAAACCAGTCAAATTTGTCAATGTAGGGTGATGGATTATGGGTCCTAACAGAGGTCAGTGAAAAGAAACTCATCATAGCTGCATTTCTTTCTCTTTTTCTGGGAGCTGGAAAATTGATGCCACCTGAAATGTCATGAAGGGAGGTGAGCCAGTGGGGCAATCTGTTGGGTCTTCCTATATCCTCCTCAAGAACTGGAAGAAATCCAGTCCTTTGCAGCGTTCCCAAAAACTTGCTGTTGGGGGCAGATGCTGGATTACTTATGGTATTGGAGTTCAACCTGGTTCTTGGCCATGCTGCAGAAACATGCTGAGGGTCATACGGTCTCTACTCAGGCTTCGTAAAGAATGTAATCCATGCCCCTGTCTCCTACCTCAGCACTTTGGCAGCTTGTGAGTTAGCTGCTTCTGCAGCCATTATTGCTGCTTTGGTGATGGGGTAAGCTGAACCATGAGATGTTTGTGTGTTTTGTTATCGTCTTTGACAAAAGTTTCTTTAGGGATGCAACTGGGAGAAGAGAATCAGTGATTTTTAACAGTTCCTTTCTCAACAAAAGGTGATGACGTGTAATGACATGAAGGTATATGTACATAGAGGAGGCTAGAAATGCAGGAGAAGTCTGTCGGTGCCCTCGGCCTGTCAGATACAGGAAGGCCCCAGTCCAGAAATAAAATAATTACATGAACCTAAGCTAATGAGCACTGCTGAGATGCAGGGTATGTTAGTTTGGGCATGGTGCCACACTGACATGACTCTACGTCTTCCAAACAGAAGTTAGCTTATGTCTGGGCAGCCCAGAGCATGAGCAGAGCTTGCTTGGATCTGTCTGCACCTGTCTGAGTGGCCTTGCAGAAGAAAAAAAGCAGTAATTTCCCAATTAATTAGCAAAGGCCTTTTGCAAGCAATGCAGGCATAAGAGCATCTGCTAAAAAAGCCCTGCTTTGAAACCTCCTCAGTTTTTGTCTACAAGGCTTACAAGAACATGGCCAGTGTTGAATCTACTGTCCATCTTGCCAATATACTCTCAAAGTGCTTTTCTAATCCCCATCTGGTTTTGTATTCGTCTCTTTCTTCCTGTCTTATATTTATATTGAAAGGTCTCTGAGAAGTCAAGAGACCATCTTACTGCCTGTGTTTGCACAAAAATAGTGTGATGGCATCCTCATCTGTGCCTCTAACTCCTATACACTGTGTGCCCAGCAGTGATGTGGGTGATCTGTATTAAGTAACGATTTGATTTGCAACTGATAGAAATGTCAATCAGCAGAAGCAGAGATCTGCCAGGAAGTAGTTTACACTGCATTCATATTTTTTACTTGCCAGCTGAACAAAGAACCAGTGTTTTTATGTTGTGTAGTAGTGGGCACTTGTAAATGGAAGCTCCGTGTCACTGTTACTTTTGCCACTACTGCAAGCTCATCACTTTGGTCAGATAGTTAGACCCTATCTTTAGCCTCTGCTTATCTAGAATGAAGACTTTGGAGGCCCCACAATCTTTACAACGTTTATCATGATGTCTTCTCAAAATGAAGTTCCTCTATGCTCAGGTTCCAAGTTTCCCTTTGATCAAAACACTGCAACCAACTTTCTTAGTTCAACACTTACTGAATCTGCTAGTTATTGCTGTGTAATTGCTCTGTATATGTTTACAGCAGCTCTTCTTTGTGTGTGGATGACACAGTTTGCATGGTCTATGTGTTGTAGAGTCCCTGTGCACATATAGGAAGAAATATCTATTGTCAGAGTGTGTTTGAAGAGCTCCTGAATTGCTCCAGAAAGTGCAGGTATTTATTCTTGCAGCCTTGTTTCCCTGTTGTGAGGGATGAAAGCACAGACAAGTTACATGCCTTGTGCAGATAGAGAACTGTATCCTGCATCTTCAGAATCCATTCGTATTCCATACGTGATCTGTTAACTGTACAGCTGCAGAGAGGAACATGTGACTTTTGTCCCAGTTGATCCAGTAACTGTATTTCAGAATTACTCCTGAAGCTCCATTATGTGCTAGTATGTGCACTCTATATACATAAAGGAATAGAAGAAGAACTAAGTCTTGGAAGAAAGATGAGGAACACCAAAGGATGTTTAGACTGAAGTATAGACTGCTGTTCCTGTGTTACTACACGGATCTATTTCAAAAGAGAAGGTCCCTTCAGAATCAGAGGCAAATGGTGGTTTAGGATTGCAGCTCTAGAGAGGGCAATTCTACTTCTGTAGAGGTCAGTTCTGATTTCTGTAAATAAGCATTCTCAAGATTATAGTAAACTCTTTTCGAGACTTCAGCAGTTTTTGGAAAGTATCACATTTGGGAGAATCAGAACCAAAATACTTCACTCAAAGTTAGTCCATTGAACCAGCAAAACCCATTATTTCTGTACTAATACCCATATAAAAGCATTTATGCTCTTTATTTTACCACATATATATGTGTATTTGCCATAAGTTCTCTGCATGCAGGACTAGGACACCTCAGAGACAAACCATAGTCTCCCGTTTCCTCTGCTGACTCTGTAGAAGCACCCAGGGTCAGGACCTTCAACAGCCACGATACCATGTGTCTTGTTACAGAGGGACTGAATCCATCACTTAACTGAAAACAGGAGATGATGTTGGCACATGGAGTGGCCTCAAAATTATTATTATTCCCGTCTATTCAAATAGCAGCTTAAGTGCTTACAAATTGATCAGATGCTTTCAGCAAGCTATGAAAAAGGCTTTTTTTGGTCTAGGGAACATACGTCCTGTGCGACCTTTGATGTGTGACACTGTGCCTTGGTTCCTCATTGCTAAAAGAGACTACTAATAAGGTTTCCTAAAACAGAGCATGAGGATAAATAATTACTATGATACACTCAGATATTATCACATAAAGGATAAGGATCTTAGATTTTACAGGGAAATTCCTGCCAGAAAAATTTTGACCAGTTTGAGTCAGTGCATGGACAGTAATGGTATCTGGTGTTTGCCTGTCTGTTCCTGGCATGACAGCTTCTACAGGCATACTTAAACAGTTCTAACTAAGCAATCTGTGGATAATTTTGAAAGAGTAAAGTTTGTATATAGTCAAAACCTAGTCATAGTACTAGATATCCTGATACAAATTATCGTTTAGAGAACTTCTTTATTTCTCAGTCATTTCCTCTCTTTTCCCATCCTTGAAAGCAAGCTTGTGCTTTAAAAGCCACAAGAGGGTTTTGTTGTGTATGGCCAAATACACACAACTTTAAAGACGAAAATGAGTTAGGTAAGGCTTCTATAATTCCACTGGCTTCAGCAGAGCTGTGGCTGGAGATGGATTAGCCTGATCCTAGATGAGAGCTGAGAAAGTTGCAGCTCTTGGCTGCAGGGAGAGGCATGTTTTCCCTGCAGATCCAGCCCTTCTGGGACTGATGACTGCCGCCAACAGCTACCACTGGAAGATCCTGCTAGATCATGGTGTGCCCTTCCCTGGGTGAAGTTAGAACTTGCTTTCTGGTTGTGGTTGCAACGTGCATAAGTATTTTTGCTAGCATGGCAGCCTGCAGTTTTGTTAAAAATACTTTGAAAATGGCTCTTTTAGCAATCCAAGTGACCATTCTTTTAAATAATTACCATCAGTCTTGCAGACTTAGTCGCAGTATCTGTTCAGTTTGAAGCGTGCACACTATTTTGTAACCAGGCTAACATTTTGGAAGTAACAAACGTATATAATGTCACATCTTTGCTAACTTTAAAGCAATAGTGTTAGGTTCAAGAAACAGTGATCCAGCAGCTTCAGCTTTAATAGTACTAGTGGGCCTAGAAAATGGCCAGTTTGACTGCTTGTATTTGTCTGTTATTCTGCAGCACTGCAGGTCATTCATTCTCTGACAAGAAGTTCCAAAAATTCCAGTGAATGGAGAATGTTGACACATAAAACTTGGTTGCTATTTCTGTGAAATAACTATTACAGTAACTAGCTATATATAGCCAGAAGTAATTGCTTCTGTAAATAAAATACCAGTGAGCACATTACAAGATTAAAGAGGAACTTTGAGCTTCCATCACAGCTATTTGCTGACTCCCACCCATACACACATGATGACTTTGCAGTCATAGCTCTGCAATGCCACGAGACTTAATTTAGGATATGCATGGCATATTACACTTCCTCACATTCCTAGATGAAGTGTTCTTCCATTAGCTGCTTAGTTCTCATGTTAGCTAGCCACTTCACCTTTCATTGGTGAAGAAAAGTACAGTCATTTCATGAAATCTACTGCAATGCAATTATTTGTTAATCTTACTTTACAGTTAGGATTTATAATTACATAATAAAGGCTTTAGGTTTTAGGCTTTAGACAGTATTATTTTGAAATTCCCACTCTTTAAAAAGTCTCTTAAAAATGGCAATTACAGGTGGTAAAAGTGAGATAAATTGCTGGAAGATCAGAAGTAATGCATCTTAAAGGTGTGATCAATCTTTGAAAGGGAAGGTGATATTAAATAACTTGAATATCATGCTACTATAGGATTAGACCTTGGTTAAATACTTTGAAGGTAGATTCACAGTGATCCCTACCATTCAGTGAAGGAGAAGAGTTATTGCCTGTAAACTGTGGGGGTTTTGCATAGTACTGCTGGTAAAACTAGAAAGCCTGCTCATCCTTTATATATTACATTGGTATAGATTTAACAAGCTTACAAATGAGAAATATAGAGGGCACCTATATAAGGGTTCCAGAGTTCCTTATTTTTTCTTTTCCTAGTCTGTCATTATTTAGACAAAGCTGGTTTTGCATGTGGACCTTTCAGAAAGAACAGATGTCTGTTCCTATGAAATATCTTTTGCTGATTCATTCCTTAATGTTTTTTCTATTAATATTATCATAAGATCTGGGAGCTGCTGTGATGGAGCAGGATCCTACCAAGCTGTAGGTAGGAGAAAAACCAACCAGTATTGTGTGTATTTGCAGGTGTCACAGTAAAGGAGACTTTTGAGTCTGGAGCTGTATGGGCGAGTGTCTCCAGGAGTACTCCTAGGCATAAAGGCAGCATAGGGAAAACACCTCTATACTTGGATTAAAATGTAAGAAAGGAGTTTTGCCTGCCTCTAAGAGTCGGTGACCAGAGAAGGGTGTTGATATTTTGTTAGGAAGGAGCCATTGTAGGCAGAGTAGGGATGGCCTGCGTAGGAATCTGAAAGTGGAAATCAACAGCATGAATTTATGTGAACAACAATAAATGAGAGAAACCAGTTAGTATGTTGTTTTAGGTAAAAACCTACACAAATCCTTACAACATTCTGAGTGAACAGGACTGGTGCAGGAATACATCTGTCATAACTGAAAAAGCAAGCTGATGCTCCATTGTATCTTGGACAGGCTGTGATTGAAGATTTCACTGCCAAAAAATTCAGCAAGACAAACTCTGAAGATAATTCAGGGTAGAAGATGACGCCTATGTTATTAGACCTGACAGTAGTGTGACAGGAAAGCAGGTAACAAGAAAGATTCACTATGGGAAACGATATTAACTTGTTTGTTGTGTCTCTTTGTATTTGAATACGTTTGCTGCGATTCAACTTTAGCTCCCCCCAAAATGCAGAGATTTGTGTTCTCAACTTGTTGTCAAAATGACATCAACGAGCAATCCATACTTCAGCAGTGTTGCTTCTGTAACAACAGTAATAAATGCTGTTGATGGGCAATAACCCAGTGTCACAGCAGTATTCTTGTCGTAAATACATATGACACCAAAGAGTACCCCCATTATTCCCCTTTTGTGTACCTAGATAGATAGATCCTCTACCCAGTTTCAGAAACACTTCTCCATAAAGTGTTTGTGAAAGAGTAAATTGGAAGGTTGAAAGAGAACCACAGAGATGCAGGTTCCAGTGCTTGGCCCATTAAAGAAGGTAGTGAGTGAGTTTCATGTGGAGTTTGGAACCGTATAATTAAATAATGCAAGTTTGCCCTTCTAAGAGAGCTCTGAGAAGCTGTCTTGTAAAGCTGAAGAACATGGACAGGTATGTTGAACAGTTGTTTGAAGGACAAAGCTAGAAAATACTCCTGTTCAGGATAATTCCCAGGAACATGTTTAACTTTAATCATGCAATGTAGATCAATCCTATATTTCCCATCTGTTGAGGGTAGAGCTTTTGTGCCTTTCCATTCCAGTAATTGCCCCCTTCCAGTGCAGTAACTCAAGGCTGCTTAGTCTTCCTTATCTTCAGCTGAAGCTCCCTGAGGTCACTTAAGTCAAATGGAGAACTAGTTCAGAAAACTATATATGCTCAACATGTCTTTTTTTTTCTAGCCAGAAACACTGTCTCCTGAGATAAATAAGCACTCACCTGCTAAGCTAGAAAAGAAGTCCTTATAAAAGGTTTTTCAGACAGCTTGCAATAAGTACATTATCATCCACTTCATGCAATCCACTAATAATCAAGAAAGATAAGAAAACATCCACATTTTATGCTCCACATGGGGATGTGCTGTCCTTATGGAAAAAGGTGAGTGGCAGCGTGTCACAGCTTGACAACTTCATATACCTTTCTGAATGCTGTCTCTCATCAGTAGACTTGTATTCCCAAAGTAAGGAATATTACATTTCAGTGAAAGATTTGAACTGTTCCATTAATGACGTAATAGATGAAGTAGGATTCAATGTTTTTTACTCAATCTCAGACTTGAAATATTTGAACTCTCCGTTGTTTCTGCTTGTCTGTTTTCCTGATAGATATTCACATGGATCAAATCATCAGATAAATTTCTGAATTGCAGAAGACATCTGAACTCTTTCTAAAAATACAAAGTAGAGTTTGTTAAAATTAAGTATTCGAAACCACTATAACTCAGTACAGTGCTATAGCTTTGAAAGGTGCTAAGAACATGATCTTGTCATCATGCCTGGACACGAGAACTTTAACTTTTTCCGTATCTCAGTGCATTTGAAATTGTTCATTTCTGTCTTTTAGAGTGAGATGAAAAAGAAACCTAGACAAAGTTTTCTTGAGGAAATTGTTTCATTTAAAACTTATAACTTTGAAACAATTATACTCATTTTTCCAGGCTTGGCCTTTCTTAGATCACAACAAAATTTAAAAACCACCCCAGAACAAACTAGGTGTGATGTTTCCATCCTCTGACACTATAAAAATAATCAGGCATAAAATATACTACTGGAACATCTGAAAAAGGTTATGTTATTAATCCACGCAGAAATGTTTGGAATTATTACTCGAACTTCTATATAAAAAAGATTAGGGAAAAGCAGAAATATTTCTGTCCAAAAGAAGTTTTCTGTAAAGTTACCAATATATCAGCACAGACTTGGAAAAATCTATTAGAATTATAGATTAAGTTCTACTTTGATTATACTGGATAATATCTGTTTCTGTGACAATAAATAGTGCTAATTACAAAACCATATTACAATTTTTAACTTGATTGCTATCCTCCCCTTTTCTTCCTCTCTCCCTTATGAGTCCTTAGTGCAAATCACAGCTTTCTGTATTTTGGAGCAAGTGTAAACTATTTCCATATGTTGGAGGAAGAGATACATAAAAGAACCACTCCTTTAATTTATAAATATGTTTCTCCTAATAAATAAAGTGCCAGCATTTCTCCCCAGGCTAGATCTAGTGTAAAAAAATTCAAATACAAACTAGAGCATCATAGCACAAACCAGAAATCTCATTACTTTAAGGAGATAGAAAGATATGTTAATATCAATATAAACAGATTAAAACAAATGGGGGAACTCAAAACTGAAGCAATTATGTACTACATGATGTGAATAAATATGTACTTTAAATTACTTATTTTAGGAAGAATGATGTGGTGTGGAAACTGTGGTACCTACAAGAATAGTGGAATAATTCAAAAGCAAAAATGTTAGTATTTTCTCTATGCTACTTTTTTTAAGCATCACATCCAGACCTACAGATGCAGCAAACTTCTTCCACTTCCCCTAAGGATAGGTAGAGGATACTGGATTCCCCAGACTCAGATAGAATGTTAAAACCATGGGTATTGAGGATCTCCCAAAGAATTTCTTCTGTTATATTAATATTACAGATGGGAAACATTTTTTCTGAATAGCACTTAAGAAAAATGCCATGCCCTTTTAATTATGATATACATTTTCATCAAATTATTTTGACAGTTAAAAAAAAATAGATACACAGTGGTTTTATTTTTTTTTTTTACAAAAACACTAACTAATCAAATGTAAACATTTTAACACTCAGACTACCTGGAAAAAAAAAATCATCTAATTTGTCCTATCTTGGATTTTTTAAGAGTCGGTAGCCCTACATTTGATTCCTTTGGATCAGTTAACTCTTTGACTTTACAAGAGCAGCACTAGGCCAAGTATATCCCTATTAGTTTCTTGAAATTCAAATAACAAGAAGTAATTGACATAATTGTATCAGATTTAGATGAAGGCAGTCAACTCTCACACATTTCTTTTGGAGTATCTACTTTCCTTAAAAAAAAACCAAAACAACAAAACAAAAACAAACCACCAAAAAAACCCAACAACCAAACAAACCTGTTTTCATATGAAAATTTTAAATTCTGTGATGGATTATTTTCAATTGAAAGCTAGATTGGTTTCAGATAGAACATTTGTAGTCTGTGGTATTCCTTTTTTTTTTTTTGCACCCAAATGCTAGGTAAGTCCAAAATCTGAAATATTTCTGGTAGAGAGCAAAAGGATGTCTTTTAGAAGTTATCTCCTAAACACAGATTAATTTAGACTTATTTTTTAATGTATTTAGAAAATACTAAAAAAGACAATTCTGATGTTTTCTTTGGTTTTCATAAGGAAGAAAACTTATTTTCTAGTTAGATCAAATACTATTTTTTCTTTTCCTTTATAGAATAGCTATCATATCCTAAAATGAAAGTAAGAAAGTCAAAAGGGTGCTCTGAGGATAGACATGGGAAAGTTTCACAGTATCTGAGGTTACAGAGGTATAATTACTAATTAAGTAGTGCTAATGCAGACATGTAGTGCTTTGCTCGGGCTCAGAAGTTCCCTATTACCTATATGTAATGGTGGTGGATCATGCCCTGTCTTGCTGCAAGTGTTCTGCTTCTCAGGATCACATCTTTTGCTTTCTGCCCTTGTGCTGTGTTAGAAGAAACTGGGATTACACTGGAGGAAGAAAATCTTTGCTTATTGAGAGCTTCTACAATACAGAAAAGACTTAAGAAAAAGAGATTAAGGTTTTAGCTGGACAGATAGTGAAATGGGTATGTTTTTGGCATGTAAATGTAGAAGAAAAAATGAATATGACAAACTCAGAACTACACCTACGAACATGGAAAGGAGAAAGAAAAGTAAAATAAACTGTGGAGGAGTAATTGTGACCTGCTAATCCTTTGTCTTTACTTTGTGAGCTCTAAAGTTGAGTCATGGGTAGTTTAGTGGTCAACTGTTTTCTATGCTATGTTTGTCAGTAGAGGCCCATTAGGCATCATCACGTGGCTGCTGATGTCAGCTCACACCTCAAAGTTTTCTCCAAACATTGACTCCTTTCCTTCCCTTACGAGTAGTATGTTAGAGCAAAAAACCATTGCTGGACCATCCAGGTCTTTAAATAAAGTTGAAACTGCCACCTATACTAGGAAATGAAGCTTGACATAAATTTTATGTACTTGTGTAATTAGATACTACATTTCTCTTCACCAAAGGCATGTGCAGGAGTAAGTCTACCAGTGAGTCCTGAATCCTCAGATTGTGTAGTGTTATGCACATACATATAGGCTTTTTTAAGCTTTGGCCATCATCGTAAATGGTTATGAAGCCAGGTAGAAAACACAGCTCATCGTGTTCTGCATGTGCTGAGTGGCAATACTGCAAATTCCATAAATCTTTACATCGCTTCTTTATTCTGCCTTAGTTTCTCAATTTTAAAAAGTTTGAGTTCTTGAGTACTAACTACAATGGGAAAAGGCTGGGGAAGGCTGTGGGAATCATGAGATACAGGTTTTATTAATGACTGTTAATGACTTTGTGATTTTAAGCAGGTGATTAGGACTAAAGTCTCAAAATTGTCTACTTAACTTGAGATACCTAAAATATCTTGTCAGATGTTTTACAATTAAAGCACTCAAAATTCAGAGACACTTCAAAAATGTATCCCTTTAATCATTCCCTTTCTCACTCCTCTGCTCTGTAAAGTGGCGATAATACCTACTTTTGGAAAGCCTGTTCTTTTTACATTTAATTGATACTACTGAGCTGATGCATAATTTAAAATCATCAAAAAAAATTAGCAGAAGCTGGTAATGATAGTTACACCTTGGGCACACTTAATACTCTGTTACAGCTTATCAGCTGTGAAATGAGTTTGCCTTGGAGTGTCAGATGTAATAGCGACAGATGCTCCAAACCCTGCACAGGATTATGGGTAAGACAGTAGGATGAGTCCTAGCAATGCTTCAATGAAGTGCATACACCTTGCCACTACTCTCAGGAACCTTACTACACCCAGTGATGGCTGGGCATGCAAATATCAAGTTGCCCCTACTCAGAGCTTCCCTTGTTTTTTAATTTTTCTCTGGTGTACTCATACTAAATAGTTCTGCAGAACAGTAGGTCTTCCTAGCTTGTTTTTCTGGGGAGAATATGCTGTATCCTGCCATGTGTTGTGTGGCTTGCACTCTTGTAGCATATGAGGAAGCTAAGAGTCAATTTCATTTCCTAGAAGGTAAACCCACTTGGGTTCCCTCAGTTTCTTTTGCAGAAGTCCCCCTCAAATGGGGAGCAGTTTCCAGTAGCAACAATATTGTGGTACTCTATGGAGAGAAATAAAAAGGGCAAAAGCCAACAGAGTATGGATAAATGACAAACTGATTCCAAAATGCATTGGGTGTCCAGCCTCGGGGAGCTCTGACAACCTGACGACCATCTTTCCTATGATGAAAGGAATTGTGTTCAACACTAGACAATGCATGCTTCTTGCCTGAAATTGCTTAGCTGGTAGAAAAGAATGAAAAGGGTCAGTCCTTTCCCCTACTTACTCTGTATGATTGGTTTGGGTTTGGTTCTTTTCTTTTTTTGATACAATACAAAATAATTCATTCAAAGCAGCATATATACTGGGGTTTTTCCTGTGTGCTGCTCAAGAAAGTAACAGCCTGGAAAGGCAAGGTTGAAGTTCACACTCCTGTCCTCTTCTGGTCCTCATGCAGAGTGATCTGTTTTAGAAAAAACACTTCTTCCAAGGCTCACCCCATGGGCATGGACAGGCTGATCTAGGGCAAGGGATTCTCTCTTGCAACCTGATCCATTCCAGAATTCTCTCCTTGTCATTTTGTCTCAAAAATATTTCCAGCAAGGACATCAACAGACTCCTATTATAGTCCTCTGCAACAACAGTTAACTGTAAGTTCCCCTGCTCAAGAAACCTATTGTTAATTCACAATATGAGGGCTGATAAAACATGAACAGACCAGATCTGAGTTTTCCCCTTTGCAACACCCTTCCATGTCTAGAATAGCAACAATCCTACAAATGGCAAACCCACCGTGAGTGCTGCCAGCAAGGAAAGCTGCGTGTGTGAAAGCTGAGAGGGTACATGTACTAGTCCAAGTGGAAGCCTATTTATATATCTGGGGTGCGTTTCCAGTATAGAAATACCACTGCATTTTACCAGAGAGATGTACTTTCATATGTGCTTTTTGTATCAGTAAAATAAAATGACCATTCATGAGCAAGAAAATAATTTTTAAAAAACCCCAATGGTGAGAGTACCTGGCACAGCTGTGTTTGTCTGGGATCATACTGCTCTACAGCCCTGCCTGACTGAGCCATAAAACTTTAGCCTAGATGTGGCCTAAGCATATGTTCTGCAACTGGTGGTATGTTTTTGTAGGGCATGCAGATGTACTTAAGCTGGCTGTAATCTCTCTAGCTCGGATAAGAGCTGCTAGGAAGGTATGATATCATGGGTTTCAGTCTTGGCTAGTGAACCAGGTGCATACCTGAAATCAGGCTGGCTGGTAGACTTCAGCTGCCCTGAAATCACCATGTCACTATGTCTGCCAGAACAAGGTACCTTAAAGCTGCAAGTTCTTCAGCCCCATATCAGTTGCAATGCAGATGTATTCTGAGAGATTTATCCCCAGTGAAAGCTAAGGAATTGAAGCAGTGTTTAGGGTGTTCTTTTAAAAATGGTTGAGAAGAGTACCAAAAGTATAATTAAACTAGAGAGAGTTGGAGAGCTAATTAATCACACATTGACGAGATCTCTTTTGCTGAGACATTTCACAGAGAACATTAGGAGTGCTTTAAGTGACTTCTTCAGGTACATGCTTTTTGAGTCAGGAATAAATTAGTAGGAAATTGGCTGGACACAAGGGAAACTTTGGAGTGGAATTGGGGGTTGAACCAAGCTCAACGAGACTGGGCTTTTTTTTCATCTTTGGAAAAGATAAATTCACTATCAGTATACCCTGAAGATAGTCTGCAGCATGACAGGAGTGAAAATGCTCTTGAGGATGCTTTTAGCATAACTCTGTGTCCAAAATTAGATACCTAAATAATAATTTCACTTTCAAATATAGTCAGCATTTGACAGCAATCTTTGATTTCTTGTCAGGAAGGGACTGATCCCACTAACACTCAACTATTGTACTTATATAGCATATCTGTGAAGCTCAAAGGAATTCAGTGGATGTACTCATACTAGTAAACATCTTCATATACATGATGCTTTGAATATGTTCATGTCCAATGTGGACTCAGAGGAAAATTTCCTCAGATTTCACAAGGTTTTTAACTTGGGTTCTGGCTTTTATTTCATTTTTGACATAAAGTTGTTTCTGAAAATCTCTCCTGCGTGCAAGCCCGATTTTATCTGCTTGTATATCTGCTTAGTATAACCTTAAAAAATGACACTCCTTTTAAAAATAAAGCAACAGAAAATCTCTCATTCTTTCATATTGCTGTACTTAGAAAATCCCGAAAGTTTGCTGACGTTTCTCCAAGGTTTAAGCAGCTCTTCAGGAAAGCACTAGAAACTGACATAAGCTTTAGTTTCGTAAAGTTTCAGCCAGATACATTCCCCTGCCACTGTAATTAATCCTTTTGAAAATCCAGTCAAACTATCCATCAACCTCGGGCAAGCACACCTTAAAAGCAGTCGCAGTTGTGGCTGCAGTCATGAAGTCCTGGAAGGACTTTACACACTCCCTCCACCAGATAGTGCTATTTCTCCACAGAGCTATGGTGGATTCCCCGGCCAGGGAAAGGTCAGGGGCAGAGCCGAGGTGAGAGGCTGCCCGCGGCGGACTCGGCCCTCCCCGCCATCCGCCGCTCTGCCTGAGACTGGGGAGGCGCAGCCTGAGAGGGATTTGCGGGGATAAAACCCCGCCTCGGAAGGCCGTTATCAGCAGATGGCTGCGAGCGAGTGTTGCCATCGTTGTTACACGTTACCAGTTTGGTGCAGTCTCTTTCCTAAAGGAAGAATGCAAATAGGAGCTGATGCAAATAGGCTGTGCTTTTATGATCTCTCTTCCCCTTTTAAGAGGGTCTTTTCATCATAGCAGTGGTCTGTCAAGTAATCGGTCAGACTGAGGCAATGCTACTGAAAAATCAAAACCCCAAGGAGCAGACGCTCCCACAGGTGAGCAGCATTTGTCAGGAGCAGTTCTGACACAAAGATACTTAGAGTTTGGTCTCAGAGTGCAGAGCAGAGGGACTTCTACCAGAAAAAGTTACTTTGGGGGAGTAGATATAACCTTAACCAGTCCTGAGGCTGTGTACCCCCTAGGCCCTCTGTGTCCTTTTAAAAAGAACACATAGCTGGGAAGAATACCTAAAACGTAATTAAGCTATAGGGCGTGGTTTACTGCTGTGTAGTTTACAAAGGCTGTAGCCTTTGTAAGAGAGTACAGAAGTGTATCTAGAGTGCTGCTTTTTGCCTTTCCAGAGAAGAAATACTGCATGTGCTGTATTTTCCTTTCCTGACTCTCCCGTGAGAAACAGAAGAAATAGCATTTGCTCTTCAACTCTTAAAGAACCAGATCTTTCTGAATGCACAGTAAGAGCACAGAAAAAGAAACCAACAAAAAGACCCCCTATCAAATATTTTAAAACCTTTCAGTGGAAAATGGTACTTACAGTTGGAATGTTCTTTGCTGTCCATTACTTAGAGTTTTTGAGACCAATTTTTTGGATGAACTTTGCAGGAAGCATTGTAATGTTGCTCAGTGTATCAGAGTTATTGGATTTTAAGAGTATTGTTTTGGGGGTCTTTTGGTATGTTACATAACTGCTTAGTGTTAAAAGTCCAGTCTTGACATAAACATGCTTTCCCAAAATATAATTAAAAAAAATAAATATAAAAAGTAAATTAAAACAGTGTAAGGTACCTGTATTTTCCTAAGCAGTGTAAGGCTGGAGCTGTTTGATCCTAAGTGAGCTTGTAAATCCTCATTCATGTGGACAGTCTTCTCAGAGAAAATGATTTGTGAAACCAAACCTCAGCTTGCTTCTGCTCATGGTAAAGTCCAGATGGCTTAAATTAGCTATCAGGGCTGAGCTATGCATGCAGTAGGTTGTATATGTAATTAGCCAAATACAAGGTTTATTTATATTATTTTATATGCTGCGTTAATATTGTCTGTATTTATTCAGACTTTCGCAATACGCATGTGTGATCTCACAGAGATGCTCGGTCATTAAGCTCACCTTGGAGACTGTGTTTACTTAAATCTTACCTTGGGCATTTGGAATACACGTAGCTGCAGGTGTTTTAAAAATAAACAGAAAAAATTAAACAGTATATCAGTTTGGCTGGCTTTTATGTTTTCCAATATTTAAGAAAATGGAGTATATTGTTTACATTGCCTTTGTTGAGGAAACAACACAAACACATCCAGAGGAAAGATTTAATTATAGTGTTCTTTCTGACACATTAAAGGTAAGAACATATAGCTTAATATATAGTACTATACACACTAGGTTTTGAATGGGGGTGGGAGGGAAGGAGTAGGTGATTCTTGTATTTCTGGTGGGGCCTGTGAGTGCAGTCCTTTGCAGAAATAATGCAATAGATGTGTCACGGCAGCTGTGAGCCCGGGAAAGGCTGGATTGTGAAGGAAGACA
The DNA here is from genome assembly GCA_013401335.1 of Brachypteracias leptosomus. NCBI lineage: Eukaryota > Metazoa > Chordata > Aves > Coraciiformes > Brachypteraciidae > Brachypteracias > Brachypteracias leptosomus. The sequence goes on along the minus strand of VYZX01003579.1, from coordinate 59,328 downwards.
TTTCCCATAATTGGCTCCATATCACAGCTTTATATCAAACAGTTCTGCCTGGGGATTGTCAAGATGATAATGAACATGGAGATTTTACTGTACATCTACTTTGACTAGTAGATTAAGTGGCAACAGGCACAAAAAAATCTTTCTTCCAGTAATGTGGATGCTCTCATGACCTTTAAGCTTCATTAGTACCGTACTTTCTATCTGGAAACTACTCTGGGACTACAGATACTGGAGCTATTTCATCAGCTCCAAATATAACACCTGCCTCCTGAGCCATTACCTGCAGAAATCCATAATAAACTGTTCTTTGCTCTCCAGTCAGGAATATCAGGTCCAGATCAAGGACTGGGTGCTTATCTTTTATGTCCTTGCTCAATTGGTTCCAGGCAACCGAGTTTCCTCTCGCCTGAACCTCTGAAGCACCCCAGCTGCCCTTCTGAGTGCAGTGCTGGCCCTCAGTTTCTCTTGGGATATTGCAGTGAATTCAAATCCCGTCAGAGGGCAAAGTTCATCCCTTTTCCAGTGACTTTCTCACAAAACCTGACAAAATCAGTAACTAAAAATGAATAGGGCAGTAGTAATTTTCACCAAAGGAAACCATCAAGATCTGCGTGTTTTGAGGAGGAAAAAGCCTGGCTGCAGTTTCCCTGTTATTTAATAGAGTATTTGGTACCGCGGCGGTGAAAGAGACTGAAATCTTACATGATGCGTGGATAACATTGAATAACATATGAAGTACACTTTTGTTATCCTTTCGGATTTGTCTGTACCCTTGCAGGGCTGCGGGGACTGACTCCCAGCCGTGTCCCCCCTCGGTGCCAGCTCAAAGCCAGGGGCAGCGGGAAAACGCTGGGCGCCGAGGTGGGGCCGGCCCCGCCGGGCCAGGTGACTCGCAGCAAACAAAGGGGCCGGCAACGACCCCCCCGCCATGGGGAGACTGGCGGTCAAGAGGCGTTTTCTGCCTGTCCCCGGGCCGGGCTGGGCCGCCACCCCAGGCAGCGTGTCCCGGCTGGGAAACGAGTAGCCGCGTGCCGGCCCGGGCGGGGCGGGCCTGGCCCCGGGAGGCCGCTTCCCCTGCCAGCGGACGGCACTTCCCGGCGCTCGCACACTGCGGGGGAAACTCTTCCTCCGGCCCGGCCCCCGCTGACGTAGCGGTGTATTTGCCGCCGCGGCGGCGGCCGGCGGTCGGGCGGGGGCTGCGGGGGGGAAGCGGCAGATGGGTGGCGGTTGGCCGCGGTGTTCNTGCTGTCACGGAGAGGGGAGTGAGAGGCGCCCGCCGTCTCCCGACCCCATGGCACCAGCAGCGCCCGGCGTGGGGGGGAGCAGCCGGGGCAGGACCTCCGTGACCCAGCACGTTAATAAAAGCGGGCGGGCTGTTGGCGCCTGTGGGGAAAGGAGGTTGGGGGTGTTTCTTCGCCGCTCGGTTCGCCACTTTATCCCATAAGGAGGAGG
>VYZX01003579.1:0-57793 GCA_013401335.1 Brachypteracias leptosomus | reverse complement strand
GAGCACGGCCCGCAGGAGTCCTGACCCCCGGCGCGGTTTCCCGGCCGGCCGCGGCCGCACTGCTCCCCCAACAGGCAAAACTTTCTGCTCACTCCCTCGCGCTCTCGCTCACGCAGGGCCGGGGCTGCCTCCGCACCCTCGTACCACACGCACGCACACACTCGCACACACATTGACGTCGTTTGCGCATTTNGGGCTGTTGGCGCCTGTGGGGAAAGGTGGTTGGGGGTGTTTCTTCCCCGCTCGGTTCGCCACTTTATCCCATAAGGAGGAGGAAGGCGGAGGCCAGGGAGGCGGGAGGCAGAGGCCCCGTGGCAAGGCTCTCGGCGCGCGCGGAGCAGCGGCGAGCACGGCCCGCAGGAGTCCTNGGAGGAGGAGGAGGCGGCGCAGGACGGGCGACTCCGGGCTCCGTCGCGGATGGAAGGTCCCCGGGTGGATGTTTGGTGAGCGGAGGCTGTGCAGTAGGCAGGGCTGGTGGGTCGGCCGGTGTTTCTCATTTGTGTCCGTGTGTGTGTATGCCTGTGTGTGTATTGTTGTGCGGCGCACGGGCAAGACTGGCGTGTGCGGGAGCCTGGGATCGCGGCTCTGCCTCCCCTGCAGAGACTGATCCAGGATTATGGTCTAGGTGAAGGGAGAGGGCTCTTGCTCACCCCACGAATTGATTATGCTCGAGGTTTGATCGCATTCGGGGATTCCTGCCTGCAACCGCGGACGCCTCCCCCTCCCCGGCGGCCCCCCTCCCTTGTTTTCCGTTAGAAACACGGGCAAGAAAATAAATGTATTCACTGGGTGTCGCAAGAGCAAAGGCTAAATAATCAAAGGTAACAGCAGCAGCAAGGCGAAGAGACCCGCGCTGTACCCTGCGCCCCCACTCCCAGACCTCTCTCCCTCCTATTTATTGGCGAGACCTCCCTCCTTCCCTCCCTCTCCGTGCGAGTGTGTTGTGCGAGTGTTTAATCCCGGGAAAATTGCAGCCATCCAGCCATGGTGGTTTTCAATGGCTTGCTGAAAATCAAGATCTGTGAGGCGGTGAACCTGAAGCCCACGGCGTGGTCTCTGAGGCATGCAGTGGGTCCCAGGCCACAGACCTTTTTGCTGGACCCTTACATAGCCCTCAATGTGGACGACTCCAGGATTGGGCAGACCTCAACCAAGCAAAAGACCAACAGTCCTGCTTGGAACGATGAATTTGTCACCGACGTTTGCAATGGCAGGAAGATAGAGATGGCTGTTTTCCATGATGCCCCCATCGGGTACGACGATTTTGTAGCTAACTGCACTATACAGTTTGAGGACTTGCTGCAGAATGGGAGCCGCCACTTTGAGGACTGGGTAAGTGTTCCTGCTGTGGATACATACATGTACATGTGGTTTTCACTGGCATGGCTCTGGGTGCAACATCAGTCATGCAGAGCTGGGTTGCCAAGGGCATCTAATGGCTCTGAAGGCTTTTCATTATTTCTACACTTGGTTATGCTGAGATAGTCATGGTTACTGTGTATCCAATGCATGTGGTCTACAGGCAAGGGAGGAAAGAAAAATAGGCTGAATCTAACTGGAGATACATAATTAGCACTTCAGTTTCTGAAATTACGTTATGTAAATACAAGTCTACTTATCTTACTGTGTTTGGAAAACCCCAACTAAATGCATCCATAGAGGACATTACCGCAAAACCCTGCTCCAGCACTTAGAGTTCTTTGTTTAAGTGTGATGAGCACTCTTGGTCGGCCTGGAAATGATGAGCCTTATAAATCCAGACCTGACCTCTAATACGAGACCCTTCAGGGTTTGTGTCTCTTGAAAGCTCACTGCGTCAACACTGATGCTCCTCCTTCCTTCTGCCAGATGATCTACACCATTATGCATAGAGCTAAGGCAAACGCTTCTTCAAAAGCCTGAAACTGATAAAAGGGTCCTGGTGGATTTTGGCCCCAACCAGACAAATTTTATTGCCTGTGTACACAACATGTCTAACAGCTTCTACAGCATCTTGAAGACCCGGAGGCTAGCATGCCTCAGTGGGAATACAAAAAAAGCTCGAAAATTCTTGATCTGACATCCTCAGGTACTGTGATTTAACATGGAAAAATCAAACAGGAAAAAGAAAGAAACACAGGAAACATGAATATTCACATTTCACATTTTGGCAGTTAAACAGTTAAATGGTATATCCTTTAATTGAGCTGTATAATAAAACGGTAGTAGCTGTCTTCTCATTTTAAATGAGCCTTGTTTGACCAGCCATCTGAAATGTGTATGCTCATCTTTTTGTGTATTTATTATGGTCAAGGATGCTAGTCAGGGCAATATTTCTTTGGCAAACAGACAAAGAACCCAGGACCAAAGTGAAAATAGAGGGAGTTAATAGCTGTGAGTTTCATGTATTCTTTGGGGCTTTTTTACTTAATGCAGTGGCATAAAGAGATGTCAGAATGATGGAAAGGCATCAAAGAATTAGGCTGTATTTGTGCTGATTAGGAGCTGAATAACTTTATTGTTAAAACTTTGATGTTTACAACTTTAAAATGTTTTTCTCTTCTGCTACATATGTTACATGGTGATAATTAGGGTCTAGATTATTCTAATACTCTATAAAAGCTGCATGTTAGTAAGCTCAGATGGTAAAACTAGATGATAGGCAGAGGAAAAATAGCCAAATCAGAAAAGACAAATGCAGCAGTATTGCAGATGTCTTTTACCTGAATTGAATGATAATCAAGTTGTGGCTTTCATGAAATCAAAGGGAATTTCATATTTGAGACTAGTGGGATGAGGATGTTGTCACAGATTTTTAGTGAAAGAATAATAATTTTGTATGTTCTTTTTCTACATGGTACGTGTTGGGAGTTCTTCGCCAAATCAGGAAGGACCTTGCAGATTGCAGGTGCCAAGTTTGAATTTTGATGGGGCTGATGTGCTGGGGTATGTCCTGGCTTTCATTTTCAAGATGAACTCAAACGTCTGAATATGTTCCCTAGACAAATAGTAGAATTGAGGCCCGTCGTAAACATGATCTGGAAGGAACTACTGAGCTGAATCAGATAAATGCTGTGTCTTATTGCACCAGGATTCATTGCTGTCCAGCATTCACTGGGTGGGAGGAGACGAGGGAGTGACTATGCTTGTTGTCTGTTATGTGACAGAATTGAGGACATGGCAATGGATCGTAACTGGTCAGCTCAATATAATACAGCTTCTGAAGCATTGCTTGTTTTGTGCTGTAAATTCTCATAGTTTGGACTGTATTTGTGCGGTGCATATAATACAGAGTGTACACCACGCTCCCTGGATCACAGAATTGACGGGGAGGCAAGTATTTGTAGGATTGTACTTTACCTTTCCAAAATCTTCCTGTTTACTGAATGTGACACTGTAATTGTAATACCAAGTATGCTTATTAGATTGTTACTAGATAGGGGCCTTCAGAGAACTGGCTCTTAAAAAAAATTGCAGTGTTTTTTTGTCTCATTTTCCTGGTTTAAAATAAGGCCTGTGATCATCACGTCTCTATAGAGTCCATAGTGAAGTAAACAGATTTATTGATATCTTCATCAGTGTTTGGAGTCTTTATTAAAATCTGATAAAGAGAAGTCACCCATGAAATGAATGGGTTTCAAAGTACAAGGAAGATGCATGTGGCCTAAACCAACGTTAGACTAAGACCTGCTGGTACTATACAATCTGTTTCTTCAGTTAGTAAGAGGACCAATTCCTTCATTTCACTCTTAGCATTTAAGGCAGATTTTTTTTAGTACTCTTTCCCAACTTTATAACAAGCAGATTAAAAGCAGCAATCACAGGAATCCATTCCTTCTTACTATCAGATATGTCAAATAAATGCAACCTGAAGAACGCTCTTGGAGACCATGAAGTCTTTTTATGATGTTCTGAGGGCTTCACTTTAAGCAGTCCTGAAAGTTTGAGCTGGGTACCATGTACTTGTTGAGCATGTTCCGTGTAACTCCACTGCTGCCCCCCTCTTTATCTTCAGAATGATGCAACAAATCTTTCAGGACTGGACTGTAACTGTTTAAATAGGTTTGAGAAAGTGCTCATGTGCAGTCAGCAACTCTTGTGAAAAGCTGTAATGTTTTTGGTCTCATATATATTTTTGTAAGGAAACTTTAATATTTGCTTTACAGTATCTGCACTAGGGTAAAGGTTACGTTACATATGCTGTAATATATTTCCAGGTTCTTTTCAGAAGTCCAGAATGCAAAAGACTTGCAAAGAAATGATGTTTTGCAATTTTCCCCTAAAAAGAAACTGTTTCTTTCTTTAGCCATCTCACATACTTGGATAAGTTTTTGCCTTTATGCAAATCCTTGTATTTTTTTCTGAGATGGAGTTTTTAGGAAAATACTGGGTATTTTTCTCACTGTTAAGCCTGTGCTATATACTGATGCCATGGTTACAGTGGAAACAGTGATGATAAACAGGTACAAAGCTTGAAAACATGATAGCATCTATTGTATTAGGACAAGTCAGATAAATACGCAAAATCCTGGTTCCTTTTATCTATAGGGTATTCAGCAGTTGCAAAAATTATTTGTAACCTTAGGATATGTATGCTCCCTGGAAATATATATGAGAAAAAGAAAAACAAGTGAGGCCTAAAACAGTGGTTCACATTTTACTGGACGGAAGCTTTTATAAAAAATATATACTTTTTTTTTAAAGATCAATATAAAATATATGCTTGGGTTTCTAAAAACAGATATAGTGACAATTAGAAAGATGGCTGCTTTTCCAGTGGTGCATTAATACAGACATAGCACAGTAAAAGTGTCAGTTTTGTGAATTTTTTTAGTCATGGCGACGTTGCAGTTTTAAAGAGAGGATTTATGACATTACAGGCTTTTCTGTAGGCGCATAAAATGTTACACAGAGTGGCACAGGGTATTCAAGAGGATGCTGGTGAACTTATACTTTGAAAAATACGAAATACAGCACAATAAACAACTTGCAAGTTCTGATTGAAAAATGAACTAATAACATGAAAGCTGTGGCTATATTTTTTCCAGTGAGGTAATTCAGGTGATAGTAAAGTATGTCTTTATCAAGCTTTCTTACATGTGACATATGTAAATGTTGCACTTGAGTTTGTGACGCAGCTACATTTTCATAAGTCGAATTGAGATCAGAAAGGAAAGTTCCATTGATATTTAGCCTTGTGGTTACGCTCCCGTGAATTAGTGCGATCAATGTTTATGTGTTTGGATGATTGGTAGTATGGGTTCTCAGTTCAAGTCCATTTTCCCAAGTTGAGGGTAGATGAAATCAGCATGATTGGACCTATGACAAAGACTTCATCTAAGGGTCTTAGTCATTAGCTCGCCTGCCCACAAGAAAACCTACTGAGTTGTCCTAAGAAATCCTTTTGCAGGCTGAGTAGCAGGACTCACTAAATCAGTCAGGACATCACAATGTTTAGCAAGAAAAGCATCTATTTTCCTCTGAAAATACTTCACAGCTATATTTAGGTTAATGAAACAAGTTTAATTTCCTGCTGTCTTAAAAAATCCCAAATGCTGTCAGGAAAAAAAAAAACCCATAGATTTCAGTGAGCTTTTCTTTGCTAGTCCTAAATATCTTCTATACTGTTTTTTGTTTTTTTTTTCTTTTCAGTGCTTTAGATCTTAAGATCTAAATTTAAAACATAATACTTTTCTTTAAAGCATCCTTTCATATTTCCATTTTATCCATGTGAAGCTGTGCATTGCATAGCAAGTTTGTTATAAATTAATATAATGTGTGAATAACAAGTTGATGATGAGTTACGGGAAATGGCATGAGGAAGAAGTGCACTCTTACATACTTGTTGAACTATTGAGTTATGTGTCTTTATGTCATGCTTATAGTGTATTATTGAAGAAATTTTCCTATTGGAAAGACTAGGTATTTAAGTTGCAGCCCATACACTTAGACATCTAGATGAATGGAGCTGTGAGTGTCACCCAAAAGGCAGTAGCATGGGAGGGATTAAAACTCTTCCAAGTCCTTGGTCTCATGGGCTGTCCATGGTCGTGAGAAGTAGAACTATCTCCTTCCAGTGCCTCTGAGCTGAATTAAGTGGAAGGACTACCTAGGTGCTTATCAGAATGTTTGATGGTTTTTGGGTTTTGGTTTGTTTTTTTTTTAAAATGCCATTTTTGTTGCTGAAGTGGGAACTCCAGTCAGCAGGTGGTCTGTTGTAGCTGGCAAACAGAGTGGAATTGTCATCATTTTAGTGCAGATCACCCTACGCATTAACCTCAGCTTGTTCCATATGCTGCTGAAGGTTGGCATTGGGCTTGCAGAGTGTGATTGTAGCATATTTTCATTTTTTCATTTTCATCCACTGGCTGAACTTATCTGTGCTAATGGTGTTGAAAGGCTGAGGATTTTGCTTGCGAAAGCGTTACATCTCATCTCAACTGCAGTTCATGGGCTGCTGAAAAGCATTGTTATCAAAAGAGTATTTGTTGAAACGAAAGGGAAATTGCTGTCCTGTTTGATAGGTTTCTTCATGACAAGGCTGTCATAGAGCAAGATCTGTCAGGTTTGGGGGGGCGAGGGTGAAAGAGTGACAGGGGATCAGCAGGATTTCACAGGGACTTAGTGTAATTGTGAGGGTGGGCAGTTGTCAAGAGGAGATTTTGAAGAGCAGTTTGTACATGTAGGGGTCTTCTTTGCCTTCTCCTCCAGCCTGTCTCCCCCCTGTGCCGCCTCTTTTCCCACTCTGCTGGGGATGTGGTACAGTCACCACGCAGCTCAACCCACTATCTTGTATCAATCCCTTTCTACAGCTGCATAAATCTACTCCTACTGCCTGCTAGAAATGTTCTCTCCTAACAGCTCCTGCTTACCTGTAGTGTTTTCCAGCCTGCTGAGAAGCAATAGAGGGGGAAAAAGCTGCCTCTGCAGTTGCTACTGCAGGGAGAAAGGCCAAAGTGGGGAAGAGATGAGGCGTGGAGAGAAGCCTGGAGGAGGGTAATGAATAGTTGCTGCTGCCCCACATACTCCAGCTGCCCTTTTGGCAAGAGCAGAAAGCTACATATGTAGGAGACAAGGATGAGCTGGCATAGGCAAATGGACTAGTTGAAGGCCCTATGTTGCTCACTGACCTGTTTTTTGTTTTGTTTGTTTGTTTTTTCCTCCCTTGCTCAGTGTATGGCTTTTAAAGTCTCGCTTCAGATGTGAAAAAAAAACCTGCTCAGGACATGAAAAATGCATGGTAGAGCATGCATTTGACTTAGCACTGAATTATCATACATGTAGGGCAGGATTTCTTCCCATGACTGATCAGAATTTTGTCCTATTGTTGCTAGTACCAATACCGATACTGATAGAAAGTTCTACATAGTAAAAGTAATTCTACTGAACTCTGTAGAAAGTATTTGTTGAAACAAAGTTGCCAGTAACAGAGTCCAGTTCGTAGGTATTAATTCAAAGCTGAATTTTAAGAAATGTACAAGTGAAAACAATTCCTACATGTCCTTCTTGTGCCAATTTTTAGACAGTGTATTTCATTATTCTAGCTCAGGCGGTTCCACAGACATTTTGCAGAACTTCATGATTGTGAGTAAACCACTGATCTCACAGGGTTTCCTGGGTTCACTGGATTTCATGCAGACTCCTCAACTGAGGCCTGTATTCCAAGGGAAAGTCAAGAATAAATAACACTTAACAGCATCCTTTACTTTACGTTTATTTTACTTCTACTGATTTACTCTTCTGCAAATTTTGGCCATGTAAACCTGGCTTCTGCTTTTCTCGGCCATCAGAACTAAATCTCTGCCCTCCCCGTCCAGAATTCTTTAAATACTGCTGAAATGAGGATTTGATTTAAGTTGGAATTGTAGGACTTGGCATCTAAGTGTGATTATTTTCCACTCCCTAACTAAACTTCCATTTAAATGAACTTTTGGGGGGATTTCAGATTTTGAGGGGAGCCTGTGAATACAATTCTAAAAAATTTAGAGTTGAGAGTTTGAACTGGCTGGTTGAATTCAGTTCTGCTTTACATTTTACTGTCTTAATCTCCTTTCCTTCACCCTAGTTATTAGACCGTAAGAGAAAGACATCTAGATTTCATGGTAAGAGGGGTTTTGGAAACAACAGGGTATGCAAGTAATGGGAAATCTGTGGTCAGAGAGGACTGAAAAGAGACTTTCCTTTCATCCGGATGGAGAGGTAGGGCTGGAACTATCTGGATATGGAATAAGATAAGAAGTCTAAAGACAGCTTGGAAAACTGCCAGTTCGAGGGGCTGAGGACGACACCAAATAAGCTCTTTTGTCAAGCTAGACCAAAGTCCAAAAAATAGGGATGTTTCATGTCCCCATTTGAGTCATGCAAATTGTAGCAGTTAAAGGGGTTTCTGCCATTTGGGGGCAAAGTGGTCATTGCAGAAAGCTAACAAAACATTTTAACTTTGTGTTTGTAAGTGACTGCTTTCCTATTTGTCAGGCAGTCACTACAAAATTTAAAAAGGATATATTCAGCAATATTAATAGGAAAGTGCAACTGTAAAGCTAATAAATAATTCTAGAAATTGAGTAACTTTCATGGCAGTTACGTACTTTGCGCTATATTTTAGTAAAGCAAACTGCAAATGAACATGATGTAAGAACATCTGCAGAATTATTATCTACTCTGATCATTATTCACAGTCAGTAGCTTGAATTGCTAGTAAAGTTGATTTCTGAGTGTCCTCTCACATTCCTCCAAGAGTTAAAATATCTTAAATTATCATTGCTATGATTTAACAGAAGTTACAGAAGCCAAGATTTCACATATTTTTGAATAGCACATCTAAAAAACTTAGTGATATTGGCATGTTCCCATTAAATATAACAGGAGTTTAAAAGTTTATTTTATTGGACACAGTGTTAGAGAAATACTATGCAGTTCTAAAAGGTTTTCCCCTATGGAACTCTGTAGGATTTGAATTGTTGAAGAGCAGAAGTAAAGAAAGACCATTTCTTTTAGAACTAAGAAAGGCAAAGTTTGATTGCATCGGAGGCTTGCAGGCAGCTATTTCTGCCTTATATCGGCTAACTTGAGTTGATTTAATTGTTCCAGACAATAGATTCATTTGGGTTGTTTCTGGTGTCCTGCTGGGCAATTTCATCACGGGCGGGAACAAAAAAGCGTGAATAATGGCTAGATGTTACCAAATAAGATTCATGTCTGCATGTTTTTAACAGTGAGCCCCCATTGTATCTGTTTCTTAAATGAAGACTAGGCAAACTTAATACTTATTATTTCCAGCTTAGTATCTTTCGATACTTCACAGTATAAATACGTAACAAGCCTTTTATCATGTGGACCGGAGCTTCGTCGCATTTTAGAACTCTTCATTCTACAGTACATTGGCCTTTTTAATGTCATTAAAAAATATATGTTAATATTTATAAGTATCTTCAGATAATGACATGGTGGCAGTGAAGCAGATGGTGCTGGAGACATGAAGGAAGGGCTGATACATACTCTGCATAGGTGAGGAGGAAATGGTTGGAATTGCTTTGCTTCGTTTCACAGAGTAAAAGCCAGCAAGATGGTAGGGTTTTCTCCTTCCTTGTTTTCTTTCAGTTGCCTCTTTATCATCTGTTCTGTCTTCACACTGCCAGTTCTCCATCTTTCTTTATCAGTTCTGGCCTCAAGATGGTCAAGAAATGATAGGATGACCTTTACAAGATTGCATAAGATTCTGATATTGGCAATGCTAGCAGGCTACATGAATGAAATGTCCTACTATAGATCTCTACAGAGACATATTGCAAGTAAATTTTTCTTGCTGGGACTATATTTACTCATTGCATAAGTCTTTGCGGCATCTGTCAACTTCACTTTATTTCAAGATGAAATTGATCCATGATCTTTGAAAATGATGTCTGAGAATGTGTTGGAAAAGCAAAGATGAAAGGTCACTCATGCTGTGTCCACTTTGTTCTCTTTCTTACATGGTTCTAGTTGGACTTATTGAGGAATCTTTTTTTTTTTTTTTTTCCTTTTCCTATGAATTTCCTTGCCTTTTTGTTCCTTGTAACCCTGTAGTGCTTTGACACCTCTTGAACATTTGACCTCACGGCCCACCTCTTTTTCTCCTTGATCCACTCCTATCACCTTGTCCTCAAGTCCTGTCTGTCTAACTTCATTTTTCTTGTTATTACTTCCCATGTATCCATATTGCTGTTATTCCCACCACTTAACTCCTTCCCTGTCGTGGTGGTGGACCAGTAAGCTCCTCATGTCAGTAGGACTTAGAAGCATCTTCAGTATCTGAAGCTCTATGAGATTTACCTGGCTGTTCTCATCTAGAGCATGTCCCCACTGTGCTTCTCAGCAAGCAGCAGGGATCTAACTGATCAGACTGATGACTATAGGAGCAGTTACCTTTAATCAGAAGTAATGCACTGGGTTTCCAGTTGTCCTACAGAAGTAGTTGAAGGAAGAAGCTTTGAACTTCAAGAAAAAAATTCTGGTTTTTTGCAGAGTCAGTGAGAGATGTTGAAGCAACATGATCTGCCTGTGAAAACTGGACTCTTCCAAGCAGTGAAAACACTATTGTAAAATTTTAGTTTGTACTGACTGATGGGATTTTAAGGGACTCCTAATCACAGAAAAAACGTAGTTGCTTGGTATTTTTATTTTTTGTGAAGTGAAATTATGGTTTCAGTCTTCAAAAAATTACAGTCCAAGCACAAGACAAGAAAGGCAGATTGGGGAAGCCAAAAGAAATAACAGGAAAATGCACATGTGTACCAGTATAGGCTGTAGTGGTAGCTTAGCAGCAGTTTATCAGTTCAGCTTTGCTTGGTCTCCGTAAGTCCAAATCTCAAAGGGAGAAGCAATAGTGGAAATTTTGCTGGAGATCCTGATACTTCGCATGATGTGGTGTTTCTCTTCAAGGAGTCAACAGGTTTAGAGGGACAGCCCTTATGGTCCAGTCCATGGTTCCCAAATTTCTAGTTATTTCTGAATATTCCGTAGAGCTTTAAGAATATTTGGGATCAGCCACTTTTAGAGAGCTACAAGATTTTTCTGGATAATTCCATGAAAGCTGTTATTAGCTGTATTATTACATTTGGGCTTTTTTTCTTTATCAGTAGCTGGGTTAGAGCACTACCAATACAATAATCAAATACAGACATGATATATAGGGTTAACCTGATGTACTGATGTCACTGGGCTGAGATAAGCTTTGTTAAGTTTTATTCCACACCTTTACTTTCTGTGCCAGCAAGTTCTCAGAGCCCTGTGCAGGCTCTGAGAGGAGGAAAGAGGAAAGAAGAGTTTTTATTAACCTCTCATACTTAGTTTGCAGAAGTGTTACCCACTTCAGTGGAAGCAAGCAACAGTGCTTTTCACCTGAAGAGCAAAACCCTGTAGCTCTTTCTGATAAACTTTATGCAATACTTTATTTATTTGTATGTATATGTAGTAAAGTTCATTACTTTAAAAAGCATATTGGTTTAGTGATCTTACTTAGGAAGTAGCCTTGCATATGCTTTTTTATAAGGCCATGTAAGAAGTTTTAAAATACAGATCCAACTAAACTGATTTTTAACAATTCACAGAATGGTAGGGGTTGAAAGTGAATTCTGATGATCTAGCAGGTTCGCCTAGATCAGGTTGCACAGGATCATGTCCAGATGGGTTTTTCCAGAGAAGGAGTCTCCACACCCTCCCTGGGCAGCCTGTTCCAGGGCTCTGTCACCCTCACAGTAAAGAATTTTTTTCTTATGTTTAGGTGGAGCTCCCTGTGTTCTAGTTTGTGCCCATTTCCCCTTGTCCTATCACTGGGCATCACTGAAAAGAGACTTGTCCCATTCTCTTGACACCTACCCTTTAGATATTGATGAATATTGGTAAGATCCGCTCTCAGTCCTCTCTTTTCCAGGATAAACAGACCCAGATCTCTCAGCCTTGAATCAAGGTGGTACATGAGCAATCCAGACACCGTGACCTAGACAAGTTCCTATGATCTCTTTAGGTGCTCTTTCCTTGCCAGTTCACGTTCATTTTTTGTGTCTGCTTTGCCTGTTTGTTGCAAGATGCCTTGGGTAGGGGATATCATATTACCTTCTTGTAGGTGTCATTTAGTAAGACTGTGGGGTCCTGATCCTTTTTTGAAAGATATTCACTGTACAACAGTAATATGACATAAAAAAATAGATCAGATACAGTTGACTTCTGTTTGTCATAGCAGTGACTTTGTGCAGTGAAAAAAATCGAAACTTTTCTGTTTATTTTGTTGGTAAGTGGATGTGTGAGTAAGCAAACAAACAATATACCTTAAACATACACAAAGTAAGTTACACAAAGTCTATAGTGTATGCTGTACAATAATGACTGGAGGGCAGACAGGGCATAAGTTGTTTTGCACACCAATTCAACGCTGATGTTCCTATATTGACTTTAACTGGAATTTCTTTGAGTGGTCTTCCCTGTTGCTGAAACTGTTGAGGCTACTTGTGTCATTTAGGTGCATACATGGTGATTCCTCTGGGCCACTAGCTGAGTTGGGGAGATGGGTAGTTATATTATCATCAGCTGGATTCCTTATATGTTTAGTATTGTACTTTATGTATTTCTCAAAACTGAGGTCTATTGTATATTTTTCAGATATGTGGAAGTCACATAAAGAATTTAGACTCCTGATTCAGCACTAATCTGAAAGTGTTTTCCAGCTGTCTTCTCATCAGTGGTTATTTCAGTGTTATATCTGTAGTAAACTCAGCTTCTGAACTGTTTGTGAATAAGTTTAAGCACATTGTGAACTCCTTATGAATGTGTTGGTCATGACTGTTGGTTCTAACCAATGAGCGTTCTCTCCAGTTTGGTATGTACATTTTTTCTTGGAAGTGGTATTGTTCAGAGTGTTTTTAAAGTGAAAAAGAAAGGCAAACAACCAACCAAAACCTTAACAGTTTGATTTTTTCTGACTGATGCTTCATTAATAAAACAATAGTAAATCGTTTGATCTTTGAACAAATAAAATGAAACTGCTCTCTAGCCGTGTTTGAATCTACTCTGGACATCAAAATGACTCAACTGTTATATTCGATTTAAGATGTGTGCACTTTCCAGCCAAGCACTGTTTTGCTGTATCTGTTATTAATACCATAAAGCTTTCAAAATCCTTAGTGTAATCCAAAGTTTGCAGTTTTAAAAATCAGATTTAAAATCAGATGTGAAGTGTGAGAATGTAATTTTGTCTTTTATGTTGTTCATGGAAGACCAAGGTCAAAAAAAACATCTGTCTGAAATGCAAGGCAGACGGAGTGAGAAATGGGGGCAGCCTCTCTTCCTTATAGCAGTCTCCCACTGGACGATATGGGCTTCTTCTGTTTGGGACCTGGGTGTAATTGTGGCAGTGATCAGTAAGACAAATTACAGGCCAAATGTTTTGCAGAACTGCCAAAAGGTTTGCAGCTTTTCCAGCAACTGTCAATCAGCCCTACACCCTATTTGCAGACTGGTAAGTAAGATCTGCTTCCCAGCAGCAGTGTGCTGGATGACAGAACCCCTGTATGTAAGCTTTATGCATGGTTAATCAACTTTATGATGTAAATTACGTGAAGTCTTGGAGACATTTTATGCATCTATGGAAATGTATTTGATGCTAGTGATATCCCCAGTAAGACAGGAGTGAAGTGCTGAAACCTTCTCAGCATGTGCATGCATACATTCTGGCAGGATGACAGTTTTGAATGTAGAAGTTATTACTTTCTCTTTGATAACACTCACAATGTGTTAGGTTGTGCAGAAACAGAAAATTCAGTTTCTTCCTGGAGGAGCTTCTGCTTACCATAAGAAAACTTAGTGTCTTACTTTTGGATAATAAGGTCATAAACTACAACATAAGATCTATAGAGGTTTTGGACCTGTGTATCAAGATGGACATGATGTTTAAAAGCTCTAGAAAACCGCATAACAAAATACAGATCTATACTTCTCAGAAGTATGCAAAAGAAATAAAACGTGTTATTGCAACTTTAAAAAATGTATTTGATGGCCCTTGAGGAAGCAGTAATTATCTGAGTAGTTAAGGGAGAGTGTTTTTTATTCACGAGTCAGCAGAGAAAGAGGCTGAAGCTTAAGTTGTGTGCCAGACCAAGGAACATGTAAATAAGATGTATGGTCCACAAAGTGAAGCCACTTTGTAGTAGATCAGATCACACAAATAAGGAAGATCATATTTGCAGCAGGCTTTATTTAAATAAAAGTTTCGAGATGTCATAACAGGTCACAACATAAAAATAGCTGTCGTCAGTATTGCTTGGTTTTCCTTAGCATTTGTGTAACGAGGTGAGATTGGTGAACTAATTTTCACGGTGCACAAAGTGTTCTTGATCCTGATTACTTTGTGGTCTGAAGTTGTAGTGAGCCATGAGATAATGCGTTAATAACTTCATCATAATCTTGCATGCTGTGAACTCTTCAGACAGGTTTTTACATACTTAGTTTTCCTGCATCTACTGGTGATATAACACATTATCACCTCTCTTCTGCAATTTTTGCCTTGATTTCCATTCACATAATTCCTTCAAAGAAATAAGGAAGTCAGTAATGGGAAATGATGGGTTGGGTGTTCACTCATAATTCAGGTATAAAAATTCATAAAACAAATAATTCAGCCTTTTGTGCCAGTGGTTCTAGAAGAAGCCTTTGTCTGCTTTAGATTTGCATGCAGTGATACATAGATCTTATCCGTCTCAGGTAGTAATGAAATTCATTAGCAAAATGTCTAAATCTGAAGAATCTTGAGAGTAGTCATCTTCACAGCATTCCTGAGAGGAAGTGTAATGGATGGAGAAACTGTATTCTTCCATGTCACCTGGAAGCATGGCACAAGCTGGTTTTAATCTCAGGGTTTTGCAATGGAGATATCAGTATCCTCATTTTACAGAGGGGAGGAAGAGACTGAGATCTAGATTACTGAAATAAGGTTTCTGGCTGGTACCTTTTAGATATCTTTCTGTCTTTCAGCCTCTTCCTCATCTGTCAATCACTCTTCTTTCCTTTTCTAAAAGAAGCATTCTTACCATCACATTCCTATTTCCTTCTAGTAGCATAGCTTTAGCAGGCTGTTGGGTTTATAGTTTGGTTGGATTTTTTTCTGTTTTAATTCTGCAGCCTCTTTATTGTGGGAATGATTGCTTTCAGTTATAGCAACCAAACAGAAATGCAGGGCCTCCATCTTGCTGCTTTCATGATACTGGAGCTTCCTCTGTAGAGGTATGGATCTATAAAACCAGGCTTCCAGACTGTCAAAGCAGTATCAGTAGCTTGAAGTTGGGCTGCTTCTTTGGATGACTAGTTGAGGGCAGCACCAGCTTTACTGTTATGGTGAAAAAATTACCAACTAGAGGTATCCTGCATGCACGTACTTGGAGTGGCTCTGGTATTGAGCTTACCTGTGTATGAATTTACATACACTGTCAAAGAATCTGAAGAGTTGGATGTGCAAATTGCTTTGGTTGGATGTGCAAATGCAGAACTAATGGTTTTGAGCACCTTTGCAAGTTGTCATCCAAACTGATAATTTTGTATTTTGTTTATAATCCCATAACAGCAGACAAAATGCAAAGGTGAAGTATTAGTTGTTTGATCATTCATGCACTGAACTAAAGGGGGCTTGCATTTGGATCATTCATTTGAAGAAGCAGAACATTTAATTTTCTATTTTTAGGGCCTCATCTTTGTTACAGTTACAGCAGTAGAGAGGCTTAGGATCCTACAGCTGGAGTTGTGTGAGGAGGAAGCAAGTGCAGCTGGTGTGTGCTGTGGAACAGCTGTGCAGAGCAGCACAGCCTGATAGCCCAACACCTGAGCATGTTTATAAAACAGATACAGTAAGATTATATTGGTGTTGCCTGCCTGTCAAACTGCTAGCCTGTGGTTTACATAAGGCTGTCCCCTGGTTTTCAAAAAGCCACAGAGTCACTGCGCCGGATATGCAAACATGGCTTGGGGTTAACATGTTACGCTTCAGGATGGATCCTGGGTGGGATAAATTTGGTGCAGATTATGGCAACCGAGGCTTTATGAATTTGAGGAAGAGAGATTCTGGGGAAATTAAAAGGAGATGTCAGTTTAGCTACACAGAGTTGTTTTGCAAAATTATTTTTTATTTATTATGTTTGGAGTTCAGATGAATCAGGGGAAGGACTCAACATACCCATTGCCATCCTTTCACAATGAAGAAGTGGCATTCTCTTGATTCTTCAGATATTTTGTATATCATTGAGCTTTCTGATCAGTATAAATGTAACAGCTAGACTTGGAGGTGTAGTAAAGTTTTTTACTTACAGGTCTTTCATGCAAAAGGTATTGTGCAGGCACTATGGAAAAAATGTCAAAATGTGGATTTTTAAGGTCTGTCATACTAGTAGTCAGTGACAGGAATATCAGTTTTGTGGTGGTGTGCAAAGCTGAAGGCAATGGAGTGCAAAGGTGATGAACTTATTCCTTCCGTTACTTAGAGTTTTCATCTGTTCATGAGAATTAACTTTAAACTCCTAATTTTTGCATTTCTGTGAAGTCATCCAAAATTTAACATTGACTTTGCAATACATTGGCCAGTGATATACAGCAAGAAACCAGCACCCTTAGAATACAGTCTTATGGATTTGCTTGATTTCAAGTGTACGTGGTTCACGAGATTCAGTTAGAATAGCAGCTTAAGGAAGTCTGTTAACAGCTTGATTTCTTACTGTAGGCTTATAACAATGTGATGCCTCTGGCTGCAGAGAAGCTACCGTTTTCTTACACTGGGCAAATACGAGAACGTGGTACCCAGATAGAACGAATTCTCTTCAAATTCTCTTGATGTCACAGGTTTACTTTCCTGGAACACTGGTAAAGGATGAGCTTTGCTAAGACAGAATACTCTGAATGTATACTATACTGAATGAATACAGATTTTTTTATTAATATTGTTGGCAGGTTCACTGTACATTGTGAGACCGTATCAGTCATCATCACTTCAGTGTCAAGTTAACATTTGTGTCCTCACTTCTTAAAATATGAATGTAGTATGTTCATCTCAAGGCTGACATACTTCAACAGCAAGAGACTATGGGGAAGGGGAACCCAGCAGTTCTGAAAGTATCTCTGTTCACAAACCAGGTTCCTGGTTAAGAGCCATAATCGAAGACTCCGGGTAGCTAACTCCTTTGTGCCTGAAAATGCCATCTGCCCTGAAGCTCAGATCCCACATCCTAGTGCTTACACTTCCAAACCCATGGGTTCAATGCTACTTTCCTTCAACCCTACTATCCTAAGGGATACTACTTTTCTAGTACCACTTCACACTTGTACCTTACTATCCCAGTGGTACTTTTAATCACTGTTTAATTCATTGCTGTTTGTGTCTTCTTGGTTGAGAAGTGCCTCACTTCTGCTGGTAAAATTTAAAAAACACCGTGACAGGCTACATTTCTCAAAACTCTTGCGGGGGATCCTGGTTCAGAAACAGAGCATATAGCCACAGAAGACCATGCATATGCTAGCCTGATTTAAAAAAAAAAATACTATTTTTCATTCAGAATAACTGGAGTATGTGAGGGTGAGAAGAGGCAAAATAGTTTATCTTTGTTTATTTGGGTATGTATGTCTAATTCATTCTGGTCCTAAGATTAGATCTACTCTCTGAAGTAAAATCAGGTTACTGCTGACAGCTTTTTTTAACTGCCAATACTACTTGCAGTGCACATCATCAGTGCTCTGTATGTACACAGACATACAGCACTTGAGTAAAGATAGAAGCTAATCTACAGGGACTGTAGACTTTCACATTTTCATTGTTTGTCTCTTGTACTAATAAGAACTCTGATATGAAAATAAGATATCAAGAGGGTAAAGCAAAATACCAGATGCTTACTGGCAAAAAGAAAAAAACTTCAGTTTTGCTGTCATATTTAGGAGCATTTGTACATGGTTATCCCTTATGTAGAGCAAAATAACATCAAATTTGTGTAGTGCTTTTCATCAGTAGATTCTTAAGTGGATATGACTTTGATGAATATATTGAATTTGCATCAAGACCTTTGGGTAGAGGAGCATGTAGTGGTGTAGTGCTTCACTTTCAGATGAATCGTGAAGCCCTTCACATTGAGCTTTGTTGACTTTACTGGAGCCATTCATGATATATAGGTATCTCAATGTACCATGGCCTGCATGGAGATTCAGAGCTTGCAAAGGATGTTTGGATTAGACTCCTCCTCTCCCAGTAATGCATGCTTTACTGTCCCTATGATGTTAATTTGCTATCAGTATTCTGACTGCAGTCATTGCTGGCATTATTTGAACTAAGGATGGGTGTAATGAGACTTCGCTGCTAGTCATGCTGAAAGGGAAAACTACCTGTTTCTTCACGAGTTTCTAGAAGTTACACAAGGAAATTCACATGTGTGCTGCTAGCTCTCTTCTTCCTCAGGCCAACACCAAACTCAGCATCATCCCCTCAGCATAACTTCGTATTTTATTCTTCATCTGTTTGCTCTTCTCTGTCTCAAATCAGCCAAGGGGGAACATGCCACTGAGAGAGCTCAGCAAACTGCCCCCAACAGGAACTCTCTTCCACAGGAACCCTCTTCAAACTAATCAGCTCCTTGTTGATTTTTTTTTCTCTTTTGTTGCTTCTTCCCAACTGGTTCAGTTCCTGCTTCTTTCAAGGCTGATTTGGTTCCTGGTTGATATATCTCTAGCCTTGCCCACCACCCCAATCATGATCACCTGGGGGAAGGTGGGGCCTCACACAGGTGGGTCAGGTTCTGTCTCTGGGGCCTGGGGGAACCACTTGGAGAGCAATACACGTTGCTGGGTTGTGACTCATCCATAGGTCAATTCCAACTCAGGGCCCACAGCCCAGGCCCCAGCACTTCAATGTGCTCTAAGTATGAACTGAGAAATGGACATACAATAGTCAGACTGATTCAGTCCTCCCATAGTTCATTGCTGTTATGACAAGCAAGTGGCTAAAATTCTTGCATATGGTCATTGCAGCATGTAGAAATAAAACTTTTATTTGAAATGGTACTGAAGTTTTTTATGAAGTGACAGAAATGAGGCTTGGTTCCTTTTTTTTTTTCTGAAATGCTATCTCTGTGTTAATGTAGTATAGAAGGCTTGGACCATCTTGAGTCAAATGGATTTTTTTTAATTATACCTTTCACAGGGTTTGTACATTGCTCTGTTTTCCATGGCGTGAATAGGTCTTGTGCATTTATTGTCCCTTCCAATATATGGATTATGAACAAATTGGATGCAAAGGGGAGGAAAAAAGTAGACAGACTTTTAAAAGAAACAGTGCTTAATTCTACCAAAGCTCTTGCCTAAGGCTTCAGTGCTCAGAGTTTCATGGAACAGGTTCTTCTACATTTGTTTCCTCATTCCTCCTAAGGAAAGGCAAGCTGACCATGCTCAATTAATCATGAGGCTTCAGAGCCTTCCTTGTTCGACAGAGAAAGAGAATAGTGCCTCCATGCCTGTAGACCAGCAGAACCCAGGAAATTAGATCTAAAGTACAGATCCTGAGCTATAATCGTTTGGGGCAGGGGATTGTTTTCTAGGGCAACTTTTTTTCACTTGGTGCATGGTGACACCTTCTGGGAAGCCACAGGGAGGCTAAGCCAAATTTAGCAAGCAAGAAAGGAAGTTACCTCTTTGTGGGGGGAGGCAGTCTCCTGTCAAGCCTTGGGAGCCTTGTTTCCCATCATGCAATCCAACCAGAAAATAAAGCAAGGGACAAGACTGGGAATTGCAGCATACAGTAAAATGTTATATAGTAATCTTTAGAGGATAGTGTTGCATAATCATATGACATCATCAGAAGTTAGTGTTTCTTACCTTGCCTAAAAGATAATCTTAACTCTGGACAGCAAAGTGGTAGAAAAGGGAGCTATGCTGGTAGCTGCATTTCTAACCTCCTTTAGGATATAGACTTTCCATTACATCTTTTTGATCCCAAGTATTTGGTGTACAGGACTTCCCTGAAAAATATTGATAAGGATAACTTCCTCTGAAACATTTACAGACTGTCCTTTGAATCTCTGGATTTTTGGTGTGAAAATAAATGTGCTTCAGATAGTGCCTACTGTGAGAAAAGGCCAGACAAAAATCTTACTCTTCACTGTACAGATAGGGTCAAAATTAGTTGAGTATTAGTGATTAATTTTGAAAAGAAGATATGGCTGCCAGGCCTGCAGTGATCAAGAGGAGAGAAAGAACTGTTCCAGTCTGTTTACCAATATAATGAATAAGAAACTCTGTGGTATTTTTGGCTTGCAGACTGTCAGCTTCAGAAGGGATGTCCAGAAGCCTATAGAGCTCTAAAAATACCTTGTGCTGGTTTTGAACGTTAGGGCTAAGTGTTCCTGTTGTTTGTCTGAGTGTCAAGGAACAGGGAGCCACATGTATCCCTTCCTTTTTCCATGGTATCTGCAGAATAAAGGATGGATGCTCTTTGCAACTCTTATTCCTCTTTTAACTCATGAAAATGACCAGTAAGTAGTGATGCCTCATTTAGTTTGGATTGGGTCTCTGTGGGCTGTGAAGACCCTCTCTGTGGGACAGGGAAGTTGGGGGCCTCATGAGAAGGTCTCACACAGGAGAAAGTCTCCTGCAAGGTAACATGGAGCACAAGGATGAACTGTTATTTGGAGAGTTTTGAAATATATATGCTTATCTGGAGACCTGACTGGGAGCTGAGCAATTCTCTTAAATGAAAAGGGTAAAGCTCTGTCCTCCCTCTTCTTTCTTGTTTTCTACTGGAAAGCATGAATCAGAGATGGCAGGGCTGTCAGTCCCTGGAAAATGGGATCATAATCGCAACATTAGGAAAAAAAAAAATTGTCTGAAATACCTCAGTATTACCCCACAGAAGTGCGTGTCCTTGATAAATGAGCCTTGATATTGTTGTTAAAATGCTTATGACAAGCTTATAATTGCAGGCCCTATATGATCCTCTGTGCTCTTAACACGTGGGTCTGTGTGAAGTGTGACCCTGTCACCTGGCTGAAACAATATGCTCACAAGATGTACTGCAAGGTTATTAGGTTGTACGTAAATTATTCCATACTGGATGATTTATAAAATTTGTTTATATGTGGAACTCTCTGCTATGTATCTTTGACATCAAGGCCTTAGTTTGTTAACTCCAAAATTGTGTAAGTTCTCCTGATACCTACAATCCCAACTGATACCTCAATCTGCATCTGAATATGGGCCAAATACAGGCTGAAGGGACTAGAGAACTGATCTGTCCTTGCTGATCTGCTTATTCAGTAATTGCCCACTAGGAGGTTTCTTGCACCTTTCCTCTGTGTTTTGTGGGGGTTACTGAAAAATTTCTTCGCTCTGCAGACCTCTGACAGAAGCATGGTGGTTCCTGTTTTCCATTTGAGACTGACAGAGGTAGCTGTTACAAGTACACTATCAATAGAAAACTGTTTTTTTTCCTAGCTGGTGTGTGTGATCATCAACTGCTTTGATTAACCAAAGGAGGCTTAAAGTGAGACTTTTTTTTTCATTCTTTGTAGTGTTTTTGGCAAGGGGTGGAGAAAACAGAGTCATTGCTCCATTTTCTCTGAGTTCACTTTGTTTTCTGCTCTTTGTGCTCAAGTACAAAATGAAATGTTTTGCGAATAAACTAAATATTAAAGCTAAAGTATTTTATATTACCTCCTCATAGAGCTTGTGTGAAGATAAATAGGAACAGATCATACTGGGAAAGTATTTCTTTCCCCCCACTCCTGAAAATAAAACAATTCCTCCGTTATTGAAATTTTCTGCAAGTAAACCACAAGCAGATGGGCTGAGTGCAGCCAGCTACAGGGTGATAGCCTTGTTTTTGTTGTTGTTGGGCTTCGGGGGTTTTTAACTGCAGATTTAGCTATTACAAATTGAACCACTAAAAACACATCAGTGTTATTTTGAAAATTTACAGCAGATTCAGCTCAGACCAGGAAGTGAGGTGTTGTCCTTTTAAAGCCTGATACACAGAAAAGGGTATTTCTGACGCATGACCTTCAGTGAACAGGAATTCCTCTACTCAAAATCTCATCCTTACCATGAACTTCACTGCCGCAACTCATCCTCTCACAGCTGTGTGAAAAGTGACATATTGTGGAGGGAAAAAAAAAACAACTTTGAGAGATTTTGATCACATCTTCTTAAATAAATAACAAGGGCTTGCAAAATGCAGAGCATGAACTTTTGCTGATATATTTTGTGTGTTAATTTTGTAACAAGAGGCTTTTTTAAGTAGTGTTCATTAGAGGTTAACTAAATAACTGATTATTAAAATCTATTGAACTATCTAATAATAATTATCATGGCAGAAACTACTGGGGCTTGGGTTTTTTGAAAATCTGGTTTGAATTTTGAGTGGTGAGTATTTGAAACTCCATGCTGGAAAAATCTGGCTCTGTGTGCACTTTTTCGNTTTCTTTTGCTCTCTTTCTCTCTGCCTTCAGTTTAAAGGCAGTGGAAGAACCTGTAAATGACAGGTTTGGGAACTTAGCAAAAATATTTTTATGACTGTAGTAGGTAACATGCCAGGCTTAGTCTGTGGTGAAGTGAATTAGCAGTAATAATTTTGTGCAGATACTGAGTATGGCTACAGTTAAATGCATGCAAAAATACAGCTTTTTTATCAAAGATACAAACTCTGGAAGGCATTGAATTGAAGCCTCTTTGGAGTGGGAGAGGAAAGTAGCTGACAGGTGTCTTTTTTAGGACTCTGCACTTCTAGAATTTGCCAGTTCCTGCTGTTTAACAGCCCAGATTTGCTAACCTTCGAGACATACAGCAAGGCCTACTTTTTTCTTCTGGTTCTGTGTGGAAGTGGGTGTTGGCTAGAGCTTGATAATGATGAAGAGGGGATATGTTGCTGAGATTGCTCCGCTTTTGCTTTTGTTTTGTTTGCTGGATTATTTTACTTAACCTGAGGCAATTTATTTTTAATCTTTAATTTTAAAAGCTTGCCAGTGACAGAGAGATTGCCAAGCGACATTCCATTGTTTGAGCAAGAAAATGAATAAATAATAGTTTTGTAACTCAAATTTCCTATAATAGTATTGCAGATGCTAATTATATAGAGCCTGTATTGATTTTATCTATAGCATGTGCTAAATATATAAGAAATTTTTTTCTTAGGGAAAACAAGTTCCCCAAAACACATCAATGCAGTGGATCCAAATAGATCTAAGTGAAAAGCCCTGATGATGTGAAACTAAAGATCTTGTGGGACTTTCAGGTATGTCAGGAGAAGGCAGTACGGCATAGGAGTCGTAGTAGATGCTGACACTTCATGCAGTAGCAGTGCATGTCAGTCAATAGAGATATTTGTTCATAGTCTAGTTTTTACATTAATTCATAGACTGGGGATGAAGTAGAGATCAAAGAGAATGTACAGTCATGTACGTGGAGAGGCAGTACTATGGTCAGTGTGAGAGATATGTAAGCGTAGTGTCAGATAATACTCCTTTTTAGTTGCTCGTATTTGAGGTTAGTGTTATGTCATTGTAGTAAATGAACTTCTGACAGCTAGTTTTACCAACACTGTTTTTAGAAGTAATTAAAAATTAATTGTTTGGGGAACAGAGCTGAATAGTATTGTAAAATGTTGGAAAAAGAAAGTTTATGATGTCTCAATACCAAAATTTATGCACAGATATAAGCTCCACTTTAAAAAGTCTGCATAACATGAC
This sequence comes from Brachypteracias leptosomus, assembly GCA_013401335.1. Taxonomy (NCBI): domain Eukaryota; kingdom Metazoa; phylum Chordata; class Aves; order Coraciiformes; family Brachypteraciidae; genus Brachypteracias; species Brachypteracias leptosomus. The sequence continues at coordinate 34,085 of VYZX01003579.1, read as the reverse complement.
TTTGCAGAAAATGTTCTGGCTTAATTATAGTTATGTGCCTCAAATTTTCCAGTGGGGTCATTTATTTTGAGTATATGTCTCATCTCTTATTACTGTAACTACGAATAAGCCTGTTGTTGGGTATGTGTTGTCTAAACGTTGCACGTAACTTTCCTGGAATTTGTAAAGCTATTCTGTTTGACATTAGTTGGCATACCTTGTTTGCAACCCTTGTAATCCAAAAATAAAATATTTATGTGTCTCTAGTAGCGAAGTACAAAGTGCCATATTAAGAACAACCATATACGGGCCTAGCTCTGTAAGATGCTGAGTGTTGTCGATTCCCCCTCGCTCAGCAATTGATTTTACATGTCTCTCTTAAAACCTGCTGGAACTACTCTGAAGTTACAACTTTGAAGCCAGAATCATCATCTGTCTCGACTGTATGAGGCAGAGACTAAACTCTCTTGGTTTAGGGTGCCATTGCAGTTGAGGTGCTGCTTTTGCAAGCAGACATGGACAGAGATGTTGAGTTTGGCTACTAGCAAGAGTAGTTGCCACTTTATCACCAAAGTGAGTGGGGCTATTGGAAGGAGGCAGGAGCTGTTAAGACAGGTATACAAGGGAAAGTTGTTCCTTTTCTTGGAAAGGAGACTACCTTTTGGCCATCCCCAGGGGCATGGAGGAATTGCCTGGCAGGCTGAAGGAGGAGCCAATGGTCTGGCCCCCAGAGAATTACTCACAGTAGGAGTGTGTGATCCTCCAGGTTTTTGGCTATAGGAGGGCTGTGTTGATTGATAGGCACCCAAACTACAAATAATGCACTATTTCTGTGTTTTGATTTATTCAGATGTCCAATTAAGTATTTGTCTTGGTTTTATCCCAAGCTGAGGATATTATTTTTCCTATAGGCTTTTTTTGTGTGAGAAGGAAGGGAAGGAGACATGGGAGAGGCCGATGCGCTTTCAACCTATCTAAGGCTTCAGAGGTACGTTCAGGACTTTCTAACAATGTGCCAGACATATGGTGTGCCAAATAGTATTTACTTTTTACTGTAATGAGATTTTTTTTTTTTTCTGCATACATCTTTCCCCATACTGTCTCCCTTTTTCTCTTAATTAAAGTAATCTCATTGTGAGATAACAGTAATAACAAATCCTCTAAAAAAGATACTGACTTTGTGCCTCAGGGTTAGCAAATCAAGTGGGCAGAGGTTGCAGGGGAATCTGAAACATGTCTCAGTGGTGCTTATCCAAAGCCAGAGATTGAGGAGGAATAAAGCATAGCTGGATTTGAGTGAGTTGTGCCTTTTGACTTTCATCTTGCATTATAATTTTTAGCATGGAAAGGTTGAATATAGATGCAGAAGGAATAAAATGGGTGCTGCTTGTGTTATTTTCGTGTCATAGTGAGTTCACCACCTGATAATCTATCATGGCATTAAAATATGCAAATTTCTTACTGAACCTTGAGCTATGCTGTGACATGATGCTTTGCTTAGAGACAGGTAACCATTTATCTTATGTTTTGTTTAGTATCTTTACATGGAAATTAGTTACCAATTGTTGGAAAATAAGGACTTATATTGATCCTATATGAAAATGGGGTTTATTATTACAGTAACTCAAAACAAAGCCAGTTCAGGCTTTGAAGGTGCACCCTGAGTGCTGCCAAACAGACTTCCTCTGACTGCACCAAGATTTCTGCCTTTATAAGGGTTTTCAGGAACTCAGAGTGGAAGTCTTCCCATGGTAGGGGCTGCTGAGTCTGTCCCATAGGAAACCAGTGAGAGGAAACACGGGGTAGCTGCAGTCAGGAATACATGTGCTACAAATCACAGGTGGGAACAAATGCAGTAAGGAAGCAGCCAGCATCTCTCGTGGTCACTGGGAAGAAACAATGAAATTTTCCAGCAGTGGGGCATGATAGTGAACCTGCATCATGAAAAGCCTGGTCCCTTTGTGATAGTGGGAAGCAGAATGCTGGGGAAATATAGGAAAGGATCAGGCCAGTTCATGACATACAGCCTGCAGAGTTGCCTGGAACATTTTGTGGTAATGAACATTTTAGTATTATGCTCCAGCTTCACGCTAGTTGTTGAATATGGCCTATAGAGTCTTCCTTCTTCTTGACTGATTACCCCTATGAGAGCACCTATTTGTGGGGATGTGTAATTTTTAAAAAGATTGACCTTTTCCCATTCAGCTTTCTGAATTTGCTTTTGGTGAAGATGTGTGGGATTGGCACTTTTGTTTAAAGCACTCCTGGAACAACTCTTTGCAATGGCCAGTTGGATTATTTTATACCTCACTTTTTCCAATAAAGTGAGGACATCAGAAAAATAAGCATTTTAAAGGTGTATCCATCAATTCTTTGGCAAATAAAAAATTATTTTCGTAAAAAACTACAGATAGAATTTGAGCAACATATTAACAAATATGTTTGTTTATGTTTTTCATTATAAAGATTCCTGCATCAGTGTTAACTTGAGGTTTTCAAAAAGTCTCAGGCTCCTAGGAGAAGGGTACTGAACTACACTTTCTAAAAGTCAAAATGTTTAATCTGGAAGTGAGAAAAAAGATGTATCTACTCTATAGCAAATTTCAAAGCCAAATAGCACACTCTATAGAATTTTATGTATTGTGTGGCTTTGACTGATTCGTATGAATGCTAATGCTCTGCTTCTTTCCACTGCTTCCTTTCTGCCAAGAACTGTTTTAGCATTTTAAACCTTCCAGCAGTGTAAAACTGGAAGAAGAAGATTCTTTCACTTGCAATGCCCAAATAACAAAGTATTGATGTATTTTAGGCTTTTCTTAATACATGTGTGTATATATTATTAATTCATGTGTGTTTGTGCTGAGAAGTATCAGTAGTGTAGCGTTAACACTATTCTGGAAAGATAACTATTTTAGTTCATTCCTGTCTTCTTTCCTTTTAGTGTAGCCATCCTAAAATTGTGTCTATAAAATCTTACACCACATTGCAGCATAGTGTTATCAATGTACCCACAGTTCAGTGGGTGTGGCCAATGTAATGTAGGGGTGTTTCAAGCTACGTAATGAATCTATATACTATATGGGTCCAGTTGTCTGTAAAGTATGAACTTATGTACAGTGTATGTTTTTTTAATTAAAATATACAGGCAGTATCTAACCAAATTGAATATTTATTTACGTTATTCTGTAATTCTCTTATATTTTTTCTTTAGCTGGAGAGTAGAGACACACAAAACTTTTCTGGGTTAGGTGCCTTGGTGGTTATGGTTAGATGCTAGTGTGTAGAATAGCCCTGTTGCCAATGGCTGAGAAAGACACAGGAATCCCTGTCAGTTTTTACTGACACACTTTGATTCATGTATAAAATGCCATACATGTGTCATCGTGTGTAGCTGATCAAACACTTGTGGGTGTTGGTGCTTGTGCCAAAGATGAATTTTGCCTGGATGATAGCTTGATAAATCATTATTGTAGTTTCCATTGTCCATGGAATGAAGCTATAAATTCCTTGGCATTCAGGGTTACCTGGAGAGTCGTATAAAGGTTGCTAGTATAAAGGTAGCTTGCTTTATTATTTCATATGTGCGAGTGTGCCAAGAAGCAACACTAATGGTCTACATTCCCAAGTTCAGGAGAAAATCAGATCAGCAAACTGGAGACCTCTAGCCTATCCTGTTTATTCCAGCTGGTCAGGACTTTTTTGTTAATGCAATTCTTATTTTGGAAATACTGATCTGTTGCATTTTTTTCAGTAGAGTGTAGCCGTTTTCACGTAATTTACGCAGGAGAAATATTTATGAGGTCCTGGGTGGAATTACCACTCCTAGCCAGCAGCTTGTGATGGGGACGGTTCCGCGGCACACAGGAGAACACTTTCAAGGCCGTGTTTCTTTGCTGTCTGTAGGTTTGTATGTCACATCTGAGTAGCCAAACCGTATTACTGTTCTTGGGATAAATAGCTCTTCTTCTTCTCCCATTTAATTTCAAGACCTCCAAAATATAATTGCTTTCATTTTAATACACAAATTCTATTGTATTTTAAGTAAGTTTGACATTTTCATGGGGTGGTGGAGGGAAGCCATTTTCTGACCAACTCTGTGCGGTAATTAGTATCCTGGATATGCCCTAATGCTGTGTGCAAATGCTTTGCCTGTCATCAGATCTCACCAATGGTGGTCTTTACACTGGGAGAGCGTGAGAGTTAGGAATTCTCTGATCTGTGGTGTCCTTGACAACTTTATCGAAGCACAGAAGAAATTCTGTGTTGTGACATACTGTCAGCCATTGTTCATTCACCACTCTCTTTCTTTACATTATGAATCTTTTTTTTTAGCTAATATAAACCTCCCTGAAACTGAGGGTGCAGCAGTCCCATTATTTATGATGGTAGTAAGGATCAAACTTCTTTATACAACCAGGAAGCTGAAACAATAGCAGCCTCCGCCTTGCTACAGATTCTGGGGGTTGCTGAGTGGATGGTTGAGAAGGTAATTTAAATGGTTAGGAAGCAGCCAAGTTAGTTTGCAGCAGTAATGGGATTCATCAGGCCTAGCTTTCAAATGCTTGGAAAAATGTATTAGTTCAATAAGTACATAGTTTATAAATCTAAAAGTTTGATGGCAGATTCCAAAAAATTGAAGACCACTTGGCTACATGAATTTGTAAAGGGAGGCTGGATTCCTTTCATTTATTTGTGGGTAACAATAAGGTGATTTCTAAATAAAAAATGAGCAAACAAACAACAATGTGACCTTCAGTATGGCAGAAGCTGAGTCTCCCTTCTCCTTTGCAGCATGCTGTCTAGTATTTGTTCATTTAAAAAATTTTATTGGTAATACTAGCTTTCTTTAAGAAGTGATATGCTTGATTTGGTGCACTTTTTCCTAGCAGTCTTTGGTTCACAAATCATGTTTTAGAATACTAATTAAATGGGGAAGGTATCAAATTGTTGCTGGTTATTTTAGGTAGCTTACAGCTAACTTAGTAGTCACACAGGTCTACAAGAGCTTTTTGAGGTGATAGCATTGTTATAAATAGAGATGTAAGTCTCACATTATTTCTATTTTTTATTGTAGTTCCTGAGGCTCTGATTTTGGTTAGACTGTAAGCAAGAAAATAAGTCCTGGTTTAACAGACATTTCATAAAAAGAAAATTGCTGCCTCAAAGAGTGAATGATGTGTTATCCATTTTTTTCTGGTAGGTGNAGACAGACCCACTACAGTGATTTAACTTGAGAGTGAGTAATTTATAATAGTTGAGTAGTACCCAGATCTCTCATGTCCTTGATCACTCTTATCTGTTCCAAGCATATATTAGCAAAGACAAATACCTGATCTATTGCATCACATCAGATGATGTTCATGCATGCTTGGCTTTCTCTATGATGTGAGAATTCAACTTCTCTGACACTGGGGTATGCAGAAGACAAGAGGTGGAGAATGAAACCATGAAGGAGGACAGAGTGACTGTAAAAAAGAAGGAAGATGGGTTGTCTCCTTTCAGAACAAAGTCTCATAGAAGTATCAAAAATTCTGGTTAAGTCACTGATGCAGTGCTTTCAGTCTTACAAACTAGAATGTCTAGTTGGCTCCTATCTGTGGTTTACCTATCCCTACAGATTTAAGGAAGGGAGACACTACTTGAATTTCAAGATGTCTGGTATTGCTGTTTTTACTGTTATTTTTATGTCTTATATTACTATCAGTGGGCCAAAGATGCATTGTCTTAGTGTTATACAAACAGTAACAAATGACGATTCTTGTCTAAATGATTCCACAGTCTGTGATGGACACAGCAGATGTCTAAGACAGCAGGTTCAGCTGAATTTTGAAACGGATTTATATTTTTGCCCAGAAGTCAGATGGCTACAGAAGAGGTAGAAGTCAGAGCCGTACAGCAGACATCCAAATATTACTATGATTGGCAAGTTTCACATCAGGTACTGGAGGCAAACCTGTATTGTTCTGGATTATGTGTTGATACAAACATTTATGCTATTCGATACTGCCTATTCATTTGCTGTAGCTGATAAGACAAAAGAAAGAACATAGATGATATTCCGTGGCCAGTAAGTCTTCAAGACTTACATAGACCCAGACGATGTAAATTTCAATTAATGTTTGCATAGCTCCTTTAATTGGTCTGAGTTTAGTCATTGTAAGTGCATGACCATGATGACTGAGCATGATCTTACACATTATAACCTGTGTAGTCTTTGGTTTTAGGCACTTGAAATTCTAGACGTGTCGTTGGAAGGACCCAGTTCCAGATCCTGCACAGCTTGTACTATTGGTTGTGAAACATGCATGGAAGAGGAAAGAGGATTCACTTCTTCAATGCGTAGAGCTGGAGCTGGGTTACTTGTGTGTCAGTTCAATGATTCCATGGATAAATGTACTAAAACCATCCTGGGAAAGTCGTAAGACATTTCCAACAGCAAAGTCAGCTATCTGAACCTTTATTTGTATTATAAATATCATAACATACACACTTGTAACCTAATCAGGGCGGTTTCTTAGCAGTTCTGGTTGAGGCTTTGAGTTTTGGACATTCTTAATAAATGAAGTTTTTACAGAAAAATAACAGTGGTAACAGGCATAATGCCTGCAGAAGAGGGATGCCTTATAAATAATGCCTTTGTGTGTATGTTTTAGTGAGCTAATCAATTTTTCCTTTAAAACAGTACAGAGAGCTGGGATGAGTCCCTGTAATGAAATGCATGAAAAAACTCTTTGTCCTCTCAATTAAGCTTCTATATGTAACTATTTACCTAATCTTGAGTTTAACTTAGAATTAATTATTTTTTACATTAAAGAGTCTTTTAATTTTGCTGGAGTCCTATAATTGCATGTTAGAAGTAGATAGTTTTAGAAAATAGTGACCTCTTTAGTAGTTTGTTGAATGCTTAAATAATTTTAAATTTTGAATAATTTTAAGGCTGCCAGTGTAGTACCTTTTCTAATTGTGACTCATCATCTCAAAACACTTTTTTCTTTTTTGGAAGCCAGTTGCCATCTTTCAAGATAGTGATGTTCACACTACAGCTTGGGTTAATTGCTTCTTCAGTTTTCATCTTTTAGCAATTAAGGGAGTCTCCCAAGCTGTCACTGACATGTGAAAGGATAACACCATCTGTTGACCTTGAGAACCTGAATTGTATTGCTTGATGTCCAGCCTATAATTGTGACTTTTTTTCTGGTTTCATGTGAAATTCTGTGATGACTCTGATGTCCACATATAATATGAATTTTGTTATTAAGCAGCAATTAGTAATGACAATAACAAGCATAAATGCAGGATCATAACTTTCAGAGGATATACTGATTCTATAATTCTACTGATATTAATAAGTAATATGCCTAAGCTTGTTCATTGTATATGTATAGCAGATTATGAGTTCAGCTGAATCATATGATAATCTTATCAATGGAAGGCAACTGCTGAGAACACAGCAAACAGATGCCATTGTATTCCTTTAAAGGGGAGTTAGTTATTTGTTAGGAACACTGCATAAATCGTGTTACTTCATGTAGTCCTGATCCAGTGTTCACATTTGTCTTCTGTCCTGCTTCTTTCTGCGTTCTGACCAAGGATACTGTTTGTAAGCTGTTTCTGTGTCTTTTGGTTTGTACTCACCTCTTCTTCCCTTTTTCACCACGTTGCAGCAAAATCTCTGTTTCTGTGTTCACAAACTATCCTAAAATATTTTTGCTTTCTTCAAGGTCTTTTGTGAAGCTAGTCTGTCAGGAACAGAGCTTGTGAAGGTGTGCACACAGCAAGAGATAGTCCATAGAACATGTGATGTGGGACGCATATATACAGAATTATGTTAGATCCTTAGAATGGTCAAGCTATAAATGCAAGCTTTAAATTCCAGGTGAATTAGGAACTGAAAAATACTATTGTTATGTCCCAAACTATTTTGGCAGAAACTTCTTATAAATGTACAGCTTCAGAGACACCCCATTAATTTGAATTTTACTTTTCTTAAAAGAAAATATTGAGTGAAATTCTGTTTTCAATGAAATGAGTGGCAAAGTTTCAAGGAGTTCTTTTGGTTAGTGGCAGCTTTGCCTGAGCTACAGTGGAACCAGAATTTCACTCTTCATTTGTACTGCTTTTCATATTGAAGGATTCCACAGCGATTCATTGTTACTAAATATGTTGAGATACTGGTGAGATACAACATTTTTATTTTTTATGCTAGAATGTAAAACCTAGTATCTTACATAAATATATAGAATAATTTTTAAAATACTCTTCATTTCCTGTCTTGAAACTTATGAGAGATTCTTTAAGCAGAGTCCTTCAGCTATTTCCCATTTATATCAAAGGACAGCATCCAAGTCCTGCCAACACAAACAAATGAGAATTTTAATTATGATGAATGTCAGACTTAGTCTTCTGAAAAGTAACATCTGCAGTAGCATAGTAGGCAATGAATTCAGTGAGTAATTTCCACTGAGTTGCTAGGAATTGCAGGATTTCATAGAAGTCACAAGAAGTATAAGCATGAAATAATGAATCCTGAAGCAGGAAACAGAATTGCTCTGTGCTCCATTAGAAGCTGCTTCTCCTGTCTGTGTGCTTTTCCTACACAGAGCAGAAACATGCTTTTCCTGAGGTGGCCCTGGATTCCCATTGTCAATCTGAGCAAATGGTTCTTTGGGGAGCAAACACAGCAGTCATGCAGCAGCTGAAAGCTGCTGTTACAGCAGTCCTTTGTGGTGCTCTTTCAGGGATGGTTCTGTCAACTTTTTCTACTCTATGCCCAAGTTCCGATTTGGCTGGGGTGGCTTAGCACTCTCACTGGCATTTCACATATGAGTTTTTCATAGTAAAAATGTAACTGGGTCTAGATATTCTCGATTTAGAAACACTTCACTGCTGTAGGGTTTGCCTGCACATCTGAAAATGGTCTAATTTGCAGATATGTGGAGGGAACTGTGCTCTCATCATCACTGAGCTAATAAATCAGATTCATAGGCTCTTTCTTCTAAGCAGGTAGCTTGTTGTTTCCACTGCAGATCTCCTTCTAAAACCAGAAGGGGCATGTCAATAATTCATTAAATAAATCCTTGTGAATAAATGAAATAGATTTAATATTTTCCATGTTGAATTACACTGAGTAGAACGAACCTGTGGAAGTATTCCTACTAGCTTCAGTGGAGATACAGGATACACCCTTCAAGAAATTAACCATGACAGTTAAAATTACTGAGTTTTGCTTAACTTCACTTACTTAAAAAAAAAAAAGTTGTAGTGCACATCTTAAGAGAAAGGTGTCAACTGCAGTGAGGAGGAATCGGAATAGGAGTCCACAAGTCAGTGCCAAAGAATAGCAGTGTTTACACTGACTTGTTTGCAGTGGGGACCTTGAGTTTATACCAACGCAGCAGATTACAATCAGTTCCAGTTGTAACTCCACTGAAATAGTCCTTTAAATAATGAATTTGTTTAATGAATTTGTTTCCCCAACATATTTTCTGCACACAGAGCCTTGCATTTGCTGACTGAGGGAAGTTAAAGCCACTGACTGTCTCATGGTGTGGTTAGCCCAAAGTGAGACTGAAGGTGTTCTGGTTTTCTGCTGATAGTGAAAAGAGAGCAGGGCAGCTGCATTTGGTTCATTTGTAATCCTGGAGCAACTTCAGGGTTGTTTCAGAAGGTACACTGTTTACACCTTCCTTACTATTATAAGTTTGAGTATTGCAGTTCCCTTGTCTAAGATTATACTTACCCAAATAACAACTTTGCTTTTTTAAACTAGCAAATCGAACAAGATAACATGTACAAATTCCTGCTTGAAATTCCTTTTTGAATCTGTGGGATAGGTAGGTAGCAAATGAGGTATCTCAGTATATATTAATTTTTACATCTCTTTTCTGCTACTTTGGAATATTTTTGGTATTTTCTGGAAGACTTTGGGTAGATGAGACAATAGATCAATAGAACTATGCAGTGTGTTAGCATTTCTTCTGTTTCTTCTTTTTAATACCTTATTAGAATGAAATAATACACTACACTGGTATTTAAATAAACAAAGATGTTAATAAATATTGGTCAGCTGTATGGAATTGTTGGATTCTTTTGAAGTCCAGATACATAGTTTGTGTAATTTGACTTAATAAATTGTAACAGTTACCTAACAGTCACTCTCCATAAAGAAACTCTAGTGTGGAACCTATTTATTCTACAATACAGGTCCTGGAAGCACTTTTCTGGGTTTATCTCTGTGTAATACATACAGTCTGTAACTTCATTAAATCATTCATTTTCTTTGAATGTTTTCAAGCACTTCTATCCAAAGTATATACATGCAGCATGATATGTCAGACATACTTGTAACCACTGGCTTGTAGTATAAAAGAAAATATTAGTAAACATCTTTATTTTCTGAGGAGTGACAGTATAGGACATAATACTAGTTCATTTGGAGCCCCTCTGTATTTGTGTTGCTAGCAGACTTTCGATGACTTGTTGAATTAAGGTATGAGAATAATATATGTTATCTTGTGAAAATGTGTGGGATTCAATTACTGTCCTGTTGCAATAGTGTCTAACTGTAATAGCGAGTTAACACAATGGGGAAAAGGTATGCAGAGTAGAAATTACGTGTGTTATTGTCACGTTTGTACCTTATTATGCAATTATTATATTGTACATATTTGCATGAAAAATCAAATGTTTGTAAGTCCAGTAACAAAATTCTCATTGGCTTCAGTGATGCAGAATTCAAAAGTTAATATGGACTGGAATCAAGGAAGAGGTAATATTATGAGTAGTGGTAATACAGTAAGTCTCTCATGGCAAATTTTGCTAACGTGAAATTATTTCACTAAAAGCTTAGTTTTCAATAGAAGATTCATAAAAACAAGATAGCTTTTGAAATGTTATACAACAATATGTAGGAAACTCCTTTGCCATATAAAAGTAGTTGCTGATGCAGCTTACAGCATACATGTTCAATAACAGCTCAATGAATATTATACATGCCACCTTTTAAAGGGCATATTTCTGAGAGATGTTTAGTATGAGAAGCCAAGCAGAATAGTACATTTTAAAGAAATTGTTGTTGGCCATCTCCTTTTAGGAGAGTGATGCTGCATGCTTTAAAGAACTTAAGGTGCACACAGTATATCTTCACACATTAAAGAGAGGGATTTCAACCAATTGGCACATTTGGTACCAGTTAGCTAGACAATGAGCTCTTTTTTTTTGGATATTTTCCATCTCTGTGCGTGAAACTCCAAACTGTGTCTTCAGGCTGTAAGGAAAATATTCAAGGCTCTTGGGCTGAGCAGCAAAAGTTTGTTGAGTAAAAAGAGCATAGATTAAAGACAATTTCAAGCTAGAATAATTATTTTTCTGTCTTGATCAGAACATACATACTTAATGCAGAAAACTTTAGTAAATTATTATATATTTTGGAAAATACAGCTTCAACCAAGACAACATGATCCATATTCATAAATAGATTCTGATACTATGAGTCTGTATCTTTGATGATTAAGCTGCCTGGTTGAAACTTTTTACAGGATTCTTCTACTGAAAAACTTAATGGTCCTGAAGGAGTTGCCTTAGGCTTTTTAAGGCATTTGCTGATCAAGTATCTTCAAATGAAGAAAGCTAAATGACTGTCCTGAACTGTAGTTTTTCAATGTCAAGCATCTGTAAGATGAAGGTCTTCCTCAAGTCTTCATTAATTAGGTGAAATAGTTTTAGCATTGGAATACAGTAAGAAGCTCTTTATAATTAATCATATAAGATGATATTAAACATCATAGGAAGAAATTAAAGGCCTTGAATAGAACTTCATCTCAGATAATGCTGGAATGAACATGGAAATGTTTGCGGATTTTAGATGCTCGTCATTGTCATCTGAAAAGTTTCACAGGAGAGGCAAATTTATATAACTTGAATAAATATGGGAGTTTTAATAGATAAAAAGTGAAGTGGCAAATTCTCAAGCAATATCTTGACCGTAGCTGGAAGTTTTCTACTGTAAAAAGAGCAGGACTTGAATTCACTCAGACTGCAGAGTGAACTGCTGTGATTGTGCACTTCACTGGAGGTATCCCAAAGTCCTTTCTTTTGCATTTTCATCTAATTTTTGGAGAATAGTGTCATGGTTTTCAAAGTTGCAGCTCCCACAGATGGGCATTAGTCAAATTATAGGTATTGTGGTGTAGCCCATTAGCAGAAGGACCCAGTACTTCTCCCAGGCATGATTAACCAGCCAGCCAGCAACCTGTACTGTGAGATGATGATCCCAGAGGCAATGGGGTGTGGAAGTGCTCCTCTTTAGGACAGACTTGAGTAGGCAATGCTGAGGTGGGAGATGCAGCTGTGAGATACCGTAGCGGAGGGATAATGGTGAGGTACAGCCTGGTCTAGTAGGTGGTATGCAATAGGAAAAAAATTGTCTGCTTACCAGGATGTCTCTAGGCCGAGAGCCTAGAGACTGCCATTGACTATGGAGAGGGAGAACCAGGCTTACATTGGTGGGCAGAAAGGCTCTTCTGCCACACCTGCATGTGGTGGATGACAAGGTATTTCCCATCCACACATAAAAATGTGTGATAATCTGAGCCTGACAGAAATATGATGTATCATTTGTGTTAACAGTAACTTAAATGTTAAATGCCTTAAGAATAATTGATGTAATTATTGGTCATAAGTGGTATTTAGGATCATGGATGCACAGATACTCTTACAATATGACTTTTGTTTTGTTAAAAAATGAAAAATATCTTTGTGTTGTCATGAACATTTAGTCGCAAGTGGGTTTTTCTGGGGTTTGTTTTTAATTGGGCACACTCATTGCATGAAATCCGGTTGGTGCTTTAGTCAGTCCTCTGTGTGTGTGTGTGTGGAGATATGAGTGGATATGAAGTTTGGCTCAAAACTAGATGAGACTGTAGCCAAAAAATAGTTTTTCATCTGCAGAGTGCCACTTAAATAAGTGATTTCACAGGATGCCACACAGATGCAATGGTTGTGTGTATCTGACTAGACCTATGAATTTTGTGGAAAACAGACATGTTTCTCTTCTGTTCACTGTTAAACATCCTATGTGAGGCATGTCCTTAGTATTTAACACATTTTACAACTTTTTTTTTCAGTGTTATCTGAAATTGAGACGTTGCTATGCCATGATTCTTACTTCCAATCACAATTTCACTCAGCTTCCTTACCCTGTCTGTACTGTGTACCCCCACATGCATTTGCATTTAGTATTCCTCATGTCTGGGATATCGGATTGCTGCTACCTTTAGCTTGGACCAGTTAACATAACGTGGAGGCCATGGTCTTTTTTCCATTTTATTTTGACCAGATGTAAAAGGTCCTTTCATAAAATGCACTTCTTTTGAATTCCCATTCCCATTTCTAGTGCTTCAGTGGATGTTCAGAGCTCTGTCAGCTTATCTGTTTTATCATTTTCTGTGAATGGCTAGTGAGCCATTCATCTCTGCCTTTACATCTCGCCTCTCCCTAATGCCCACTTGCAGAGTGAAGGGGACAGCGACTGGTATTCTGTGTTGTATAAGCTTTTCATTATAGCTGCAGCAACATAGTTTAATTGGCAGCCAGAAACCCCATGAAGTTAGTCTTTCTGTCAGCTTTCACTCATTTTTGAACATTTTCCTGTTTTGTAAAGAAATGTAGTTGAGCTTCTTTAACAACAGTGCTTTAATGTAAATGAGGAGTAGAAAGAGCCTTCCTGCAATATGTGTGGTCTCTGCAGCATTGCCATGAAAATCCTGTATAACTTCTTGGCATCTGTGCCCTGGAGACCAGGTTCAACTGTCTCCAAAGTAGGCACCATGCCATCTGAACAGATGGGTGTTAATGTAAGCATTGGATATAGATGTTATGGACATGATTCCCAGTTCTAAATGTTACAAAATGTTGTCTGTCCTGAACTTGTACCTCTTACTGTAAAAGATTTGTTGTAAATCCAGCTCAGTGAAGAGTTAACTTTACAATATTAGAAATTTAAGTCTTGGATCAACTGTGTCATTTGAAATGTTGGCTAAGGGTGTGAAGTTGCTTAGAGGAACTTGCTTGTATTTTTGGAGGAATTCCCAAGAGCTACAGATGAAAAAAAGCATTTGTGGTGTTTACCACTTTCATATGAATAAGTTACATTCTGAAGCCACTGTGGAAGAAAAGAATGATTTTACTTTTTTCTGTGCCTGCAAGTAGGGATGGCAATTCATTGGGAATCTGATGAACTTCATTCAGCTCACCAGACTTGTCTATTCCCTTGTGTAAAGTGATGGTTATTTAGGGTGAAGGGTTCTTTTCTCTGCTTGCCCTTTTTGTCCTGTATTTTTCTTGTATGCCTGTATGGTAGCGACAATGAATCTTTCCTAGATCTTGCTGACAACAAGGTGGTTTTTTGCTTGTCATGATCTAAGCAGTCTCATGATTCTTCCAAGACTTCTTCTAGGTCCTACCAAACTGAATTTCTCTCTCCTGCCAGAGTTTTTATAAGCCCCAATGTGTTTTGAAGGCATTTTTAGGAGCCACCTGCTTGGTCCACCCTGTGTCTTAACATGAGGTGTAAAAAAAGTGTCCTGAGTGATTAGCATTGATCTGAACTGTGAAACAAAAAAGCATCTGTGGGAGAACAACTGATGGCATCACCAATCTTGCACTGTGACTCAGGGAAAAGCATGGACATGTCAAGTGACCATGGACCCATCTACAGTCACATGGAGACAGGCTGTGTTGGAAGCCAAATGCGGGGCCTATCTCTGAATGTTCTCTGCAATGTGGAGGATATGAGCTAAATCCTATTCGTTTTCTTTTTTTATAACACAAAGAGATTAGAATATGTATTTATACTGGAAATCAGCTCCTTTTCCACATAATCAGATTATTTATTTTTTACATCCTGCCAAAAGTGAATGGAATGACATTTGTTTGTTTATTTGGCATTTGTAAATTATCTTTTAAAATAATTTCTTTTGGGAAGAAACATCCCCCAAATTGTTAGTTTTCTTACAGCATGTCTAATCCAGATAATTTCAACAAAAAGTTGATGTTAGCGGGATCATCCACTGAGGTCTTGGCTCTCGTTCAGTCTATACAGATGTTC
Source organism: Brachypteracias leptosomus (assembly GCA_013401335.1). Lineage (NCBI taxonomy): Eukaryota > Metazoa > Chordata > Aves > Coraciiformes > Brachypteraciidae > Brachypteracias > Brachypteracias leptosomus. The sequence goes on along the minus strand of VYZX01003579.1, from coordinate 19,000 downwards.
TTCAGACTCTTATCCTTTCTAGGTAATAGGGAGCTTGCCTAGTAAGCAACTGTGGAGCATGTTAGTGTAATGCATGTAATTCACAGCACCTCAGCTGTCAGCCTGGGGCTGTGGACTCTAAAAATAGAACAACAGATTCTGCACAGCTTAATCTTACCTGCTTGTTAGTCATTATCTTCTTAATAAGCAACTAGCAGCTACCTTTTGTTTGTAGAGAGTCTTTTATTCAAATGGTTTTACCTTTCCTTTGGGAATGAGGCCAGGGCTTGGGCATCTTCTTGAGGAGAGTTGTGGTTGTGCGTGCTGATACTAAAACAATCATAGTTAGATACAGGTTTTAGTATTTCTCTTTTAGTTTATGTAAACTCAGATCAAAGCAGAACAGATGTTGCTTAATAAGAGAGGAATAAATTAAGTAGGTGTGATGCTGTGATTTTATTTTTATTTTTATTTTTTTTAATTTTCAATTCTATTTTTCCTTGGGCAAGCATATTCAATAATAGTGAAATTATCTTCTCTCTTTGAGGATGTGCAGTTTGTAGGGGAAGATGCAGTGAGTTTGCCCTCCTGGCAGACAACTTTTCACCCATACTTCTCTACTCTTTGGAGGCAGCATTATTATGCTGAGGGCTTTTGCTGAGACAAAAGAGGTTTACACATATTGAAGAGAAAATAGTACATGAAAACAGCAATCAAAAATACTTATGGCAGTAGATTGGGAAACCAGCAACTTAAGTTTACTTTTTGTGAGAGATAACTGTTGTAATTTTAGGAAATCACTTAAGCCCATACTTTCAAATGCACCTTGCCCACTTAATTTTACAGTTTTTTGGTCCTTGTTTCTGTGTGCCTCTGTGTTTAACACAGTGAGGGTATGGCTTCCTTTGTATCTTTCTAAACTCTGTACCAACACATACACAGTCTAATGAAGCACTCAAGCTTGGTTTGAATGTCTAGATCAAGCAATAGTGCAAATAGCTTACTAATGAAAGAATAAGAAGTGAGGGGAAAAAAAAATTACGTAGCATTTATGGAAACAGCAACAAGACTGAGAGGACAACAAAAAACTTTTTAGAATAATTATGGTTAAGATCTGCAAGAACATATTCATCATCTAGACATACATATGTAGTGTTCACTCCAGTTGTTTCTTTTTGAAAATAGGACCTGGACATTTAAATCACTTAAGCATTCTTGAAAATTTAATAGGTTTATACAAATGGATCAATATACTGGTAGTATAGTGGCTGGAGTTAAGAAATGCAAGAGAAGTAAGTGAAATCACAACTTTTCAATTCCAAGGTGAGTTTAGTACATGTGCTAATGATGTATACGTATGGAATTAAAACCTCTATATGTTTATAAATTATATCTGTTAAAAGTCATCAAGAGCCAATGGTATTTTAAGTAATTGTACTCTCTTTTCCCTTATTTATACATCTTGCTGTCAGTGATGTATTGCTTGAAAGAAGAATGAAAATGACCAATGGATGAAAAGTTTAGTTCATTTCTGAAGTTTATGTGACTTAACTTCTAGATTTGGGAAATTTTATGGTTTAGTCTGGGAGAGAAACCGGAAAGAGCTACACTGAAAAGTAACAGTTATTGGTGTTCCTTCTGGACCATGATTCCTAATGTAGCTGAAGTTAGTTCATTTGCCTTTAAAAATTCACATAGGAATCTTGCCTAGGGACTTTTGAGTCCTCTGAAACTGCTTAAGGAAAAAAAAAAAAAAAGAAAAATATCTTGTCTGGAGTTTAACACTCTTCTGGATATGCATATATAAGACATGTGATATACGAGGCTGAGAGTGGTAGTGATTACCTAACTGCTCTGTTGCTGAGCTGCAGGAATTTTTGACTGGTAGACCAAATTTTGACTGGCAAATTGGGACATCTTTCAGGATGTTTTAAGTATTCATATTCTCAAAATCGAGCCCATTTCAGTTCTTCCTGTAGGCTCCCAATATACAAGCCATCCAAAACCATTAGCTGCTTTTGAAAAGCTTTCCCTGCTTTCCTGAGGCTAATACAGTTTTACATGGCACTGTAAACATGGAGCTCTGGACTTGTTGTTACTTGCTTCTAATACACTGAGTTACAAGTTAGAATCTGACCATTAGGTCCTTGTTCTGTATTTCTCAAGTTTGTAGGTACTACTGTCAGTGCTAGAGCACCATAGCTATGACCTAGCTCCAGTTGAAGGTTAGGAAATGTCTGGTTAGTTATAACCAGTGGGCGCAAATCATGTCTTTTTGTGTAGCAGTAGCTGCATGCAAACATACTTTAATATAATTTTAGAATCATAGAATCACAGAATGGTTTAGGCTGGAAGGGACCTCCAGAGGTCATATGGTCCAACCTCCCTACACAAGTTGGGACATCTCTACCATAGAATCATAGAAAATTTTGTTAGTTTTGAATATATCTATCTGGTCTTTGCATCAGTCAGCAAAATTGGAGATGTCAGGTCTAGTCTAAAGCAATTCAGCAGCAGAGGCTTGATATTTTAAAGCAAAACTTCTGTGGGATTGATAGATTGCATTGACTTTTATAGAAATATTACATGTAAGTGAAGTTAGGTTAAAATATGTACAGGGAAGTGTGGTTCAATGATAACCACTCAAATGTCAAAAGGATTTCATGCATGGTCAAGTTATATTTTCTATGTATTTTATGATGCAGTTAGTTCCTAAATATGTGAAAATGTTCACCTGACAAACTTTATACACTGGCATCTTCTTGTACATGGCACATTTTTGTTTTAAAGCCTGGCTCACTTTCCCTCAAAAATCAGAGTTTCTTTTTTCCACTCTTTTGCTTCATGGGACATTAAAAGCTCCTGGAATCCTTTCTTGCTTGAAAATTCTTAAACAAATTATGTTCTAAAGCTTTTTAGATCTTGAAAATGCCCATTAGTTCATAATGAACTATCCTCATGTGCAGAAAGTATTGCTGCCACTATTCAGAGTTAGAAAAAGAATGATACCCTAGTATCCCAAACCTTGGAAGGCTGGTTCTTAATATTGCACTGTTTTGTTGTAAAAAAAAAAAAAGTTAAATTTTCAAAATTTTTCACAGTATCAATGGCACACTGATTAGCGTGAAAGAGCAGTCTCTGGAGCTGAGGCTGTGTCCACTGCAGGTACTCGCCAGGCAGTGTGGAGTGGCTTGGCTGCCATGAAAAACACAGTTCTGATGACAGGCAGCAGGATGTTTCTGTCAGAAACCAACTGTTGTGACAGAGTACGTGGGAAAGAACTGTGAGAGTTCTGGATTCTGGGACATTTAAGGCTTATCTTCTTGTGGACTTGTCTTTAGAGGTGTCTGCACTGATCCCTGTGCTAGTGAGCAGCATGGCGAAAGTGCATCTGAACTAGGTCAACTGCTGTCCCTGGGTTGCTGCTCAGAAGCTACCCAGATCCTCAGTAGCTGTGATGACATGGATGAAGTTACTGAAGAGGTAGTAGGCTATTGTAGTTTTATAGTCATTTTACCTCCTTGAATCTCATGCACTTGGTTTGTTGGTCCCTGGGAGTATGCCTCAGAGCAGCCAGTTTCTGTGCTTCATTGAGGGAACTTGAGACTTGGCAGGCATGGACATGCTGTGCTATGCAAAATATAATATTTGTGTGTTCTAGATATTCTAAATGGTTTGAATACCTGAAGCTATAGCATTAATAACAATTGTGAAGTAATTTGAAAAGTTGTTTTTTTTTTTTCTTTGGAGCTTTGGAAAGCTTAACTTAGCACAGTTAGCTTGTGGCAGAATCAGTTGTGCTGTGCTCCACTGAAAGGCCAGCGGTACTGCAGAGCAGGTAGAGGATACTGCAGGTGGTTCAAGGGCTGAGAAAGGCCTATTTCTATATTGGTGGATGAGGACATCTTGGAAGTGCTCTGACCTTTGAGGACTTTCAGAACACAGGTTGCAAATACTGGTTAGCAATGTGGTCCAGAAAATAAAAACTATTGAAGGAATCTTGTTGTCTTCACTCAGTGTGCATTTCCAGTGGAGTCATTAATGAGTCTGTCTGACCTGAGGAAAAACCTCTGGGATTTGACCCATCAAATGCTTAGTCATTGTAGTGTTTTTGAAGTGTTTATCATGCCACATACTGATTTGAAAAAATCCAAAAAGTAGTTTAAATGGTCCTGGGACAAAACTTTCTTTGTATCGTTTTCTGGAATAATCTGCTTCTTCGTAAGATTAATGGTATCGTTTATATGGGAGACTGCTTTTTGGTTCTGTTGGCCAACACCACTGAAGAATAGATTTCCCAACGTATGATGAGCAGCCTAGTCAATTGATGACAGGATACCGGTGGCATGATAGCTCTCAAATCCTGATCTAGGCTCTAGTGAGTGGTTCTGTCTGATGGCTGTCAGTCTAGGCATGAATTGGACAAGTGATCTGCTGTTGAAAGAGAAAAATTCTTGCAACATGTTGTAACTTATAGTTTTCTTAACATCAAGCGGTTGAGATCTGCTAAAAGTCTCACTGCACACTGCAACTATGTAAACTACAGGTTCTGTAGAAGTAGTAAAATTGGAGATTTGACCTACTTTTCTTTCCCTATGAGTGACCCTGGTTTGCCAGAGCAGAGATGTTTTGGCGAGGGAACATAGACATCTCAGCTGTTCTTTGTGTGAGTGAAAAACATGAACCTGATTTGCACAAGCACAAGACTCCTGTCAGTAGAGTTTTAAAGCAGCAACTGAAGTGGAGCTGCTGTTTTTGACAGCCAGCCCAGCACTCTGTTCTAAGTGGATGCACAAATTCTAGTGCTCAACTCCTTCATCTGCTTGCTACTACTTGAGCTTTTCTATTTGTGCTAATATTTTCGATGCGTCTTTAGTCCCATAACTGTTCCACTAAGAAAGTTGACATATAGGTAATTAAGTAAAATGATTTTTTTTTACGTATCTGTAGGTTCTGCTGCCGAAAGTCTGCAAATCCCTTTTTTTTATCTTAGTGCGCAAATTGTTTCTAATATGCAACACATTTTAAATTAGCCCTCGCATCCGCGTTATTACTATTTAAATGCCATAGCATATCTGTGGCACTGTTTGATGTATTCTGGATAGGAAGGGAGTTCTGCTCTAGCAGTATCAGATGTAACTCCATATGGCATTATTGTGTGAGGCTAAGATGCTTGCCAGTTCCAATTTGGAACATGACATTCAATGCAAATATATCATGATACAACTGCATTGCGAGGGTTTGAGCTGATCGCCGTGCTCTGGTGGTTATAGGAATATATGGTTACAGTGTTGAGGTTATGGAGCATGCTTTTGCATTCAGTGCTTAATGAGATAAAGGTGCTCTGTCTATTCAATTGTAGCTTTTCTATTTCTCTGTCCCATGAGTGTGTGATGCACAATCATTGTAGGAATAGGCTAAAGTAGGCTTTGTATGCAAGGTGCAACCAGAAGAGAACATTTTGGTGTGTGTTCTGATGATGTAATATTGTACGTACCTCCTCTGGGGCAAAGAAAAAGAAAAAAATAGGTTTCTGACTTACCTGAGTCCCTGCTACCAGAGTTAGGTCCTAAAAATCCAAAGGCAAAGGCAAAAGTAGTCCCAAAAGGATGGGTGAGATAAGGAGATAATCTGTCTGTATATTTAGGAGTTTGAAATTAAGGTGCTCTCCTACAAATATTGGCACCAGATGCTTCAGAGGGGACAGGTGGTTGGTGGGTTGCTATCTTCCTCTTCCTCCTCTTCATTACCAGCTAGTAGGCTACAGTGACACAGTGGAGATCATGCTGTACTTTTTAAAGGCTAGCCCTGCCTACAGTTATGTGCAATGCAGTACCTTTTCCTGCCCATTCCTTGATGCAGACTCTCATCTGCTGTCTTTTTCTGTACTTTTGCACTGATAGTTGCTTCTAATGGACCCTGGTAAATACAGTGTAAGATTGTTGGCCTTCCGTCATCTATGTTCTCTTGTAGTGTTTTCTTGCATTTGTTCCTCCTACATCTTGCATATCAGCATCTTCATGGCTTCTTGGAAACATTGTCTGTCTTTTGCTTTCTACCTTCTGAATGCACAGTTCATCAAGGAAATAAAATCCATATCAAAGATAATCTTAAGCTTTATGGAAAGAAAAATAAATCCCATAAACTTGAAGTAAAGCGCCATTAATTTTGACCCGGTATACAGCTGAGCTAGAGATGCAAATAGGTCCAGAATTGCTATATGTACAGCAGAGCTTCTCCTATAGAAGAAGGGATAAAAATAAAGGATCAGAGTAAAACAGCACTTATTCTGTTTTTTGTAGTGACAAGTGAAGTATATCGATAATTTAGAAATCACTGATATAATTTTACTTTTGAAAGTAGTAGTAGTATTTTACTACTGAAACAGTATTACTTCTGAAAAAAAACCTTATATTTTTGCCTGCTATCAGAACTTCTTAACATTATTTTACATATGAAGAAAATTTGTGGTAAAAAGAAGTAAATGTCACAGCAGCACATGGACTTAGCAAGAACAGAGGCTGATTAGGTCATCTTGTTTGTGTCTTAAAAACGTCACTGCAGATGGGTACAGAACTGACAGCCTATGCTGAGGAATGTATCACTGGTAAGTTACACAAGCTGCTAGGGAACAAGAAGCATGGAGATAAATCTGTGATCCTGGAAACTCTTATAGCAGGCTGAAAAACTATTCTGTTGTCAATAACAGTCTAGAATGTCTGAAATAAAATCCATTTTTCATAGCTTGTTGGCGAGAGATTTTCAGAGGAGTGTCTGACATGTTTTCAAGCTGTGTGCGAATCAAAAGGACTGTTACTCTGAAATCCCCATGATAAAATGTTCAATTCATGTGATAAAATATTTTAAATCCTTCTTAAGGGGACTAAACTTGTTAGCAGATGCCGCTTGACACAGTTATGATTGCAGAAACAGAGGTCCAAACTTTGTGGCTTGTGTGCTGACAGCTGTGTAGCTAAGTTGGGAGTAAACCAATATTAGACATGACCTGCAATATATTTAAGTTCCTAATCATTTGTCACCTACAGGGTATGAGGTGTCTTGATTGTTTTATGATGGGGCTATTTACAGAGATTCTGAGCTTGTGTGCAAAACATGGTGTGAGAGGCTTTGTGTTAGAGGGTGGTAATGACATTGGCTTTGAATGATTGGAAAAAGAAAGTTTTCTATAGGAGGCTGATGGTACCAGGGGCTTTTGCAGCTCTGAGCCTTCAGTAATTTGCAGTGACAATTCTTTTCCTTCGTGGAACTGTTTGTCTTAATTTTGCTTATTCCAGCTGCCTGTTTGTTCAGGTGATAGATAAAGAATGTGGTTTGGCTTTTGTATCTATTGAAGGCCATATGTATGGTTGCAAATTGAATGTTGCATCATGAAGGATGACAATTTTGCTTGCGCTGTTCTGCATTGTGTTAATTACTGCTCATATTACTACTAATTTGAATATTACTTCTAATCTCTGCTCTCAAATTTTAAGTCAAGACTGTAAAGAACATGCAGTGAGCCTTAAAGATTGTAAGTTTAAATAATTATGAGAGTTTTTATCTGTCTTCTAGTTTTTAAGACTTCATTTTTTTGTATTTTCAAGCTTTGGTCTTCCTGGCAGAGGCTCAAAGGGTAGAAACTTAAACAAAACAAAAAACTTAGAACTGAAATTTTCTTGTAACTGTCTAGAGCCCCAGCATTATAAAAATCTGAAAAATGAAGCAGTGTTGAATTGACCTTTGGAACTTTATCCCAAGTAACTACACTTGATTTGTCTGTGTGGTGCTTTTTGTACTTTCATTATAGCTGGGTCACTTTAAAGGCAGATGTTCAAGGAATTGTCTTGCTTTGGGAGTCCTATATCATGCTCATGAAAGTTTCTAATAGGCCTGATCTCCAGCAGTTTTGGAGAAAGAAATGATTCACTGAATACGATCCATGATGTTTCTGTGCCCATGATTTTATGAACACTTTATAGTCTAATTATTCATTAGTATAGATTAATATGACTTGATTCCAGTTTATTTTATTTTATTTTAAAATAGAACTTTCTCTTTTTTGTATTACCTCTTTCTCTCTTTGTTACGAATTTGCATCTGCGGGGACAAAGCTCAACTTTACGTTAACTGTTCATTCCCAAAACACACCTTTGGGAAGAACTGTGTCTATGCAGTTATGCTGACTAAAATTTCCTGTGCAAAACAAGGAATTTGCATTTCAGTTGAGAACAGAATCTGTCTGTTTTGGTGTTTTCTGTTTTTCCCATCACCATGGTATCCTAGCACTTGGTAATTCTGCAGGCTGAAAAAGAGCAAGCCAAGTTTATTAAAGAAATAGATCAAGCATTTATTTGATGATGCAATAAAGTTTAAGAATCCTCGCATGGTAGATCTCTTGGTAAAATGTGTGTAAATGCATTAACTCTGAGCATGGAGCTAATGTATCTGTGAGTACGAGAGACTCACCTACAGCATTCTTCTCTGAATAATGTTCTCCTGGCAGAGGTGATGTCACACATCACTGTGTGTATCCTGCACACCTAGCGAGCAGTGGGAAATCAGTGTAGCTTGGAGTTGTGCTGTTACATGGTATCATCCTGAAAATAACTACATGTAAAAGTCATCTGCAAGTATTCCCTGATAAAAGTTCTCTCCTATGTTTTCATCAAAGAACAGCCCTGGGTTTGGCAAGAACTGGGTATGCCATTGGAGTTGCCAAGGTATGAGGTGAACCACTTGCACCAAGGTTTCCTGGCTCTAGTACCCATCTCTCCCATCCCCTTCTTTCTAGAAGGAGACAGTGGCTATGAAGAACAGATATTATAAAGAGCTGACAAAATCTTTCTGATCTGCCAGAGTATTTTGAGAAGTATGCATGCTGAATGCAAAAGACAAGTAGTTGAGTTGTTTGGTTAAAAATAAAATCTGCAGGTTGAAAAGGACATGCTTTAAACCCAAACCTCTACATGACTATTGATCCACTCTTTCCTTTGCTTTTGTCTAAATAACTGCGATTAGTCCTCTTACTGCACTGCCTCCATGGGTCATTCATAGAGACTTTTAGTATTTTTAAGTGTTCCTTACAAATGAAATCATGTAAACACTAAAATGCACAAAACTTAGCAAAAATTTTCTATTATGAATTTGTCTAAGACAAATTTTCTTTTTCCATTGTTTTGCCACTATCCTAGTGAAGTGCTGGGGCTGGTCTGTGGCCCCCAAATTGGAGCTGAACTATGGATAAGTCACAACCCTGCAGTCCCCAAGTGGTTTCAGGCCCCAGAGGCAGAACCTGGCCCACCTGTGTGAGGCCTCACCTTCCCCCAGGTGGTCATGGTTGAGGTGGTTGACGAGTCTAGAGCTATATCAACTGGGAACTGACCAGTTTGTGAGAAGCAACAAGGAGCTGATGAGTTTCAAGAGAGGTCCTGTTGGGGACAGCTTGCTGAGCTCTCTCTCTCAGTGGTGTGTTTCCTCCTTGGCTGATTGGAGATGAAGAAGAGAAAACAGATGAAGAATAAAAGATCAAGGTATGCTGAGGGGATGTTGCTGAGTTTGGTGTCGGCCTAAGGAAGAAGAGAGCTAGCAGCACACTTAGCTCCCGCTTTGAAATGGGAAAGTCGTAGCGTTATGATGAATGAATTAGCCAGTTGTATAATAATTCTACTGTAATGGTTTATGAAAAAATGAAGGAGGATAGGAATGACAGAAAATAAAACAGAGATTGAAGAAGATTCAAAACAGATGCGTTTCCAAAAATTAAACTGATTTTAAAAAGAATCAGGTAGGAGAAACAGAAACTGATGATTATAAAATGAGGAAAAGCATCAGCTAACTTGAAGATTCAAAGTTAAGTAAAACTTTTAACATCTAGATTAGTTGTATGATACAAAACTTGGAAACATAGAGGAGTGCAGATACAGTGAAAGGGAAAAAACAAATCCTCATTGTTGCATTTACTACAACATCAAGTTCAGGGCTGGTTGGGAGACTGCTTTTGTTAATTTATGCCTTTGTATTTCAGACTGCTTTGGGACTTTCTTCAGTATTTGTAACCATTGTTATGTAAACAGGGACTTTCTTCTGCAGTGACTGTTAGATCTATTTCACTGTTGATATGCTGTGACTATATTTTTCTACCATAGAAAATGTAGTTTTAGCTGTCTTCATTATGGTAGGTAAGTTTAGATGATACTCTGAACAGTACAGGCAGAAAAATTTTCTTTAAAACAAATTCTGGAAAATGGGTCTTAGTATCCCTTAGGGACATTTGCAAATTCATGTGACATCTGTAATACCATTTATGCACGTCTCATCCCTAGAGCAAAGAGGATTTGTACTGTAGTTATGACTTGTTAAGAGATTTGTAGTATCAACAGTCTCAGTGAAACTGGATCAGATCACATGGCTTACAGAGGAATTGCAGTTTCTGCATGATGGTTTCCTTCTGTGTTGAGTCTTTGGCTATTCTGAGAAAAACTCATGTGGGCAAGTGGAAAAATGGTGGCTTTTCCTTTGGTATTATCTAGGCCTTAGCACTGCAGTAGAAGGCAGAGGAAGAGAAGTTGGGAAGGTGACTCTATAGAGGGTGGAAATAGAGAGGCTGGTGAGATATTGCCTGTCTAGCATGTGCACTGCTCCTAATCCTCCTTTTGTAGGAGTCTCATTTAATGGGAGATCCCTAGAGTGGAATGTTTGTAGCATCCTGCTGCAGACTTCAATGTTAAAATAAGAACTTCATGAAGTGAGGTGGAACCTACAAGTTGATGTACAAGGTAAGGCTGTACGACACTAAGCCCATCTGCTTATGGGTTGCTGTAGTATAAGCAGTAAAATAATAAACATAGCTAAGCAAAATAGCTCATCGAAATAAGCACAATATATAGCTATAATTCAGTGGCTTTCCCTGCCAACTCAAGCATGAGTTTACTGTGCCACAGGAAGCTGGACTATTTATGTCTCTGTCAGTGTTAAGGTACCATGATGATGAACACACATAAAGTCATATATAGATTAACAAGGAGCAATAAACTTTGTGAGAGGGAAACAGAAGAAGATTGTTTAAGCATTGAGTATTCTTTTAAAAATGTCCAAGCTTAGTTCTGCTTGACCTTTTTTATTGCTAATCTCAAATAAAAAAATGGAGCTTACACTTTATCCTTTGAGCTGATGGTGCTGAAGTGCAGATAATGAAAAAATATTCTCTTATCTTATCAAAGGAACTTGGGCCTTGACTAAATGAAAAGATAAGGTCTTTCATGTGAGCCTTATCTGTAGGTTTCTGTATCTCTTTCATCAGTTACAATAGCAAATGAATGGAAAACATTTTTACTGACAGTAGGCAAGTAATGCATCTCTTGGCTCTTAAAGAATTGTCAATATACTAGTTAAATGTGAATGACAAAATAGGCTTTGTTGAGTGTATTCACTGTCTGCAGCCCAAGTCTCTCTTTGTTGCCAAGGAGAAGGATTCAAACTAGGATTTTAGGACTGCAGGAAGAGGTATGTTCAGCAAGGTACTGTAATTCTGAGTATTATTTTCTTTCAGTCTCAGTTGTTAAGAAAAGGTTCAGTCCCTTGTAAACTGCACCGACTTCAAGAGGACCGGCTCCAGTATTGGAGATGCATGGCCTTGTTAAGCTGCTGACAAAAGAGAGTACCAGCAGTAATATGGATAAAGAAGATTCTATCTTACTAATGGCTACTCTCTGCTTTTCTTCATCTTGATGGTGGTTAAAGGCAAGCTGGGGAGGGGTATGAGAAGGGATATTCCCTGCATGCCAAGGACGCTCCTGTAGTGCTAGATGTCAGAGTGTGCTGGGGATTGGTGGCAGATGAACATGTTCCAGATCTCAGAAAAATCACTCTAGGGATCCTATTCTTTCTTAAAAGTCAGTTCATAGTGAAATAAACCAGGGTTATTAGCAAAGAGAAAAGGGGTAACCACCATTAGGAACATATACAGCAGCAGTAGCATGTCTACAGCAGTTCTGCTTGCAGTAGGATTGATTTCAGTGGGTGTTTGAGGCATTCAATTGAATGGACTGTCAAAGTGAGGAGGGATGAACTGATTGGCACAATATCATGAATTTAGATAAAAATGTTGAAATTACCAGAATGGATCTTCCTAAAACTTTAAAGGCTTGTATTTCTGCTGTTTAGGCCTCAATAATTAGTTAAACGCTGTAAAGTAAATATAATAGTTCTTTCAAACTGGAATGCAGGCAAGGCAAAAGTCAGCCAGGCCTTCTTTGTTATGGAGCTGAATTTAGGAGTTAAACTGGAATATTAAGTTTCCTGTGGAGCCAGTAAGTTAAGGGGTGCTTTTGCAGAACAACTTGGAGCAGAGGTCTCTATCTCTAAACCAGTTTCATAGAGAAAGAAGGTGCATAGCACAGGCACCCAAATTTAGATGTCTAAAGAAGACTATGTGAATGCTATCCTAGAGCGTATGTTGCTATAGTCACAAGGAGGACAGTCTGCATCCTGTGAAGTATTTCTGCCTCATGATGATTTCATTGAATAACTTGTAGTCTTTGGTGTTCTTTAAAAACAAGATTATTGGTCCAGTTGGGGCATTATTTTTATATTTAAGAACGTGATTGGATTTTTCTGAAACAGAGCCAATGAACCAATATATGTACTAAAGCCTCTCTGAGCTTCAACAGATCCCTCTCTGATTTCACCCACCTTGTTACTCAAAGCTGGGATTCAAAGAGTACTCAAGAAGAGCATGTGGACTTCTAATATGCTCTTTTCCTGGAATGTCTTTTACACCACCTGTGTTATCCTTTGTTTTTACTGTAGCTACATTGGATTTCTTTTCCTGCACTATGCCAGATGTTCAGCCTCTCTCTGCGTATTTTTTGTTTAATGTGAAAGGGAAAACTTAGCCCCTACTGCATTCCTCTGTACAGAGCAGACGTGAAATAGGAATGCTAATTGATGCAAATCTATTGCAAAGAGCTTAATGTTCAGTGGAAATTAGACCTCTTGCAGTAAGGGTATATTGTGATTGTTCCTAACAAAGTTGTCTAACTTTTTGAGAAGAGCATTTCTTACTAGCAACAGATTGGGTATGTTACAAAAGACAACCGGCCTGCTTAATGTGGGATTTCAAGTAGCTGCTATGTGAATTTTATAGCTACATCTCTTATATTACAGGGAAGCAGTTTTTTACTGGAAATCTTAGGACCTGTTCTTTATCAATACCACTATGTTGGCTTCAATAGAATTAACTTTGGCACCTGGTTTACACAGAGAGATGTCAGTATCTCGCTGAACCTGTTGTCTGGTCGGATGGGAATCACATCCCTTCTTTCCACATTTCCTGAGCGCAGAGCAACCTTTCTAATAACTTCTTCAGGGCTTTAAATCTTTCTATGTAAAACTGTTGCAAGTGGTGTTTGCAGAATTTAATCAACATAAAATTTATCTGTTGCTTAACAAGGTCACTGACCAGCTAGCTTGCAGGCGGTGATTATGTTATATTTTCTAAAGGCATATTAAGAGATGTGATTTGTATTTTATCTTCATTAAATGATTTTGAATCTCAGAATTAAAATCTTAAAACCAAGCTGGGAGGCCTCATCACAGCTGTATATATTGCATAACCTCCTAGAGTACAGGCTCCAGAGTTTATGCAGAAATCCTTGGGAAATAAGACGTAGATGTCACTGACTGACAGATTATACCAACAGCACAACTCACAGCTTCTTAACAGATCTGACTAAATTCCTTGTCGGCAGGTTTTTTTAGTTTTCAGTTAAGTCAATTACCAGTGAAATGATTGAGGTAGAGATGATACCAAAGGTTTTTTTTTACTGAGTGGTCCCTTGTGGCCCTGCTCAAATATGCATGGCACTTGATTGGGGGCAGATAATGATTTTCACTATCCATAAAAGCTGCATACCTTTATTTTCAGAGTGTTCAAATAGCAAGCAGGTATGGGAGAAGAGGGAGCAGAAAAGCAGGTAACAGAATGCAGGTACAAAATATTTATTTGCTTAATTTTTCAGAATTAGAGATTGGAAGAGAGCTTACAAAATTCTTTCTCTGGTGCTGCTGAGAAAACTTAGTGTCTTTTTCCTCATATCAAATCAGACCAAGGGTGCATTACAGCTGGGCTTGCTGGAGGCAGAAGGCACAACACACTGCTTTTGTAATTTAATTTTGTATGGGTCTCACATTGTGTATAAAGCAGCCAGCTGCATGGGGTAAACAGAGAAATGTTGCATTTCTGAAGTCTCACAAGCTCTATAATAAGACAATTTAAAAAGTAAAACAGGTAAGATGTGAGTCTTCCAGCTTGACTGTTGCTTCAGCTTAATGGCAGAATTTTTTAAAAGAACTTAAACTGTCATGCGGTTGCTACCAAGCACCAGTAATTTCACGTGTAGCCCTCGTGTGGAGACTTGTTGTTGGTTTTATTTTGCTTTTGACCGATAGAAACCTCAGCCACTGTTGTGTTTGCTGTGGCTACACATGCAGCAACCACAGAAAGTTGCTTCAAACCACTGATCAAAGTTCAGTCTCTACTGGTCATAGTTTTAACATTATTTTTCGTTTGTGCTCTTGCATTTGCTTTGGCTTTCAGAATACAGTAGGATAAAAGTTATGGCTTTAAGAAAAGATTTTTTTCAATTTCAAACACTAATGGAAATGACTGTCTCCTTAGCTCTGAGTTTGGACACTGGGGCTAGAGCAACATGTATCAATAATAATTGCAGGGTTTAATACTCTGTAGGACTCCAGTTACTACACTAGCCTGAAAATGTGAGTAATTTGGCTCATGGTTCATAGTAAGAAATAGGAAAGTCTCCAGACTGAAAATTGCAGTGGAAGGTATTAACACAGTAAAAGTGACTGAATAAAATTTAATTTGGAGGCCAAGGATTGTCCTCTGTTAAGCCAGATGTGTCTTGTCCTGTCTATATGTCCCTTGAAATCTTGCTGTATTTTTAACAGTGGGACTTTCTGGTGTACTGTCATTGGGAAGTGTTAGAAGTTTATCTAACCTGTGTCTTCTCTGCCACCATCTTCATTCTCTCTCCTTTACCTCTATCAGAATTTTAAAGAACTTCTCATATAATAGATTCACTTGAAAACCACTATTACCAAATCAAAGATTATACTGCAAGGCGAGGCAGGGCAATAAACATGAAGACACTTCATAATACTCTGTCTAGTTGTGTTAAAAAGCTGGGACTTGTGTTTCGCTCAGCCTAATGAAGAAGCACCTTTGCAGCCTGAGTTGTGACTACAGTAATCTCTGCCCATTGCTGCCAGGACCATAACTAGCCTGAGAGGCTGCACTTTTAAACCTGCCCTGTCTGAAAAACACTGTCTTGTATATGGGTTGTCTTTATGGGGAATCTGGATCAGCGATGGAAAAGGCAGCATCCCCTGCTGAGAGATAGTGCTGAATTGGACTTCAGCAATTTTTGGCGCCGTTTTTCTAACCTTTTGAGGTCCAGAGGAAATAACTCTTAAATTGCTGCAGTCTTCTCTTCACTGTACCTTTGCTTTATTAACCTTGAACTGTGTTTTATAGTCTCTGATAGGACACATGCAGGATTTCTTTGACATAGCAGGAATTGCAGGCAAGAGATTTCAGGTGTAACCTCCCTAGGTTTAACAGCATTTTTCACTCACTGTTAGAAGATGATAATGATAAAAAAAATCATCACTGTTGTTTAATACTCATGAGCTCTGGTTGTCTGGATCTTGAATGTAGAATTTACCTGTCTTCACTGACTAAATATTTGGTAGCTGTTAACACCTGACAGCTAATGAGGTGGTTAATACTGTAGGGTATCAGACCATCATTATACCCTGATTCTGTACAGTGGAAAGCTTGCTCCTCATCCACTCCAGGGATAGCCCTACTGGGCCACTGCTGGCTTCCTCTGGCACCTCTCAGCTGTGCTCACTGTGCTTCATGTGCAGAGCAGGTCTGAAGTGGTTGTCTCTGTGTGTGGAATAATCCTGGAGCAAATCCTTGACTCCCTTTGATCCCAGCTCTAGGACCCCATCCCAGCTCTGGGACTAAGGTGAATCAAGCAACAAGCTTGGCCAAAAAGGCTGAGCAATGCAGATGCAATTTGACCACTGGATGGCAAGTTAAGAATGTTTGAGGTAGATGTCCTAATAAAAATCATAGGGTTTTTGACAAAAATAGTGGGACTCCAGTTTGGAAGAGGGCTGGAGAATTGTCAGGGTTATTTTCACTGTAGGCGAGTACTTGCTTTGGAAAAGAAATTGCTTTATTGTGGAGTTGTTTGGTGGGAGGAGGGAGCAGCAGAAGCAAGGGCACATTTTTGCTTTAAGAAGAAGAATGCAAGATGGAGGTGTAGATGGAAACGTGCACTCTGAATTTATTTATTACTAAAAGGACACAATTGTTCTCCTTTCCTTCAATAGATAAATGATGACCCAATGGGGACTGTTTCACATAGACCCAAAATAAGGCAAACTAGGCCCAAATAGCATTTGGGCCAGCAAGCAGAGGATAGCTAATAGCCACAATCCCATTTTGTTCCACCATTGAGCAGCAAATGTCTTGGTCTCTTTTCTCCTAAAGGTGCTTTCTTATTTTTTTTCCTGTGTCTCACTTCTGTGTCCTTTCCTTTCTAACCCTTTCTACAGATTAAAGAAAAATAGCCTCAATTTATTTTAATGGTTTGTATTTCTGCCTGTAAATGTTAAATCTGTTTTTGTACAAACTGTTCCAGTTCAAAGGAGAACAGTTCTGAAAATGGTTGGTCTCTTCTTCTGGATGCTGATGTTTTGTCTGCTGAAAAATTGACTTTTCTGGTCACTGGTAAAATGCATTTGGAAAGATATGGAGCATCTGTTCATAACTTGTCAAACAGATGGAGCCAACTAAGTGAAAGAGCATTTTTGTGCCCATAGCCCCTTTAAAGCTTTGCCTTCCAGCTGCTTCTTTCTTAAGAAAGGGTGTCTTACAGAAGACATACTGAGTATCTGGAGTTGCTAATGATAAGTACAAATGCTTGCATTGAATTAATTACAATACTAAATCTGCATGGAGTCATCTGAATAATTTTCTATAATGCTGAAGCAGACATAACTGTAAGCCTAATCACCACATTTCATGCAGAGGAAAACTGAATTCTTCAGTTTAACACAGTTCTTTGGATATGCCCCTAAAGTAGCGAACGCCCAGGGTGGTATCATCATTTTGAAAAATTTTCAGAGTTCCTCACAATAGACATTGAAGTCATAGGATAAGTACTTATAGAGCAAAAGGCAGTGGTGCATCATTATTTGGAAACTGGACAAAAAATGCAAGTAGGAATTTCTGTAGTGAATTTTCATAGTGATTCAAGTGTTGCAGTATTATATGTCCCTGAAGATTTATTTGAACTCTTTTCCTGTGTTGCTGAAATGAAGGTTAACTCTAACCATAAAGGTGAAAGCCATGGGCCTATTGTCAGTGAATATAATAATTTATGTAGAGTGGTAAAATAGTTATTTAAAATATAGAAATATTTCTTCTCTTCAGGTTGGAGATAGCCAACTAGACTGAAAGGCAATACATTTTGAAAAATAACAAATAGCACTCTACATAAACTGTAACTACCTACAGTTAATAGAGCCCATAAAAAAAGATGAAGTTTCCATACCAGGTTCTTCTCTCTTTCCAGGTGTTCCTCTTCTCCAGTTGGGCAGCCTATCTTAACAGCACTGCTAGCCAGGAAGAAAGTGAAGGATGCAGTTTTAGAAAGGAGATTTGGGTTATTTGTTCAAGCATGTCTTTGAACAGAGAGGGGGATGTCTTCAGATGGTCTTTGTGGCTGGATCAGTTCTATACTAATGCTCAGTTGCCAAGTTTTGGGAGACAACACTCCCAAGCACAGTCTGCTTAAGAACAGAGGTGCTGCCCAAAGGAAGCTAGGAGAAAGTTTTTTGTGATTTCATATTCTTGTAAACTGAACCTGCATACTGTCAAAAGCAGACGTCTCTTCTTCTTTCTTATTTTTTCTACCACTGCTGCATACAGCAAACACTCTTTCAACCTTGCAGAGTTTGTGGTTGCACACTTCCTCCCCCCCCACCCCCAGCAACCTCAGCCTTACGCCCAATCTGCAGAGCCTGCATGTGTGAAGGAAAATTTTGTTTTTCATCTTCTAAAAACGTAGCTCTTTTCTCTGTTTACCTACCTTTGAAAATAAAAGTAATGTATAGAAAACAATTGCAGAAGGGTAACCAACTATTCTTGTGAACCAGGAAGACCTCTTATGTGAAAATCGGGCTGTGATATTCCATCTGCACTCTCACTAGGGGCTGGGATTTGGCTATGTGTGAAGTAGGGTAAGGCAGCTGAAAAATTGTTCTAGGAAAAATTGCTGCTGAAGGTGCTCTGCATTCAAGTGGTAACTGCTGAAAAGGAAACAGTTCCGTGATTCCATTAGTGACTTTATCATGACTGCTGCTTCTATTTTCTTATGCTTTCAGTTTACTTTCAGATAGATTTCGTTAGTATTAGAGAAAAATTTCCACTTACAACATTTAAAATTATAAATCAAATGTCTTTCCTTTTCACAAGTTCAGAAACTCCTTAATAGACACTGCTGAGTAAACTGGGCTCAGCCTTTCAAACATCTTCTGTCCTGCCTTTTTAGCCTGGGTTTAAAGAAGAACGTATATGGACTTTTTCTGCCCCATGAGAACAGTGTGAGCCAAACCATTCTGTAGCCTAATTCCCCTCTCTCCTTTTTGGCAACAATGCAGAATGGCTTCCAGTACATGGAGTTTGGTGCAATTCCTTTGGAATTTGCTACAGTTGCACTAATTTATACCTGGTGTGAATCTCATCTTTCCAAAATATTACTGATGCAACAGAAATGCAGAGCTAAAAATTCCTTAACTAAGAAGCAAAGTGGACTTTCTTTTGTTTTGCAGTTAGTTAATGGATCATTGTTATCACTGAATCATTGCTATCACTAACTTCAATTTCCATTATCAGCTGGTAAAAGTTGATGTAGTGGGTCTGTCT
>VYZX01003578.1:47839-131043 GCA_013401335.1 Brachypteracias leptosomus | reverse complement strand
TTGGTATTACAGGAGACTCTGAACATTTTACTGATATGAAAGGCACCTACAACTCCTATCTACATCTGAGGTACAGTAGAAGACAGGTGCTCAGGCATAGGAGATATTTATATTCAATGATTAATATCATTGCATATGTAAATGATTAATATCACTATATATGCATTCATAGATGATTGAAGTAATGCTTTTTTCCTTGCTTAAAAGTAAACCACTGGGTTCCAAGCTTCATCAGATATTATTAATAATATTTGCTATCTGCAACCTCTTTGTTCTGCCTTGTAGAGGACACAAGCTTGACTCAGGTAGTAGTATTTTTTTTTTCTTTGCCTCATCTCATTTATTCCAGAGTCAGCTACATAGCTAGAGCTTGTAACTGCCACCCCTACTCTAATGCTTGAGCTGGACCACCTAAAAGCACTTCTGTTACACAAAAACAAATGAGGACAATTGCTAAGGATCAGTGTTTCCCAGCAGACAATGTAACCTTTGTTCAGCTGATACATGCTTGGGTTTTGTTTGTTTTATTACTCTGAAAGAGCAGTAGCAAAAGTGCAGCCTTCCCATTTTGTCTTGGAGCCTGGGATTATAAGACTGTTGAGTGTGATTTCTTGCCTTATCTAAACCTCTCAGTGATGGTCACTCGGGAACAGACAGGCAATGCCACAGATGTTCCCAGACAGGAAAAAGTGGCCCCAGAGGAAAAGATTGAGCAGGTCTCTGCTTAAATGGATCTGACAGCTTTGCTTAGAGAAAGATGTTTGTCCCTGTTTATGGATGTGTCCTTTTCCCCCCTTATGATTCCCAGGACCAGCCTTACTTTTTACTGTGTGTCTGAATGTCTGAGTAGGGAGCCTGAGGTCATGTGTCCCGCAGGCGGTGGGGATGGGTGAGAAACAAATCCACCAAGGATGGTATTCGGAAAAGGGCTTGAGTCTTTTCCATAACATTTCCATTATCCTATTTAAAGTTTAATATCCCAATGATGGGAGTTTCTCCATTTATTTCGATGGAAGTAAGGTCAGTGTCTGCCCTAACCTGCACATGCATATATATTTTCACATGAACCCTCCTCAGGCTGGAAGATCAAAAATGTCAAAAATATTTTGCTGGTATTTAAGTTATAAAATGGAAAGAAATTGTTAAGAAACTGCTTGTATAGAGTCACAAATTTATTTTTCAAGTTGTGCTTTATATCTCTTTTACCTGTTAGATATGATAGGGACTGTATTATTTTCAAAACCAAAATATTTTATGGACTTTATTTTCTGCTGTTAATAGTTGTTAATATTTTGATAGTGTGTAGCAGAAGCAAATGAATCTTCAGCCAGAGTTTAATTTTAGAGAGGATATATGGTATCTTGCTTGAAGATTTTCTTAATCAGTTGGATTTGTCCTGACTTTCAACTCCAGATAAGAAAAGAGACTATTTTATCACAAGGTTTTACTGTGTGTGAGGTTTAGTGCCAACCAAAAATGGCTCCCAGTATCTTAGTTATTAAAGTCACATTTGCTGGTGATTATAGCTATTTCCTGCATAAAATGAAGTTTCCACAAATACTTAATAAGTCAAATAAATAGCATGCCTCTGGAAATACGAAATAAATTAATATTTTTCTGAGACTTAGGTATCTCCATGCACTGGGTTAAATGTGTGCAGGAGTTTATGTTTATTCCTGATGAAGTCTAAAGCACCCTGGGTCTAATTAAGCTTCCCCAAATACATTGTTTCCATCTTCCAAGATGCTGAAAAAAAAGCAGTTTTCAAAGCTGGAACACTGTTCCCTATCCTTTCCCAGCTACAGTGCCTGATGGGAGACCATCGTGTACTTCCAATACTTCTCAGGGACTTCCCTTGTTCCTATCTTCCTCTGCTGTCATCCAAATCTTAGCAGGACGGCAACATAAACAACCTCCTGGCTGGATCCTGGGGAAATTACAAGGATCAGAGGGCTCAAGAGGAGACAAGGGATGATCCCAGTACTGATAGAAGATAGAGGTAGGACATGAGTGTCTTGAGAGACAGGGGTTCATGTGAGTTCATACAACAGAGAAGAAGGAACAAGTCAGCCACCGCCCACAGTGGAGTATGTTTAGTTAATAAGCAGTGGGTCTGTCTTTGCTCCCTCCTTTTTGGTGTAGAGGAACCAGCCACTTTCTACCACTAGATAGATTTAGAAATTGACCTTCTGCTGTGATCACAATATATGAACTCTAACTGTTCTTTAAAAACCCAGGAATTTTTACAATATCTGTAGTTACTTTAGCCAGTGTTTTTGCTGCGATTTTTGCTATAAACTTTTATATAACATATATATCATATATAACTTTTTTTTTTCTAAATGCTTATCTAACATACTTTTTTTAAGACTGTGGCTGTAAGTCAGAGAAATACAGTTATTGTAAAATTACTGATATTGACTTCAGTCCTCATATTGTAGGAAAAATCTTTTGAAAGTGCACTAGGCTGGTCAGAGATGAAAGGAACTTTTAAAAATGGCAAAACAAAATAAAACAAAAAGTTATTTCAATGCTTTTTCTTCCCTTTCCCACAATCTTGTATTTCTGAAATAAGTGTCTGCAGGGCTAGATCCAAACCTCTTTGAAGATGAAGGGAAACGTGCTGTGGAGCTTTTGTCTAAGCCCTGTGGGTATTCCCAGCGCCTCAGGTTTAGAAGGCCACAAGAGCTGCCCACTGCAGAGTGACTGCACTTGGTGGCTGCAAGTTGACCAACACAGTGACTTGGATCCTGATAGTCCTGTGGCTTTTACATTAAGTTTCTTTCATAAGGACTAAAGAAGATGTCATTTCCTTGACTTCAGTGAGTATGAATAAAGCTTAATGTAAGAAGAGAATTTTGGAATAGCCATAACGACTGTCAACGAGGATGCACAATCTAATAAGCCACAGCATCATTACAGTTCACAAAAGAAATGAAAGAAACTTGAAGGAAAGCTTGAAGTTCACAATCAAAAAAAAAGAAAACAACCCAAACCATAATCCTTCATGCAGACAGAAACAATTATTTGCCTGCAGCTTTTCATTGGAAAGAACCACAAACTTGTGAACATGGACAAAGTATGATCTATTTAGTTATTAGCGGCCCCACCCCACCAAATAATGGCAGAGTGTTAATTATATTGAGCCATATCCTAAGGTCCTAATTCATTTTTAACTCTGGCAAACTGTCATGAAGTTGATCAAAGGTAGCAACTGAAGGACTTGGCCTGTTGTAGCTTACAAACAGGCATCCACCACATAATTCTCTGAGCAGATTTGGCCAAATGTGTTTGGGCAGCTGCAAATTAGAGAGTTTTGCTGGTTTGTTCTCCTTAATGAAAATCTCATTAAAAATCCCAGAGATACAAATGATTTGCAAAAGACAAAATAGTCAAGGCCCCCAGTGTTCACCTGACTCATTTTTCACATCTGAAAAGTTCTTCTCAATCCAACAAAGCTTTCAACAAACATTTCTGTACACAGCTGACTTTGGCAATTATTATCAGGACTGCAGCTAAACTGGACATTGTCATGACGTACTGTTATATGCTTACCTTGGATATCAGTACTAGGAGTATAATGATCCAAGCCTACTAGTGTTTTTCCCCAGCTTCCAGCATTTTTACAGCTGGTTGCCTGTTTTCCAGCCCACATACAGTATCTTCATGCCATGTGTATCACTGCTCGTTGACTGGAGGAAGAAAACAGTTCCAGTTGGCACCCAGTTACTCTCCATAGGGACCCTTCAGAGACTTCATGGGTTGAGTTGGGCTCCTAAAGAAGACAAACAGAACTCACAGCCCTTTGGCTACAGGTAACACTGCAGCTGTGCCAAGTATGCTTTGTCAATAAACATTGACCTGCTTACTATTTTCTTTGTTATTTCTTCTAGCAAAATATTTGCAGTTAGTTTGCCATTGTCTCAGGTTTATTCCCAGTGAAGTAGAACATTGGGAAGGACTTCAACATTTCTAAAATATCATGTGTAAATGCAGGTAACCTCCTGTGCAATTGTATGCTTAACCTCTGAAAATGGGACTGAAGCAGCTACCCACAGCTGTCTTCCCTTCTCAATGTGAGCCTTTGGACTATTGGGAAGGTGAGAGACCTTAGAGGCTTTTAAAACACCCCAGGCTGTGACACTTACTCGGTTTCCTTCCTCATCTGCCAGGGGGTTCACAAACGCCCCTTGAAGTTTCTGAACAACCTCCCGTTGGCTTCAGTGGGAGTTGGATGGGGCCTGCAGGCACAACTCCAAGTCTATTCCCAGTGAGGCAGTGTTTCTGGTCTCTCTTAATTGGGAACTTGGAATCCCCTGCTCGTTTCCAAACCTAAAGGCTCCAGCTAGGGTGTACAAAGTGCTTGAGCTATGCCAAGAAGCCAACTAGAATAATTTTCTTTGCAAGAGTTAATTATGCTAAATTGGGTGCCCTGCTCCAAGGGATTCAACAGCAGAGACAAGCACGAGAGGAGGAGTCTAGCCAGTTTTGCATGAGCGATAGTGAGTTCTGTGATTATGCTGGTCTGTGAGAAATCTGGGGCTGGCAAGCAATCTGTGCATGATGTCATCTTTCCCAGACTTGTGAAAAAGTTGCAAGGCTTGGTCTTACTTCTCCTGGATTTGGAGTGTATGACTGCTCGGGCACACTGCTCATTAGGGAGATATGTGTAAGGCAAACAAACCCCACTCCAAGAGCATGTTTATCTCATGGCACAGAATGCTGCATGCCCACAGATCAAAGCTGGTGGGAACAGATGCTGTTAGCAGAGCAGCAGCTGCACTCAGATCCTGTCCACACCCTTCCTGTTTGCAGTAGCCTACCCGGGGGCTATTATGTTCCCAACAGGGCAATGATTGCCCCTCCTTCCCACCCCTGCTGCCATTCTCCAGGGAGGGTGTACCAGTGCTTAATGCTCGCCTCACTGTCTGCCTTTGGGTTCTCATTGTTTCTTTTGGAAGGTGCAGATAGTGGGCTAGACACTCCTTGGCTGGTGCTCTGATAAGGGTTTGAAAAGTGTTCTCACGTGTTACACAGGAGCATGCTTGAAAGAAGGAACTCTACTCAAAATAACAAAACTGACCTCAGAGGTCATTATTTTCTTTCAAGGAAAGAGCTTGCACCTCTCCAGATTGGAGCAAAAAAAAAGGTCAATGTGGCCAGAGTCTATTTTCTACTGCACTGGAATAAGGTGGTATGAAAGTTAGTGATGTTCCTGTGCTTTTCTGCTAGTGCTCTGGAGACTAGATTCCAGTTCTGCATGCAAGGAAATCTCTATTTGCTCACTGTCCTGCAATTCTACCTGCTGTCAAAGTCAGTTACATCAAGTTTGGCTTAAACAAACTAATAATAACTTTAAACAATAGTAGTGTAGTTTTTCTTGCAGTAGTGTAGAAAGAACTGCAGTCGTTGTAAAAGGAGGTGATTTGGAGAGTAGATGTTCAACAAGAGCACCTGAGAGAGAAGGAAGTGTGTTTCTTCTCAGCCTGACTGTCTAATAATCTTTGATCTTGACTAGTCCATTAGTTTATGACCAAATTCAACCTGTAAAACACAGCAAACTCAACCCTAACTTTCTCTTGTGAAAATCAGGAATAGTTTCCACAAGCATCAATTGGGCTAATTAGTGGAATTTAGATTTTTAAAATGCCTTCTGATTTGTATCTGTAGCAAAGACAGAAGTCCTTTAGGCAGCTTTGGTCTGGCATTGTTAAGTAGTAACACAAGCATTCCTACAGGTAAATCATTTCCCACCCTTCTTCCAGTGTGAAGCCTAATTTAGAAGAGTCATCCTCTTCAAAAGACCATTTTAAATACAGTGCTGGCAGCTACAGTTTGTGGTGCATTTTTTCTGTGCTGCTTGCAAGTTCAACAACAAAACCAACACAACTGGATATAATCTAAGATCACTTTTCTAACTCAGGATAAATATGCTATATCAAAATTCTAGATTGCCCACTAGCTTAGCTTCTTGACAAGTCTTTGCCTGTTGTCTTACTGTCTCATATAGGTGAAAAAAACCCCAGCAAACAGATCAATGGCAAAAAAAGTCCATTGCATTACCTCACATAAAAGAGAATCACAGGATGATCTATGACCCAGGCAGCGTGAGTGAATGGACAAAATAATGACAAAAATACAATGTGTTGATAAATACAAAGTATGCTTTGCATTTTAGAATCTCCTTAAGAGAGAAGACGATACAAATTACTATCTCAAAAACTGGTTTGTAAATTAACTTATTCAGAGTTACAGCAGAAAGTGGCAGACACTTGCGCACCACAGGGACTATGTTGGAGCCTGGGGCAACTATTCTTTAATATGCTTGTCCAACTTCCCCTTAAAGCTCTGCTCCTTGCCCACTCTTCAAGACAGGATATTGGATCACACAGAGAGCTTTTGCCATTTCTAATGTCCCCAACATCTTTGCATTATACTTTTCACAATTCAATTTCTATCCTTACAACCCACCATCAAACCCTCTGGATGATGGCTTTTAACAGGAGTGCCAAATACACTGGCATCCATGACCTTATCTACAATAATAAAACATGCTAAGATCTGGTAATGTGTACTCAGTTATGAAATTTTTACCTTTCTGAAAGGTCTCTGATGCAGTTTAGCCATGCCAGCAACTCTCCCAAGGAGTTCCTGGTCATAGCTCACATGTGGTCTATTCCCAATAGTCAGCCTACCCATGGCCACTTCGCTTTGGAGGTTGTTTAATAGTTACAGATATGTTCAGATTATGTGTCCAGCTTTGGGGCCAGAGAATGGGCTTTTGCACTGTTTAGTTTACTGATCTATATGTAGCCAATGGCTTAAAAAAAGCCCCCCCATGTTTTCTTTATTAACCTTTCCTTGAAATAATATTGCAGAGGGAAACTCTCTGCCCACAAATCCACTCTTTTTTGGGTGTTTTCTCTCTATTAGTTTGCTATTTTCCCTGACAGCTTGTTTGTTTTCCCAGTTGTACTCGCCTATCTGCCGACTTGTGCAAGTCAAACTGTCCTTTCCCGTTTTCTCTGCCTCTGGTGTTTCTTCTCTCACCATCATTTTAGACTGTGGCATTTGTGGAAGCAGCTTTCCTTTCTCGTCATCACAGCCAGTACCTGCCAACTGCAGCTGTGCAAGTGGGAACAGGGAGGAAGACAGATCTGTTTCACAGTGATAAAAATAGGGGAAAAATATTTCTAGTGATAAATTGGCAAGGTGTGTTGAACAAGAAAAGCAATTTTTTGTACATTTTTCAGACTGGCAAAACCATCTGGGTTATGCTGGCTTTTCTGCACAACACCAGACACAGGATCTCAGCCATATCTTAGAGTTGAGTTCCTACTTTAAAAAGGTGAATTTTCTGGCAGTTTGAAAATATGTTAGACTTAAAAAGGTATGGCTTCTGATCTCTGCTGTCAGGATTATTTGGGGTTTTAAGTTTTTTCATCCGAAGTGTCTGTAAGGCAAGAAGCTTGTCTCTGTCCTGCCTTGCCCAGTTTGTTCCCCTGTAGAGTGGCACAGCATCACCAGGATAGTGCAAAATATCCCCCAGGGACACAGAACAGGCTGCCAGGATGGAATCCCCAGCTTCAAATGCCCTGAATCCCTTCCCACTGCGGGATGAGAACCCATGTTTCTTTACTGTGAACAGTCAGAATAAGACAGTCATCTAAGCAAGAGGACCATCAGATGCAATGTGGCAACAGCTGCAATGTGCCCACATCATTTTGCTCAGAGGAGAAGTCCCGCACAAGGACAAACTGTCTCTTCTCTCTGGAAGAAGACAACAGCTTTGCAGCCCTAACCCTAGCAGCTGGAATTGGACAGGATTTCCAAAACAGTTCCACATTTTTTGTTTTTTATTAGCTAACCATAGATGGTTTTCTGTTTGGGGCACTCAGCATGCTTTGTTGAAGAGGCAGAGAGGTGTAATTCTGACCTTTGGATCCTTCAAACAGCTGTTCCTGGCAAAACAGCAGAGTATAGCATGGTGTACAAGAGCTCCAGATCTTTCTATTTTAACAGTGAAGAACAGTATTACTGTATAGCTAATAACATACAAAACTGAAGAATTTAAGTTTCATCTTGGTTTTGATGGCTATGCTGGGACCAACATCTCTTAGATTTCCTAAGAAGCTCTGCTAATTAGTCCATAGATTTCACTTAGGTTCTACATCTAGACAGTGAAGAGTTTGATACAGAAAACACCTGTTTGTGCAAAGAATCATAGTATTGCAATCACAGGAACTGGTGTTGAGGAACTTCAAGTCTGAGCTGATATTTGAAGAAATCTCTGTGATGCTACAAGATGAAATAGCAAGGAGAATGAGCTACGAGGCTCTCCTCGGGAGGAGAGAGCAGGGTGGTCCTGGAACCTCCCTTCTGCTTATCTGTAGACTTGACCTCAGCCTGCACCATTTGATCCACATGCCTGTGACTACTGGAGACTTATCTCTTGCAGCAGGAATTTGCCTGTGCCTCATGCACCCATCTTACAGTCCACTTACAAACTGGATTATGGGACTAACACTTCAACACTCCCACGTGAGAAACCTGAGAGCAGGTCATGGTCTCCATCACAGGCGAGGTGTAACAGAGTCAAGTGGGAGGTCAAGCAGGACTAACTGGGTGAGGTACAGCATATTTCATGACTCCTCCAGCAGCCGACATGCTAAGGATTGTCAGTGTAAAAGGATCACCAAAAGCATATTTTGTGGCTTACTAAATAATTATTTAATTGAATGTAATTTTATTTTCCTTCTAGCTTTCCCAAATTTGATCTTTACAAAAGAATTTTAGACAGACAACGGCATACAACTTGACGTTAATTTATCTTCTTTTATCACCTTGATTGCAAGATAGCACAGGTACTTTTCTGGGACTGACTGTCAGCTGTTTTCTACATAAGTTCTAAGGGTGCATCAGGAGCACTGGGGAAGGGTAATCTGTCTCCATCCCCGTGGAGGTCAGTAAGCACCTTCAGTATCCAGATGAGAAACTTAGTCTCGTATTGAGGGTGCAGAAGGGCACCTGGTCTGGTGAGGATTTACAGCACAGAGGTTAGGAGGCTCTTCAGAGTCATCTCACAAGTCTATAAGGATTCAAACCCATGTTCTCCTTCTCAGAGCATCCTGCAGCCAGCATACCTGCTTGCACTAAAGAGTCCAAAAAGTAGAGCCTTCTCCAAAAGCAGTGACAAGATGTAGAAAAGAAAGGAAGGGACATACTATAAAATTATAGGAATTCTTTGAAAGGAGACTTATCTTCCATCTAAGAGAAAATATGAGCTACATATGACAATTTTTTTGCCCAGTATGTTATATGCTGATCCACGATTATTTCCCCTCTTTCCTTTCCCATACTGGGATATTAGTAGTTTTCCACATCTGCTATATGTGGCAGTCCCAAGTCAGTGCTTAGGATACATTAATTTCTCAAAACTCGTTTGTTGTATTTGAACAAATTGATTCTTCCCATGCACCACTACCAACAATGCCATTATTGCAAGGCAAAGCTGATAATTTACTTTTGGTTATGACTTACAGGCTTCTGAATTTTTTGTAGAGCTCAGCGTTTCTTAAGGCTTGTGCCAGGCCAGTTATCTCCTCCAGTTTACCCTCTTGGCAGCCAGCAAACAACTTTTCTTGATGGCAAATTGTGACTTTCCTGAGCAACTTCTCTAGCAACTTCCTGAATCATTATCTACTGCGAGGAAGAGAGGAGCAAACAGAGGCAGGAGGATGCGATCACTGCAAGCAAGCATTTGGTTTTGCCTGGTGACACATGGCTTTCTAAATTAGAGGGCTCTGAATAAAATAAAAAATATCAAAGCCATGTGTCTGCTTGTGGGTGCCACATTCTTTAAGATCACAGTAGCCATCCTTCTGCACGAATGTCACAGAAACGGCTCAGTTTCATTCCCGCTTGAATGATGTGGCAATATTGTGAAATGCGGGGTGGAAAGGCATCCCAAAAACAGTCAAGCGAAGAAACTGCCAGAGAGCTGGAAAGCGGCTGTAGAGACCCAAGTGCTGTCACTTTAAAAAGGCAATGGGCCTCAGCGCCTTTGAAATCATTTATCACAGAAGCCGTAACATCTGCCACCATCTTGGATTCATTCAAGAAGTGCGTCTCAGTAGCCATTTTAAAAATGTTTGTTTTCAATTCAAAACACATAATTAAGTACAGGCCAGGGTAGAATATATGCCTTGAGCTGCTTTCCATCACCCCAGTTCAGAGTATGGCTTTTTCACAACTATGAGCTTTGAATTGAAAGCTTTCTTTGCTTTCTTTGCTTTTTTTTTTTTTCTGAAGGGCCTGCTGTTTCTCAAGAATAAATTGAAAGTAAGGCTGCAGATTTAAAGGAGCCCATCCATTAGAAGCCTGAGCATCCTGGGTTCGGAGGGGCAGCCTAGCCTCCTGGGACATCAAGCAGCTCCTTCCTCCAGCAGGGACAGAGCTTGGCCCCAGCAAACTGCAGCTGAAGGCTCGCTGTCGGATAGCTGGGATATGCTTTGTGTTTAATTAAACCATGTTCTGTAGACAAGAGACACTCAGATGATTTGTGGTCGTGGAAGGAATGAGTGACCTTGTTACAAGTCTCCAGAGAGGCTACTAGAAAGGTAGCTAAGTCCTTAATGTATTGTCCTTAATAAACTATTCACATCCTTTTTCCAGACTTTCTAGGAGGCACTTCAGAAGGACAATGTGAAGACAGTACTTGTCTGTTTGCATTGCCTTTGGTTCAGCCGACTTTTATCACCATCACTGACACGTTGCAAACAAGCCTGAGGAAAAGACGAGCAAACACTCAGGAATGAGCCACTCCAGACTGTCTGGGGATGGACTGGACCAGAGGCTCTAACGTTATCTCCTAAACAGACAGGAAGAAAAGCAAGTGTCTGATACAAGAATGAGTTAGAAGCTAAGGTTGTGCAGGACTCAGTCCACTCCCCCAAAGAAGAAGAGGGTTTATTTGTGAGGTTGGGAAAAATCTAGAAAAGTCTTTAGTCATGTCTGAATTTGGTTCCTCATTGTGAGTCTAACCATCATTTCCAGGTGTCTCAGATTCTCCATCTGAAAATACAAGCCACACAAGTTCCTTGAATGACTGAGGTGCTGTAGCTGCATATGTGCTGGTGTGCCATCCCTTCTCCTCAGCTCAGGCAGGCACAAGGGAGTAAAGGGAGTAAGTGATCACTCAGGGATGTTTAGCAGAGACCTGCTCTCCACCCCCTGAGTGCTGTAGCTCCCAGGCTGAGGAAAATCAGATATAGGAATGGGCCAGGAGATGCAGCATGCTTTAACCGCTGATTTTCAGGCTGAGATGGTTTCTGAATGATGAGGGGACTGGGACTTTGTAATGGTGTCATGGTAAGCAAGTATGTGCAGCTTATGTTAATGAAAACCAGAAATAGATGATCTCAGATTTCAATGACTCTGTGCTTTTAAACATGACATCTTTATTTTAAAACACTGTGTACACAAGGCATTCTTTCTTTCCTGAAGGTGCCTGGCAAAAGCTGAATTCAGAACTATGCAAAGAGAGGAGATCCCCTCATACATTTGCAGTGAAATAAAGAAGCAATGAGCTTTTAAACAACTTCTGCTACAGGTTTCTCTGAGACGTTTTTACATGTTTCTATTTTTACATCAACAAATATGTCGTTCCACTGATGATCGAATATATTCACTATTCTGGAAGTGCTTTGATTAAAAAAGGAAAAAATGGAGGAAGAAAGAGAAAATTAATGAGAATACTGTGTTATTAAAGACAGGGTCCACTCAAGAAGCATCTGTCTATGGTCACAATATTGTACAAAGGAGATGGGATGCATCTGTATTGAAAATAAAAGTATCTGCTTGGTGTGCATGCTCCTGGTGTATGGGAATAGCTTGCAATTCTGATGGGGGGAAACCGAAAGCAGAAAAATACCTGCTACTACTTGAGCTAGCACTTCCTAAACATGAAGCCAAAACATGCTTTTAGTTTTTAACTACACCC
Source organism: Brachypteracias leptosomus (assembly GCA_013401335.1). Taxonomy (NCBI): domain Eukaryota; kingdom Metazoa; phylum Chordata; class Aves; order Coraciiformes; family Brachypteraciidae; genus Brachypteracias; species Brachypteracias leptosomus. Next base: position 119,042 of record VYZX01003578.1, on the reverse strand, counting down.
ATCTTTTTGAAGTGTCCTGAAACCATGTGAGGGGGGATGTTGCTCTAGATTTCAAGGAGGAGGGGATTTTCTTTTTTTTTTCTTACAAATCTGTTTTTCACGGGCTTTCTTCTTTGGGCACTCATTCCGGCGTTACAGATGAGTGCTGAAATTACAGGGGTGAGAACGCAGCCAGGAATGAGTAACATGCAGCCATATGCGCAAAACAGAAAACATCCTCTTTGACTAGGTGATAATTAGAAAGGCTGCTGCATGGCCATGTACACAAACAAAGCACATCCCCTTTGGGAATGTGTTTTCTTTCCTCAGATGTGAAAACTTTTTTTTTTTTTTGTGGAGGATAGATTTTTAACTGCTCACTGACCTATTTTTAAACAAAACTTCTGCCTGCTCCAGCAGCTGCTTCCACCTACAAACATATGACCACTGCCCAAATGGGTCTAGCTGGGATGCTGGAGAACTGAACTAGTGTCTGATTAGAAATGGTTAATAACTTATCAGCACTCTGTGTTACTTGACTAAAACCAATTAAATGTCCCTTGGAAATCAGCTACTATCTCCTCATTTTCAGCAGAAACATACAGGCTGATAACCTTGTAGCCACAGCTGGTGACTGACAGGCTGAGTCAGCTGTGAGCCACTGACTTTTTCTTCCATTACAAAAATCATCTTCCCTAATACACTTTTCTTGTGTTCAGTCCAAAATGCATGGGCTTTCCTCTGTATCTGACCCATTTCTCTATGTTTCTTCACCACAGTCTTACCATAACTCCATCAGCCTAGGATGACCTTCCCAAAAAAGCCATATCTCACCATGCAGACTGTAAAGGAATAAGTGGTAGTAATATGAACCTTTAAAATTAAATGCATGGCGGGCTGAGACAGTATGCTGTTGGATGTCTTGAGGCAACAAATATGACATATCTCTGAATTTTTTAGGAGAAAGGAAGAAATATACCTTATTTGAAAAGAAAGAACTGAAAAGAAAGGGAAGAATGGAGGAAAGAAGTGAATGAAAGAAAGAAAGAAAAGAAAAGAGAAAATACATTTTTTATATCCTTCCTGTGTGCATTGGCTGCTTGAAGAGCTATAACATTACAAACCAACACCTCTTGCCAGGGCGCAGCACAGGGAGGTTGATGAAGCTGACCCTCTCCAGATGACCCTGGTTACTGTTCTGGTTTAAATGGAAGTAAAAATATCAAAGCAACACTTAATATGCCAAGAAAATCACAGTAAATTAGTCTAAGAGACATGTTAAATAGTTGCAGTTCTTACAGGTGGATAATTATTTCAAGTTCTGTGTGATCTCCAGGAAAAAGGAACTATGTGAATTCAAAGTGTTACTCATTAATTGACATGCAAAGGTTAATATAGCAAGGAGGATATTAAGGTCAAAACTGAACCTTGATTTAGGGTTTATGTTTTTATTTAGACTTACTAAACATTCTACCTTGCATTCTACAGAGAAAAGAACAAAGCCTCATAAAAATTAACATGTCTTTTTAAGGCTGCTCTTATCAGCAAAGGAAGAAGCAGCAAGATACCATTTGCTTTCAAAATGCATCACTTTCAATAATTGGATGTGATTTTTTTTATTTAACCAAAGCAAAAAAAAGGATCGTTTGATAAAAAAGTTCAATAGAATTTAAATACAAATTGTGTAAGAGAGCAAAATGTTTTCTACCTTCCATATACAGTGAGAGCAGCAGGCTAACACTGATACATTTAAATGTATTAAAAATGTGTAATTTACATTTTCCCCAAAAGTTTTAGGATATATACACACAGCTCTCAAAAGGGAAACATGCTCCTGAATGAGCATAGTTGAAGAACTAGGAAATTTCATACACAGATTCCCAAATAACAAAAATTGTGTTCTCTAAGGCACTAAATGCCATGATATTCTAATGCCATTGCATGTAAAAATGCTCAGGTAGGAAGCAGTTGTCATCCTGTAAGGTTTAACAAGATGTAATAGTGGCCAAGTTTGCAACAGGTTTTGCATTTTTTTGTGCAGGCAACAGCATTTAGTGTTTCTGCAGTGGGCCACATCCCAGCACAATCAGGTTCTGATTCAACAAAATATATATCTAAGTGTTATGATCCAGCAGAACATGTCAATGCCAGCCAACCTTCAGGAGGTCTCAGCCACTTGTTTAGAGTCAAGCATAGGCTAAGGTGATGTCTTCAGGATCAAAGACCCTTCCTCACCTGATATGGCTGGGGTTAGGACCACCTCTATGCATAACCCAGCTCTCCTGGCTGATGTTGGTCCTGCAGGAAAGGGCTAGGACACCCTTTGGCCACCTGTCATTGCAGGCAGGAGTGCAGGGCAGCCTATGCATCCTCCAGAGCTGCTGTGGCAGCCTGGGGAGTAGCTGAGCCCCACCAGGGACAGACACAGGTCTGCGGGGCAGCAAGGCAGGGGGAGGCTGCCCTGCCCGTGTTGCCGCCTCATCAACTCAGAGCCAGATGTGATCAGGTTTCCTGGGGCAGGAGCATGGGGATTTCCACAAATTGGCAGGAACAAAGGAAACAAAGCACATGGTTTCATCTTAATTACAACACACGATACAATAAAGATATTTTTCCTTTTAAAGGTGTGTAACTAATTCTTGGCTAAAATCTTTGTGTGAAGTAGGGCTCCTCCCAAAGTAATCCCCCACAGCAGTAGTTTCAAGTCATAAAGAATTCAAAGGCTTGCTAAAGTTTTAAAAAAAAAAGTAGGGGCAAAGCGGTATCACTAGGCTGAAATTCCTCTGACAGATGTAAAGGTCTCGATGACAGTTATTTTCCAGGTCTGCAGCTCAGCAATTGTGCCTCTGAACAGCTTCCCACGTGAAGTGTTTGAAGAAACGGTCGACGTGTGACTGATCTCTAAGGCCCACTGCCTGGTCTTCTTTAAGGATGAGGCAGAGGCAGAAGGACTGGTGATGCTGATAAGGGAATCTGAACCAAATGTTGTCACGTTCTAGAGATGATTAGATGTCCTTGCTGTGACTTATTACACAACCTGAGGGTGGAAAGGGAAAACCTGGGATGAAATGTAGCCACAGGGAGATGCTTTTTCAGCAAGGAGCAAAAGCCAAGAGAGAAATTGTTGTTGATGCCAAAGATTGGGTCGGGCATTCTCTGTGCTGCGGGATAGGTGTGATGCTGTAGTAATGTGATCTGCATTTATATCTTCACAAGATGCTGATTATATTAAAAAAAAAAAATGTCTTAATAAAGAACAGGACAACACATTTAAAAAGCATTTTTGATCAATCTAGGTTATTTCAGATTTTACATTTTTTCCTTGCATACATTAATGGATGAAAGATTTGAAGCTTAATATATGTAACAGAATTAATAGAATTAAATTTGAAACCCTCTCTGAACTTCAAGAAAACTTTGTATATTTGTTTATAAGCAAAATTGTTGATTCATATATTTCACATATGCAATACACAGCTTAAAGAAAGTGCAACCTTGCTCCTCTATCTGCATTTTCTTTAAAAAGAGACTGTTACCTGTGGCCATATTCCTAATCTTGGGATTAGATGCATTTTCTGTGTATCACCCTATGGCTTGACTATGATGATGGGGTATTTAGCTCAAAAGAAAAAAAGGGAGCTTAGGATTCTGGATGAGTTCTTTGGTCAAAACACTCCAGTTCACTCAAGAGTGCTTTAGCATCTATAACATACTTTTTTTAAAAGTAGCAGCAAAAAAAGTCTGCTGCAATGGAAAGTACTGGTTTGTCACATGACACACAGACACTAAAGAACAGTTTATACATGATCTGTCACGCATGACCACTGCTACATGGGTTTATAGTATGAATACAGAAGTTACATTAAGTATAACTTCTCAGGACGCCTGCCATTTACTTTCTCATTAAAAAGCACCTTCTGCACTGTTTTGTTACCATGGAAACTAGTTCAAGTTCTTCCAGTGGCTTCAGGACAGGCAGTGTCACCCCTTACATCCACCTTCCAACAGATCCAAGGAGAGGCAAGAGCAAAGCTCACTACTAGTGTTACTGGCTTTGTAGCTTAGAAAAGGTATGAGTCAATGCTGTTCTGAGAAAGGATTGTCATTCTTAATATTAGTCATGGCTTATGAAATAACTAAAGTATCCTCAAGTTTTTCAAAAAGTTTTTTATCCAATCTGAAGACCCTGAAGCAAGGATTTCAGGATTTAATGTGTTAGCATTATGTATATTTAAGTATGTATTATTCATAAATATGCATTACTGTATGTGTTGATACAACACATACAAGTTTAAGTGCAAGGGAAAGAGCAAATTTTCCTACTGCAAAGGAAAAACTGACAATCTCCTTCCTAACCAGGTGTCACACTTCTTTCCATCAATACCTATCACATACAGCCTGAATTTGTTTTGCCTCTGGATGCCAAGGTGACTAGTAATTATTCCCCAGCTTACTATTTAATTCTTGAAATCCTGACTGAGCTAAGACTCCATGCAGAAACACCGGTCACTAACACATACTCCAGATGTCCAAGGGATCCTAAGGAGCCTTTCAGGTTATGAAGGAGGATTTGGTCTAAACTGAATTTTAAGCCCCACTCTGTAGCTACGTGCTCTCTAGTTCCCTGTGTTGAAAATGATCTGGTAGAACATAAGTCTGCAACGAGTGGTGAGGTACCTGGCTGCTGCTGAAAGCAAGTAACCTGAAGAGCAGCCTAGGGCCAGGCAGGCCTCGCTGAGGACACCAGCCAAGCAGAGGCAGCAGTTCTGCTGTGAGAGCTTTAGCATCCTGCTGCCCATTTCTGAGGTGGCTGAACAGCCATTTTAACGTCTGACCTTAATCAGGCCTGTGATTGCCTCAGTAAATCCCTGGGTGATTATAATGAACAGATGACCCACAGATTGGGAAGATCAAAGTGTGGGCTCTACCTGTTGCCTCATTTTTATAGCTCAAGAGGAACCATGATGAGACTGAGGTTTTACCACAACGTAAATTGTTGGTTTGGGCATCCTAAAAATGCATGTCTGGAGGCAGCCAGGTGGTTAGTGCTGCTCTGCAAGCAGCTGCAGCAAGTGCTATGTGGAGCTGAGACGACTGAGGTCTGCAAGAATTTGGGTCAGGAGTGTGGCTGTGACAGAGAGAATCGATGGTTTGAAGTTTCCCATCCCTCCGCCACAGGATCGTGACTCACTGTCAAGGAAGAGGTCATAGGAAGGAAAAGGGCAACAAAGGGACAAAGAAAAAAATGAAATCCTTCTCCCTTGTTTCCTATCTCCCCTGGTGTTTTACCTCTGTAGTTTGAAAAATGTATCTTTTTTATGTCCATCGTCAAGCCTGGGGAATTTTAAAGACTTTCCATGATCTACCTCTGTACCTTCTTTTACTCTCCTACTTGTCCTGTCATCAGAAGCACTTGCCCTCATCAACTCCAGGCATGTTTGTGTTGGAGGTGCTGGCAAACAAGGACAGCTGCCTTTAGCCCACCCTCATTTCATCCTCACACTGCCCTTCACTAGATCCTCATCCCCTACAAGACCCTGTCCCTTTACTGGCAGCCTCATGGGGGTCTGAGCAGCTCATCCCTGACTTTGGGGCCAAAATACATAATGGGCACAGTGAAGGATGCTGCATTTTGTTTAATTTCCAAAAGTAAGCAGGAAGCTTTACAACATAGAGCTGCAGCACAGATACTCAGTTTGTAAACTCCTGCCTCATGTTCATACAGTGCCTGCCATCAGGAGGTCCAGAACACAATAATAACAACCATACTGACACACATATGGACATTGGAAAATATGTCTACATGCAGAACGAGGATACTGGAGCTGTAGAAAATGCTATATCGCTTCAAGAGATGAGTTGGGCAGCTTACATAGCTCTTTGTGACGAGCAGAGTGAAGTCTCTGCCCAGACGTCAGGAGGGTCTGACTGGGGTGAGTTCATCAAGAAGGACACAGCAACATATGACAGCAGTGCACTGCAAAAGCACTGCTCATAAATGCACACCAAGTGTTTTTTACCCTCTTTCTTACAGGTACCAGCTCATTTAGGTATATGGCTTCATCTTGCTCTATTAAGCCTTCACTTTCCCTCTTCTCAGGAAGACAAGCTCAGCATTGTTTTTCCTCAGACATACTAACCCAGCCATCTGTCTGTCTACTTGGCATAGTCCCATTTCCACACTCACTGCATTTAACAAGGAAATATCACCCCCATTTTACAGGTGTGAATGTAAGACACAGAGAACCCTGAGAGACATCACCATGCAAGGAGCTTTCTTGTGTTTCACCAGCTTTCTTCAGTCTGTTAGATTGCTTTTCCTAAAGACAAGAGGGGATGCTAAACTTCAGAGGCAGTGGACACAGCAAGGAGTGAGAAAAGAGGAAAAGAAAGGAAGCTGTGGCATTGACTGAATGCTGACTGCTTGGCATGCTTTGCTGTGTGTTAGCTTTTGTTTAGAGGAAGCTACCAAGGATGTCAGCCCAGACTATCAGAAGGTGATGGAGAAAAGTGAATAATAATCTACAGGGGAAAAAACCTCAGTCAGAAGATCACTCCAAGTGAACTCACACAGTTCACTCCACAACCCCCACCATTTATACCATAAGTGGCTGCAAGGCTCATTTTCTCATGCACATCCCTTCAGCAGAGTTGGCAGGGGAAGGAAGGACTTGCTCTCCTCTCTGCCTTTTGCAGCATTTCCTTTTGCTTGCCTTCCTTTCCCAGCTTATGCAACTAGGTCCTGCTGTGTCCTCTCCTTGCTAAAGGGTTAGAGTCTTCTCTGCCCTTTCAGCTGCTAGTTTAACCTTCAGTTTTGGGGGGCACATTATACTGTAGCCTGGTCTACATTCATAGCTAGCTATAGATTTGCCTCCAGCAGAGAAGAGCATTTTAGCTGCTGGGCTTGCAAAAGGCATGCACAGTGAGAGTGTCAGCAGCTCCTCTGATTGCTGCTGAAAGATGAGCTAGCTGGCCCCAACACATCAGATGCCAAGACTGCGGGGAGGAGCTGGGAGAGATGAAAGAAAGATGAAAAACAGGGAGGGAAGATTTGCTGTTTCTGTGGAAACCAAGACTTTACTCAAACGCAGGTTTTTGCATCCCTGACCCCAAGGTGACCTGCTGACCTCTCCTCCCAGCCTGACTCCAGCCCAGCTGTTTCTCCTGAAGGAAAGGGGCCAGACTCACCTCCTGCTCTCTGCTTGAGAGCATGTCCTGGCAGACTTCTTCCCACCAGAGTAAATACAATTAAAAGCGAATCATGCACAGTGTTCATGGCACCTAATACCAAAGAGGTCAACAGGATAGGTGCCCCAGAAAGCCCCTATGTGACAAAGCCATCATAACAAGTAAATAACTACACATGTGCTACTCATTCATAGTATGGTGATTGCATAGGTTAAGAATTGTTGGATGTTGCTTGTTCTCCACACATATGTAAAACACTGTAAAATAAAGATCTGAACTGTAAAATAAAGATCATAACCCATGAGGTTATGAATCCAGTTTCCAAAAGATGTTTGCTAATCACTTTCCTAGTCAAGAGGCTCTAATAAAAAATAGTGTGGCAACATGCAGCATAAAGGCTAAATCAGCACAGACTAGCAAAGAATCAAGAGATACACGGCTAGCTCCTGACAGGAAAAAATTATTTGAGAGAAAGAAGCAATATTTTAAAGGCAATAGAGAAATAATCTAGTCCACAACCAGGACAAAGCAACTACAATAATGTGTGCTTGTATTGGGAAGAATCAGTGGTTCCACTGCTAAACTCCTTCCTCAGGCAAGAGATCAAAGCAAATTACACCTATAAGAAGAATTTCTACAATGCCTCACTAATTAAATAGCAGTTGGTTCATGTAATATTGAAATCAAAAAACATATAAACAAACCTTGAAACAGGGTTGAATATTTTCCATGCAGACATGAGCCTGAACAAACTCTGTCTTGTGCTATGCCTGAATTTTGAAGAAGTTTGAATCCAGAGAGGGATCCATTTTTTGTGCTCTCCACTTAATATTAACAAAAGGCAAATCTTAAGCAAGGAAAATAAAGTAGCTTGAAGGAAAATGCAGAACACAACCAATGCCTGATAACAAAATGTAAAATGAGTCCAACTTCAGCGATGTTTCAAAACTAAAAAAGAGACTGACTGGTGTCACATACTTAGATACAAGTAAGTGCAAGACATTCAGTAATTTTTAACCTCCTGTAAGTAAGAAAAGGAATGAGCATTACAGTAGCAAAATTGATGTCACTACCTTCCAGTATGACTGAGAAGGTTCCCAAGGTAGTGGCAGCAGCAAAGACCAGTGGCATCCTTCCTTCATTCTCCCCTCTGAGTGAATTTACCTCCAAGGAAGTGAAGGAGTGAGACAGCATATGAAATGCTGAGCTGGTCAGAAGGAGACAAAATAACTTACCACAGCTTTTTATAACAACGCTACTGAAGGTCTATGAGCCCTGGCTCTGTGACACCTGCAAATCTTTTCCATCTGACAGAAGCAGAGCCTGTGTTTAGAAGAGGCTATCCCTGCAGCCACATGTGTTCACCTAAATAAAAAAAATGATACCTAGAAACAGGCAGCTGGGGATTTCTGGTTCTTTTCCATAAGTCTGTAGTGGAAACTTGCAGCATCTCTGCTTTCCATTACCAGTTTCTTCTCATTGATTCAAGAATTACATCCAAGGCCTCTGTTCATCAAAGACCCAGCTGGAAACACTGGGAGTGTTTCCCCTCCTTCATGGCAAAGATCTCTCTTCTCCCAAACCAGCTTCTGCTGCATGTATGCTGGTGTTGCTCTGGCTATGTATGCTCCAGTAACTGCAGCAAGGCCAAGGGAAAGGCTTAAAAACTGGCCCACAGCTGCCTCTGCCATTTGGCTGTCAGCAGACTCCCGGGAGCAGTGCTGATGGCTGTCTCCTAGCCCACTTGGGCTGCTTGGGTATGATTTGCACATGCCAAGAATCATTTTCTCACAGCAGAGGTAGCTCAGCAACTTCCCATCCCACACAGTCACTTCCTCTTCCCCATATTTGAGGACCATTCCACCTCATCCCCAATTCCCTTCCTGCTAACGCAGGTCTGCATGTATACACACAGCATATTACCACATCAATTACTATTCCTATTTTACCCTTTGAATCATATCTCTGGAGCCCTGCCTCTCTGGAGAGCCAAGTTTCTCTCAGAAAGAAGATTTACAAAATGAGAATTTCCTTCTCAAGAGCTCATCTGCTTAGTCCCCACCTGCACTCCTAATCCTACCAGTGACATCAGGAGGAATGTCAGGAAATCAGGAATTTGAATGTTCAGTAAAAGGCAAAAGTCATTGGTCTCATATTCCTTTTCTACACCCACAACCATCTGCTCCCTAAAGAGCAAAAGAGAAGTTCAAAAAAATAAAGAGAATGAGGAGAAATAATAGCCAAAACCCCTGCATAACCATAAATGTGACAGAATCACACTATTTCTAAAGCAAATACTTCTGAGTTTCCTGTAATGACAAACTGGATACACAGTTCAAGTACCCTTTGGATGTGGTAATCAAGAGCTGAAACAAGCAGACGAAGGTTGGGAGTGGATGTGGTCTCTTGCCAAGGGTAGGGTAGGTGATTCACAGGAGCAATGCTTTCTCTCTCCAAAGGTAGAGCACAAGGAGAGCACATCTCTCTTCCGGGAACCAAGGTGGCCACAGAGCTGGCCCATCTTCACAAGCAGCCCCAAAAGTCTTCTGGCCCTTTAGGTTTCCCCTGAAAGGACATTCCTTCCCCAGCTCACCTGTACCAAGCACTTCCCTCTTGGGGCAGCTGCCTTCCACAGACATCTGCAGATGCCTCTTCTGCAAACAGCTACTTCTAAACAGCTCAACCTGCACAGACTGTTGCCTCGCTGCAAAAGGACATTGCTCTTAACTACACTTTTGAAAAGTCCTGTGCACACACATACTCTCACACACACAGGGCATACTGGCCATAGCCTGAGGACAAGTACATTCAGCATTGGCTTTAAGCATAACTCCACTGGATCCTCCCATTTTATGAATAAAAACTTAGCAGAAAAATGTCTTGGGAGAAGCCACAGGGCTGTTATAGCTTTAACAGACCCTGAGTGCTTATCTCAAGCTGAGAGAGTGATTTCATGGCAATAATTTGTTTAAAGTGTTGCTGATTACTTCCTATTTCTTCCCAGCAAATGACTTTTACACCTTTCTACTGTTGCTTTTATATGAGCTGCTATGGCAATTACTCTGCGGGAGGCTGTGTAAACATCACACAGACCCTTTTATCTGACTACTAAGGACTACTAAGAAGAGACTCCTGAGACCTGATAAAAAGTCTTTTCAAATGGATTTCCCCTTCCTTGAAAAAAATATTTTTACTAAGTTGCTACCAGAGTTTTTCTATTCTTACAGAATGCCTTCAAGTGTTCTTCCAACAGAGACTGAACCCTGCAAGTAGCCTCCTTGGAGGGAACTTCAATAAAGTAATGAAGTTTAGAGTTCCTGGAGGTGAGGAATTGCCTCTTCTCTACTAAAAGTATTTCTCTGATAAAATTATTTCAAATTGTCTCATTCAGAAGAACAAGGAGTATATAGTGATTAGGGTTAATCAGAGGAATATCTCTCTGATTCATCCTTTTATTCTCAAGTGCCAGCGCTAGGTGTCAGCTATCCAATTCTCCTACCCCTGCTAGGAACAGGTTCATGAAATGATGTTCAGAGTCTGACCAAGGCACTTTGCATGTTTAGCTGGGGCTCCAGCCAAGGATTTGGTTTGGGCCATGAAAGTTATCTGCTTTATCCCAACTTCAAAGCTTCTGCATTCTACTCGGCATCTCTCAGCAATTGGAGCCCTGTCAGATCACCCATGACTTCCAAGCATCATCATACAACCACATCTGTCAGATTAACCAGAGCACACCACTACGGAGCCTATGCCAGTTTTAGGCTTTTTTCTGTCAGGTTTATTCTGACTTTAAGAACATTTAAAATAGCAGAACCAGCACAAAGTTAGAGCAGCACAAGAAAATAATTCAAGACCTGGTGTAAATCTTCCTAGTACAAAGTCTGCTTGTCAATTATTTTTAGCAGATGTATGCTGATGATGGAGTTCATTCTTGATCAGTGTTTTGTGTTGTGTGGTCAAAGTGTGGATTTTTTTTTTCCTATCAAGAAAATAATGATATTATCCAATGAAAAGTAAGAAAGACACCATGACAGCAATTAGTAGAAAGAGAAGGACAGAGAATTAAACCTTACAGGATGATTAACTCACTGATTCACTATTGTAGCTAGGATTGTGATGCAGGTTCCATTCTAATCCTTGATTTTCAGTTGTTTGGGGGATTTGATAGTTTAACTATAACTTATTTAAAAAGAATTATTAAACTCCTACATGCTCACCAACAGATTATCTTCCTTTCTATGAGTTATTGCAACATAGTCTAATATAAGCAATTTGATATTTCTTTCTCCAGTATTCCATATGAATGGGATGTTTCAAATGTCTTATGGATGAAAGCACCAAAATGCAAAAAGAAAATTCATAAGACTTACTTGTACCTGGAGGCAAAATGGGGAAAACATTCCTCAGTGATGTTATCACAGATTCTTAATCATCATCTATTTCATATATAATTTGTATTATTACCCCATTTCATAATCTCTGAGTTTATATTTGCTTTGGGACAAGGTAAATTTGAAAGCAAGCACATCAGCTTACTTCTGCAAACTACCATCTTCAGTTATCCTCTCACAAGGATAAAAAGCATACCTACAACTTTGTGAGGGTAGCACTCTTAGATTCATCCAGTTATGTTTTTTACCTTTGTTATAATCAAGGAAAGTTTTATGAATTGCAGGTTGTATTAGTCTTCCAGAGCATTTGCTGCCATGCCAGTCCCTCTGCTGCTCATCCACCCATACTATTACACCATTACTGACACACAGTGAGAGCTTCTTATATTAACCCCCCACAAGAAGTTATGAGTTGCTTTCATCAATGTTTAAAATGTGTTATCAACACTAACAGAGAACAGGACTCTGGTAGATACTGGATCAAATTCATATTCAATAAGGGAAATAAAGGATGTTATGTGTATCCTTACCTACACATAGAGTTCTCTCCTCATTTCTACTTGCAATTCTGGGCAGTGAAATAACTTTCTAGCTTTAAGAGAAGAGCAGATATTCATCAATAGGCTTTACAACATCTGTTGAAAGACATGCTGTGTGCAGCATGATGTCAAACAGAGGGAGCATGAGCTCATTAGGAAGTTGTGAAAGGAGCTTCCTTGTTCCTTGAACTGAAAGCCCATTTCTGGCTCCAGGTGGTAAAAACATTAAAATAAGACTGATAGTTTATTATTCTCACTGCTTATTTCACACAAGCACAAACTGGTCTGGTACAAGAACTGCCTGTCAAGTAAGTGAAATGAGATAAGCAGGACTAACACATTATTATGCACTTAGCATAACAGTAACTCCTGTAACATTATCTAGATGTCTACATAAATTGCTCTTAAGTACTCCAAGCGTTATGTGCATTTTCTTTATAAACAGGCTTGATAGCATTGTTCTTCTGGGCCTTTGCACACCCATGTACAGGCTCCTTCAGTCCTTGGAAAGCAAGAACTGGAACTGTATGAAACAAAAGCTGAAATTATTGTTCCCAGGAGTACTAGCTAATTGAAGTAGAAGTCTTCTGAGATCTATTTGCTATATATGTCCATATGAAAATACAATGCAACGCCACCATCTATTAAATGAACATTCATCTGCCCAACATAAGCCAGATAGTGGAAAATTCTGATTCAATATTTGTGTAAGAAAATCACATAGACCAAAGAGGTGTTGTTGTACAGTATCTGATGTTCATTTGCAATCCAACATGGAGTTAATTCATCACTGTTCCTTAACGTTAACAAATACAATCCTAAATCCTCACTTGGTGTGAATGGTGGCACTATTCCACCACAAAAACTTGTTCAGATAATGAAAAATAGGCACTGTGTCAGTGTCTAGTCAAAGCTGCTTCCCAAATACATTCGCTCTCTAACCATTTTATACAAATGAGACTATTTCTGACCTGTTTAAGTGGAAGAGAAATAGTAATTAGAAAAACTCACCTCCCCATCTAGTTTTAGCAATTTAACTGCCATCTAGTGCAGTTTTACAGCTCCTAGCAAGTCCTAACCTGCCTCTACCCACTCTGGGCACTCTTCTGTGCCCCCTACTTATTGAGGGATCTTAGGAAGAAGATCATCACAAGGAGTTCTCCTTGGTAGCCTGACCATAGACACAGAGAGATGCTGGAGCCCCCCTTGACACTGAAGACAGAGCAAGGGGCTGGCTGTGGAACCTGTGCTCTCTGGGCCAGCAGTGGGAGCACCCTGGGTGGCATTGAACATCAGTGCCCATGTATGTGGCCATCTGCTAGTCCCAAGGGAAGCCTGGGGACAGCCCAGGCAGAGACAAGAGGAAATAACCTCAAGTTGTTCCAGGGGAGGTTTAGATTGGATATTAGGAAAAATTTCTTCAGCAAAAGGGCTATTAAGTATTGGAAATCTGGAATCCCCAGCTACGGGAAGAGGAGCATAGACTAGAAGGACACATGAGAAGCAATGTGTCTGGCTCTACTGGCTGTTATTTACACTTCACCACATATTTTTCAAATTGTGGGTTATAACAATTGCTACCTGAGAAGTACTAGAGAACTGGAAATGTTAAAGAAGATGTAATGATTTAGGATTACTCTAAATAATAGGATTATACACTTGAAATTCATATGTTACCAGGTACAAAAAGAACATGAAATATTAAGTGCTTCCTGCAACAGGCCATTTTAAAAACAAATATTTCAAGGATAATAAATTCAAAGGCTTCCAGAGACAAACTTGTTAAAATGTGTGTTTTAGCAAGGAACCACAGTCTAACAGAGGAATCCAAGTCTCCTCACATTGCAGCGAGTGGCTGCATAGCATACTCTGGATTTGGAGTCAAGTTTTCACAGTAGTGATTTAAGAGCTCAAGTCCCATGAGTATGCTCTGTGGCCACTCTTAGATTAGACGTGACTTCCCTTCTTTCAGAGAGGGCAAGACAGATGATGTGGCCTCTCTTCAGCTGCTCCCAGCCAGCTCTGTTAACCCAAATTGATTTAGGCTATGAGGCTGATGACAGTTGAGGCAGGCTAGGTGCAGAAGTGGGGAGATTCCTGGGGGCAATAACCTCTCAGGGGTTATCATCCCATGAACTCCCAGAGCTTCTGAAGGAACAGCTAGAAATGGACAAGCAAGCAACAGAAAATCCTGAACATCTTAGAGAAGTGAGAAAAATAGCTTAGACAGAAATGCTAGACAAATTTTAATTCTGTATGTGTTTCGTTGTTTGTTTTTTTTTTCTCCTTATTTTAAGGAGAGATTTGTGATTACTCAGGTGTGATTGGAGAAGGTTGAAAAATTTATATCTGGATATTTATTTCATAATAAGCTGTGATAATATTAATGTATTTGAGTGAGATGCAATTTGGTATCTATTATTACCTTTGGGTAGATCATGCAGTTCTTCAAGAAATGCCACTGGTGAAGCTGAGGGTTACACCTACAGCAGTAGATAAAATGGACCAGTGGCTGCTTCTGCCCTTGGAAGTAAGTGGCATGGCATTGCTTGTATCTGTACGACCAAACCCTTCCTTACTGCCTTGTGGAAAGAGTCATAGACTCATTTATGTTGGGAAAGACATTTAAGGTCATCAAGTCCAACCACTAACCCAGCATTGCCAGGTACACCATGAAACTATGTCACTAAGCACCACATCTACGTGTTTTTTAAATACCTCCAGGGATTATGACTCCACTACTTCCCTGAGCAGACTGTTCCAATGCTTTTGATGAAGAAAATTTTCTTGATATCCAACCTAAACTTTCCCTGGCACAACTTGAGGCCATTTTCTCTCAGCCTATCACTTGTTACAAGGAAAAGAGACCAAGACCCTTAGTATAGCCATCTTCTTCCTGAAGAGATCAATAAGACTACATATTTTTGGTCCCTGTAATCAAAATTATTAGTTCTCTGTCACCTTTAGTCAACTGATTTCTCACTATGTAAATGTTCGTTACAGTTGTCAAAACAGGAGTATTTTCCATATTTCTATATTTACTTATTTTTTTGTCCCAGTTTTCTCAGGAATGTAAAATCATCCTATTGAGTATTTAAAAACCATCACACACTTTTAAACTGGACCACAGGCAAATAAGAAGTACCTATTGCATGAAATGACCAAGTTAGTGACACTCCTTGTAGGAATGATCATTTGGTTTTCTTTAGGAAAAGAAAATACAGCAAAGTACTCAATTTGCATATCAATCAAAATGGCAAAATGATCCTTACCTTTATGTACATTAAGAAATTCCCTAATTTTCTATTCAGTGTTGTTTCCCTTTGCATATCAGAAATGCTTATCTGTTGAGAAAAATGTTTTCTTTCAAAAGCACAAGCTGTAGAGGACTCAGACAATTTGGCAGTATGTCTGGCAGCAGACAGCATAATACCTATTGTTCTTAAACTTCTTCGAAATATGAATGAAATCCAGCAAAAAATTAGAAATCTGGCTGACTTCACTTATCATCAGTGGTTTCATATAACCAAGCAACAGTCAAAGTCTGAATCCCACTCCTGGAAGGAAATACCAGTTACCAGAACATTACCTCAGGGCAATTTCACTCCTAGCAAAATACAAAGCTCCCCTAGTTGCAGCGATGAAAGGTCACAGTGAGTGAAGTTATCAAGAACAAGCAAAGAAACTAACTCTTAACTAAAAGAAATGAGGTGGGAATAAAGAAACAAAGAGCAAGTGAAGATTTCTCTATTATGAGCACAAACTACAGAGATGCCTTTCTTCATGGGAAAGAAGAGGTGAAGGGTGAGCTGGGACAGTTTGAAACTGCATGTTAACAGTAAATGAGTTTTTGTCTAGAGTGTAGACAGCTTTGGCCAACACTCAACCAACACAATGCCTTTTATGTTATCATTCCAGTTGGCTCAGATTGACTTTTGGGCTGCTCTAAATTACATCAGAAGCTGGAGCCTGTAGACTTGGGGAAACACTAAATTTCTGCAAAGCATCCTGACCCCATGTTTGCTCTTTACATCTTCATCAATCCAGGTCAGTCTATACAAGCTTTTTTGTCTACTTCTACAGTGCTTCTGACATGTTCAAGCAGGAGATGACAGCCATCACAGCAGCATGTGCCATTTTGTGATGGAATCCATATTCACAGACCTTGGCAATTATATTATAGGCCCTCAGCTGTTCAGTGCTCAATTTGCAAAAAATTGTTTAAATGCAGAGACATGTTACATGACTTATCCCGCAACTTTAGCATCCTACAGTAAGAGCTCCTCTGAGATGGTCCAAGACATTCCCCAGAATGCTTACTAAGCTGTTGTGCTGCTAGCTTTCTCCTTCCTCAGGCCAACACCAAACTCAGCAACATCCCTCAGTATACCTTCATCTCTTAATCTTCATCTGTTTGCTCTTCTCCATCTGGAATCAACAAGGGGAACACACCACCGAGAGAGCTCAACAAGCTGTCCCCAACAGGAAGCTCCTCCAACTGCCCCCAACATGAACTCACTTCAACCTGATCAGTTCCTGGTTGATATAGCTCTGGCCTCACCACCACTCCAATCACAATCACCTGGGGGAAGGCAGGGCCTTACACAGGTAGACCAGGTTCTGCCTCTGGGACCTGGAGCTACTCGGGGAATAAAGCATACTGCTATGTTGTGACTCATCCATAGGTCAACTCCAACTTGGGGCCCGTAGCCCCGGCTCCAGCACTTCAGCTGTTGATAATCTGTATTTCACCGCTATCCTGATTTCTTTTTCAAATTTTTCCTTCTGTTTTCTATTTTTCGTAGCCTAGGCCAATAATATATTACTGAACCTTACATTCAGAGGAGCCTTTAGCACCCTATCCCTAAATCCAGACAGGAGCAGAACTGGTTGACAATACAGACCCTGCCCTCCTGTTGTGCAGCTGGCAAGGAACAGGAACTTCTAGCAAAATAACTCTGAGCCTTCTTTTCTGGAATTTACCAGAGACAACAGTTTTTGATGTGTAAGAGTCAGTCTCTCACAAAAAAATAGATGTTTTCCAAATTATTTATATGCTAGCACAGCATTTTCAAATGAATTAACAAGAAGTTACTTCTTGCAAGACCTTCAGCATTAGTTTTTTCTATGTTTCTGATTGCACAGCTCTGTTAATCAATTTTACACAACTAATGTTCCTGAACTACTGTTCAAATGTGCCCTAGAGAGTTCATATGATTTGCTGTAAACCTGATAGTATATTTCTTAAATTAGTTTGCCTTAGAGGGGAAAAGATTAAGGCCCTGTAGACTCTTGAGTACCTACTTTTAGGTCTATGCCAGAAGATGTATCTCTTTTATCTCTCTTGCAGAGAAAATTTCTCTCATTTTGTGTCACTGGATGTAACACTTCAAAGTCATCCACTATAAATTGAAGGACACAAATTTGAATAGTATTAGTTCATGGCAGCCCTGTTATTGGCTCCAGGGAGGAGAACAAATTCCAATAGGATCATAGTGTAGCTTTTCTTTGCACTAAATCTGGGTCCGCCTCAAAGGATGTACTGATTTAGTTACTTCCACTGTTATTACTTTTGGCATAATGCGCAACAGGTTTTATATCCCAGAATGCTTAGTGATTTATCTCTGCATTGAATTTTAAGTTTTCATGGAGATGCAAAATACAAGTGGTCACAGATATTTTCTATGGTCAATAAGTTAGAGAGAGCTAACCATATAATGTGGTACTTTCTGGAACTGATTCTTTCCAGCATGATACCCCCAGCATTTTGAAGAAACATTTCACTATGGCTACATTAGCATAAACAAATGCAAAAGAGAAGTGAGCATTTGACTGTATTTTTGCATAAAGGTCCTCATTATCTGGTTCACTTGCAGCTTAACACCTAAGTCCTCTGCAGAATAGCAAAAACTTGTAATGCAATTTATTTCTCTACTTATTTTTGTCCGGAGTTTCTCAAAAAATCTCTGCTGCAGTCCTATTCATGTAAATGTCTATACAGACACCTTTGAGAAAAAAACGTCCCCCGAACAAAACAGAACAAAATAAAACAAAACAAAAAACTTGGACCACAACCTGTTTTCTCTGCCTCCATGGCTAGAAAAGCATAAGAATTTATCCCAATTATAAAGCAGTCAAAACCACATCCATAATCTTCACGAAGCATCTATGCCATGTTGTTTACATATTTACCTACTGTAGAATCACGGAAGCTGCAAACATCCACTGTAGCAATAAATAAAATGTGCTTTAAACCATATTTATAACTACCATGAAGTAAGCAAACAAATTACTTTGTGAAGGTACTATTCATTTTAGCTTCCTGTAGATTTCTGGTTTTAATTATTTTTAAGACGGGAATTTACTGTTTGTGATTAATGTCAAAATGCCATTTCTTTCACCAGGACATCCCTCACTTCTGGCAACCCTATTGGAAAGCAAATCCATCTTAATTTAAGCAATTCAAGTGACAAACTAAGAGCCTATCATGGTAATAGACAGCCAACACTCATTACATGTCTCCGGATTGCCAAGTAGAGAGCTAGCAGCCTTCGTTATTAGTGGGAATACCAACTGTATTGCCCTGCTACCAAATTGGGACTCTGAGAAACTGAGTCCAAAATTCTAACTCTCTGAAGGTCTGACATCTCATTCTTTCTGCAGCTGCTTTTCTTGATATCCTATCATTAAACAAGGCTGAACTTGCAGGAATTAATAGTATTAATGATTAGTCTCAAGTATCTAATAAAGTTTTCCAATTAGCAGATGATGTATTCAAGACTCGATCTTATCTTCCTTTGTAATATCTATTACTGTGAAGGAATTTCAGATTTCCTTAATATATTTATTATTCCAAAAGATATTTGTTACTTCTCAGGAAAACATGATTTTTTTACCATTTGCTCTTTTTCTTTCTTCATTACAGTCATACTTAAGAGTTGTTTCTGTGTCATTTAGAGTGCTCCCATGATCTACTAATTTCTGAGGTGTTGATGTTGCAGCAGGAAAGAACTATTGTAAAGACTCCTGCTGAGCAGAGAGAAGTTCCTTCTCACTGCTGTCCTCTGTGCCTCCAAAGGCAGGGGACAGTACAGTCTATTTCTTTCCTTCCCAAAAGCTGTGCGCTGATTAGAGAAAGAGGGGAGGGAGGGAAGGTGAAATGGAAAGGGAGGAAAAGAGAGATAAACCGTAAGAGGAAAAGCACGGTTAAGGAGAGAAAAGCCTTGCATAACCTTTGGACTTGTTGCAGCCAAGTCACATTTTTTACAGTTGCAAGCTTCCACATCTTGCTGGGCTGTTCAGAAAATGCCCCCACAAGAAAGGGATTTTAACTTTTAAAAAGATCCTTCATTATTACTACTTATTGTTACATCCTGATAATTTCCAGGATTTCTCACAACATTCCAGTTTTAGGGAGCCATAGAAATCTATATAGGAAATTAATAAAACAAGAGGTACTTATAAGAAATTAATAAAACACTTGCTGTTTTGCGTTTTGTTTCCTTTGCTAAAAAAGGTCATTAGCAGCTTTCAGCTAAACAGCTTCCACCCAGTCCCTGTATACGAGATCACACATCAGCAGCACACCTATGTGAGACTGACGTATTCCTCAAAACCCCTGAAGCAGGCATAGTGCACCATTGGCTGATACTGCAGATCTCCAAGCCTGCTTAGTGAAAGTTATTTTTTATGTCTTGAACAGTCAGCATGCAGTACAATGTCTGTTCCATCAGTTAAAGGGAAAAGTCCTGTTCTTTTTTTTTATAAAAGAAAAAAAACTCCTACCCCTATTTCAAGACTCCAGATTAAAAATGATGCTTTGAAAACAGTTCTTCAATGATCATGATTTGAGGACCTGTAGTGTCCAGAAAGCCACTAACATGCAGAAAAAATGCTTACACCTCAACAATTCTGTGACACAGCCTCTCAAAATGAGCTTCTTGTCTTTTCCTTTAGTACTTCTATTCCTCTAGAACATCTGTATTTTTATATAGAAATAAAAGCAAAGCATGCTGGACTTTATTTCCTCCTTCTCCCATTTTCTTTTTGATTATAGTCTAAAAGATTGAGAAAGTTTGATATTTCTTGGTCTAGAGCTTAAGTGAGTGAAGCAGAAGGGAAAGAGAAGCTCCAGTGAGCACAGATCACCTTATGTATCTATGTGTTCGAAGAAGAAAAGCAAAGCTGGAGCACCAGCACAGTATGCCGTGCTCTCCCTGTTTGCCCTGTAATATCCCAGATTCACTAACAACACAAAGACAAGGCAACACCATATTATTTATAATGTCATTTCTCAAGAATGCAATGTCCCACCCTCTCCCACTCTCAGCTTTAAACTCGTTTGATGAACACCAGTTTTCCAGTAAAGACAACATGGTATTTGGCCAAGAGTGGTGGAATAAGAAACATGATTCTTTTCATGTTGGACACTTGCATAATATTTCTCAACATCCAGAGTTGGGTTTATGCAGGATTACAGTAATCTTTATATTATTTATGAAAGATGACAGCATGTCGTGTGATAACGTTTAGTTTAGTCATCATGAAACCTATAATAGTCTACATGGAGAGAAATACAAAATTTTAGTTAGCAAAGTGAAACCTTTAATTAGTTTCATCTGTCCAACAGTTGCTTTTTTTTTTTTTTTTACCCAAGCAGTAAATATCTTCCAACTGATTCACCGAGCAGAGACTTGTCTTACAGTGACAGCTAAGAAAAATGCTTAATAATGCTCTGAGCCTGCCATGGATGTCTTAGACAGCCAGGTTTGTCACGCTGTTGATCTCAGATCTGCGTGAGAAAAACAGATTGCACACAACCCTTCACAGCTTCTCCAGGCCTGTGAAGACTTATGTGGTCTACACTGGAGAATGGCATCCCTCTCTGGAATGGGAGAGGAGAAAACTCTCAGCCTGTCACCACCATCCTCATGTATTGTTAGTACCTTCACCAGATGTGAGATGCATCCTTCCAGGGATAGACTAGGAAACATCAGGGAAAACCACACATGAGACCTGTTGAGATGAACATTTCCAAAAAGTGCACAGCTGACCCTCTGTGTGCTGTCAATAATGTTAAGCATAGATAATCTTCTAAAGGCAGCGGTGAGCCATGGATAGTTTTTATTGCAGTGCAACCATAAATAATTAAATACAATGTAATAAATTAGCCTGTCAAAACCAGTTGGCATAAAGTTAGACCTACTAATCTGATCTGACTGCCAAAATCAGCATGCAAGTGAATCTCCATCTGTGAGCTGACTGCCCAAGATGCTTAGGGGGCATGTTGTGCCTGCCCATGTCAGCTACCCAGAGGAAAGATGCTGCTCAAAGGTGTCCCATGATGGCAGATGGATGTCCCATAGGACAGAGGAGTGTGGAGGTCAGTACTTATGTGCCATAAGTAGTCTATCACTGGATTTTTTTTTTTTCCTAGATAGGATAAAGTCAGGGAAAGCTGACTCTCTAGTAAAAGCTTTTTCTTGTATGTACTTACATACTTTTTAACTACATGAACCGTATTAATAAAAACTCTCCAGTTGTGTGAAAATTTACTCAGAGCCAGGAAGTTAAAACTACACCCTTAACTCTGATGCTTGAGCATTTATAAAATGTGACTTTCCCCCTCCTTCTTTGTACTAAAAAAAAAAAAAAAGAAAATTAATCTGCAGCTGACCAAAACACCAAAAATGTTTCATTTTAAAAACTGGCATTTTTAGAAGATGACTATTGGCCACACATTGGTGATGTTACAGAGTTTTTCCCTTTAAGATCAGACATTTAATCTAAGTATTGTTAACAAACTATTTGCCAATTTTTTTCCCTTACTAAGCCTTCTTTTCAAGATGGTTATTGGTTTGTTTCCTTTTAAATTGTGTTTCAAGTGTGATTTTTAACAAAACTTCAATAAAAATATCTCTTTTAAAAGCCAAATGCTTTTTGGGAAATGAAAAATATCTCTGAATGGAGACCTTGCAAACTCAAATCGGCCTCAATACTTTCCATACCTCATTGTTGTATGTTTGGCTGACTCTCCACTTCATTGGATATAAAAAACAGATAGTAAAATATGTGCTTGCTGTGTATGAACACATATACACATGTAAAAACATACACAAATGCACACACACATACTATTTGACCAAGGCTAATTTGGAAAAACAAAAGAAGTTACTAATGCCTGAATATGAGGATCTCTGGTGGGAGTAACTGTGTAGCTACAGCAGACATCGGTGCTAGCAGGAGTTTGTTGTCCTCATTTATCTGTGTTTATCATTCTAGGAGGGCTTAGAGATGTTGCTATTATTGTAATCTGTTAGATCAAGACGATGATTTCTTGATAGTTTTCCTGCTGTAAGGTGAAACACTCACTTTTTTCGTATTTATTTGCAGTTGGATGTGTCTTTGAGAGGATCCTCCACCCTGCAACAAGACCAGAGCTAGAACAGCTGACACACATTTCAATGTTAAAGTTTCTGTTGATATTTACACACCCTTGTCTGCCTCTATCTCTTTTACATAAGGACAATAAAGAGAAGGGGATATTATCCTTGCACATACTGATACAACATAAATATTTTGAACTTTATCACAGAATCACAGAATCACAGAATGTCAGGGATTGGAAGGGACCTCAAAAGATCATCTAGTCCAATCCCCCTGCCGGAGCAGGATCACCTAGATGAGGTTACACAGGAACATGTCCAGACGGGTTTTGAATATCTTCAGAGAAGGAGACTCCACAACCTCCCTGGGCAGCCCGTTCCAGTGTCCTGTTATCACATAGATAAGGAATAATGATCTTGTTTCCACCTCCCTTTTTGCATCAAATTCTTCCAACAGCAGCTTCATTTAGGTATTATCAAGCACACTGCATAAAAAAATGCATGTACTCTGAAGGTTGGCTATGCCTGAGTGACGTTAAAGTCAGAGCAAAAGAGAGACAGAATGGATGTGGGTACAGCTAAGGAAGATGTCTATCACCCAAAGCCTTTCAAGGATCTTTGTACTTGTGATCTAATCTTCATTGTATGGCCTGTGGCTCCAGAAAGACCTCCGGCCTTGACCTTAAAGATGTCAGGAGACGGGTCAAAGCACCACATTCCTTGCTTTTCTCCTTCTTCGGCGGCGGCGGGTGCCCACGGGCACTTGGGTGAAACCACGACAGCGCTGAGCTGCGGTGCGTGCCGTGGAGCAGCATGCCTCCACATGCTTGCCAAGTTTCCCCACAGCCCAGTGCCAATAAATATGCCAATAAATCTGCTGTCTGCTCACACAAGGCTGCAGGCTGGCACCCACCTCCTTCCCGCCCGCTTTACGTGCTCCTAATCAGTCTTCCTGCAGGAGCAACAATACTGGATCAGAGAGTGGCACATTTTACCTGCCTTAGTGGAGTCCTTTTCTTTTGAATTGCAGTCTGCAGCCAGCTGGACAGACTGGCAGAGACGCTGGGTAGGAAAGTCTGAGAGGAAGGCAGCCCCGTGCGGAGAATGGCAGGAAAGCCACTCCGCTTCCTGGTGGCTCTATCAGCTGGGAGGCAACGCAGAGCCTGGTGCCTGCCTGCCCGTCAGGCACTTCCCGGGATTTCCGAGTCACAGCCATGGCTCCTGCTAACAGCCAAATATTTCACTCTTGAGACATACTATACTTCCTGATATAGGATGCACTTGCATGTCTCCCAGTGACCTTAAACACTAATAAAGGAGTCATAATATGACCCACACAGGCCTTGAGAGCCAGCCATCATGTGAGTGATTGAAGGGGAGGTTGAACGGGTGGGTACGCTTGTCTGCTCTTTGTGTGGCAGCTTTCATATCGTGTTCCCTTCCTTTTGATTACAGAGAGGAAGAGATTTTAAAATACGTTTGTGCTGCTCTTTTGCCAACAGCAGAAGTTAGTCCACTGTGCTGGGAGAGAAAAATCTATGCATATTGACAGTCAGGGCTGACCAGCAGCTCCCGTCCCCTTGCTCTCACTGCATCCTACCAAGGCAAACAGTGACGTAGTGCAAACGCCAATCCTTCTACTCAGTCACTCACTCCCACCGCCTGCACAGGCAAGAAATGATTGTACATGTGTGTCATGGACGTTTTAAGGCCACTTTGCAGCTGTAAACTCAGAGATATCCAGCTCCAAATCACAGGCTGAAGAAATGATGGGGTTCTTGATGCTGTTGGACCAGTTTTTCATCTGCTGACAACAGATTTATCTGCATTTTAAAAAGTGGAGGGCTTAGCCCCTTTGGTATAAAGAAACACAGAGGCTATCATTTTGTGGTTTCTTGCTGTACGTTGGGTTTTGTACTGTCTTGGCCCCACAGGCTAAGCAAGAACAAGAAGAAAGCGGCTAATTTTGGATCATGCTGTCAATCCAGCTATCAACCATAACATGTGCTCAGACTTGCTAAGTAATGAGTGAATGATGACTTTGTTACCACCAAAACAGTCAGCATTTCAGAGATCAAATGCAAGTGGAGAAGAAACAAGAGACCACCAGAGAAAGAGGCAGACTTTCTCATCAGCAGAGAACTATTTTAACTGCTTTAATAGCTCTGAAAATACTTAATTTGACCATGAACCTATGTTATTTAGATCTGTTTATTTGTAAAAGGAAGGGTAACAGTCTGTCTTCAACTCTATATTACGTAAGATCAGCTGACATTTGCTATGATATCATAGACCAACAAAATGAAATAACTTGCAGAGAAAATATTGACTTTCTTTGTCTGAAATGAAGCCAACAGACAGAAGAAAGATGAATATGAAATAGGAGAAAATAGTGGAGCAGTCATACCCAGACTAAATTTAGGTACGAGTGATGCATGATCTAATTCAAGAAAGCTCAAGAAAAAAATCTTAGGCATTATTATCATTAATATAAAACCTTTAAGTTGCAGAAACCAGTCCTTAGCAAATGAACAATGTGGTGAGACAATTCTCACAAGTGTTGAAAATTAAAGTGCACCATGATCTCATCATCCTCCAATCCTTTCATGTAATTCCCACTGATTTTGACAAGAGCTATGCACACATTTCAGAGGGAGTCCCTTAACTGCACAGAGAAACAGGAGACAGGACCTATACACACGGCAATTCTTAATGTTCACTGTCACTGCACAGCTCTGCAACTCAAAACATTATAGATCTGCTCTCAGCTAAGACTTTAATCAGATAACCTCACATCTGACACAACCTTGGAGTATCAGTCTGCCTTCAAGCCTCTTTCCCAGGATCTGACTGACAAGGGCAATTAATCAGGGCTGGGTCCACTGTAGTCAACAATGTGACACCAGTGCAAAGTTGGTGAGAAGTCTATGCCAGTCTGCATCAACTTTATTCTTGACATAGTGCTGTTGCTTACTTACTAGTTCATTTTTAAAAATAAATGTACATTTTTGAAACTGCTGGTATGATACATTTCTCGGTTTGATTCAACCCAGTAAACCTTAACTGTAATTTCTACAAAATCCTATTCACACTTTCCACTTCTTTACAAAGAGAACAAAGCAATGATAGCTGTCTTTGGATATTTCTGGCTAAGAAAGGGAGGAGACCTCTCCAAAATTTCCTTTGTACATTCAGAACAGTTCCCTACATAACTCTTATAGGGTCTGATGTGTCCACTTTTTTTAGTTCACCACCATAGGTATGGAAAATGCTTCTCCCGACATTTTCCCAAATTCTTCATTTTTAATCCAAAACATCTAAATAACAAGTCATTATCTCTCCCTAATCCTAGACTTGGAGGGGATGAAATGATGCCTCCCATGTGCTCTAGGGTCTTAGCATGGTAGAAATTTTGAATGTTAACCTTTCTTTAATATTGGTAGGAATTGATTCATTACACTACACCCTCACTTCTGAGGTTACACTTGTGTTCAGAAATCATGCCAGAACAAAAACTGTGTTGAGGACCTGATCCATTCAGTGTCTGACCTGTATGTAGCAAAATTAAATTTATAAGACTTTAGAGGCCTTGTCACTTCTTAGAGAATCCTGGATTTTTCTGTTATTTCTGGAGTTTATAGCATCCTATTAAGCAACACTTCTGTCTTGTGTTACTCCTTATCAGATTTATGTAAGCAGAATTGTTCAACATCCCCCTCCAGAGCTCCAGGCCTCTTCATTTCTTTCCTTCTCCCCATTGGCATTTCTGTCCTGTATCTCTGCACAGCATTTCGATTTCTTTAAAGGCACCACAATTGGAGCCTCAGCTGATCTCAATTTGTATGTCACACAACAGAAAAAAAAAAAAAGAGAAAAAAAGAGAACAGTCTGAAATGTCATTTGCTTTTTACTGTCTAAAATGCACCATAAGCTCACCTCATGTCATGTGCGTGTTTCCATCCTCCTCCTCTGCACCAATTTTTCCATGGAAACTTGCACCAGCGTCATATAGGATAGTAACGCCCTGCGTCTGGGCTGTCCATGCGTGAGAGAAGGAGGGGGTTGCTGGGGAGGTAAGTGTGACAGGCAGACAAACGGCCCGTGGTTCTTCAGCACATGTGTTTCTCAAGCTCCAGTTGTGAGTTGACATGTTTACAGTTCAAACCACTCACAGATTGCAGTGGGTGCAAACAGGCATCTTCAATTATTCTTGTGGCCTATTCCCCATAAATAAAATATTAAGAAAGAAAGAAAACAGCCTTCTAGCCTGTTTACTGCCAGGATTTATCCCATCTTGTTGTACTCGAGCAAAGTAACTGCGAGGAACTCCTCAGCTGTCATGGAAATAAGATTTTATTACAAATAAGCCAAGACAACGGTCAGGTAGATGCACTCCCTCTGGGTCCAAGAGAAAGAGCCCCAATGAAGAGATGGCTCTGAAGGAATGAGGAGGTCAGGGTCCTGATTGACATGCATGTACACTTCAGTATGTCATCACAGACTTGTTGTCACCCCAAAACAGGGAGTCAGTGGCCACATGAGCCCCTCTTGCCCTGGAGGTGGGGTGGGAACCAGTGCAACAGCCCCACAGCCTCCCCAGAAGTACCCACAGCCACTTCCATTGTTTTTGCAAGACTGTTTGACACAGGTGACATCTACATCACATCCAGTTCCTATGTACCCTGATGAAGTTCCGATTTGGTGCTAAGGGAGCTTCTTTTTGACCACAATGCATATTTGTGTGTTCAATCAGACATTTGTCCATGATGGTAACTCATCACAAAAACACCCAAGTGCAGCAGTTATGCCCTATATGAACTTCATGTAGATTTAGAAATACCTTTGGTCTAGGTAGATTTAAGGTGGGATTTTTTAAAGCGCCTATTTTTCAAAGTGACTTTAGGGCCTCCCTCCCTCCAGCTTTCAGCAAGGCTAAAGGCTTGTCAAACTGACAATTACAGCACTTCACATGAGGCTGGACTTCACACTTCTTGATTCATCACTCCTGCAATGGACATTCCTGCTTGGCATATGGCAACACAAACATGAACATGCAGTCATGGGTCCCCTGCAGGGGACACGACTCCTGTGTCTTTGCCCATCACACAGGTGAAAGCAAGTGCTTCGGTTCACGCTGATCATATTAGCAGAGTGCAGGGATAGGTTTTGCCAGCTTCCTTTAAATTTTGAAATTTTATAAAATAATGAAACAGAAATTGACAGGCAAATTAACGAAAAGAATGTATGGCAGAGAAAAGCCATATGTTCAGGAAGATCAATCTCTTACAATAATCTGTGAACAGAATGGCTCAAAGATATTTAGTTTTCTTTTTCACTCTTCCTTAGGAGTTATATTCATCCCACCTTCAGAACTGGTGCCTCTGCTTAATCAGATTTATAATAAGTCTAATATTTAAGTTCTCAAGAACAATTTGAGATTTCCTTCCAGTGAACATTCGTAAATGATATTGTGATCAGCCATGATATCTCTCTGACTGAGACTGCTAAACAAAACAAACGGTTGGCACAATTATTAGATTTGGGAAGAAATAGAAGCAAGAGTAATGGCAGCCAATTTCCAGGTTTTTATTAGAGGAAATGTTTTTGATATAGAACTTCCATCACAGCTGTATTTAAGTTCATATACTAAATAGTGCAATTTGTTTTTAAAACATGGAAAAGTTTAGAAAAGTTGCTTAAAGTTATTTCTTACAGTCCTTTATTCATGTTTTTCTTTATGCATCCCCCAAGAGCTAAAAGAATTATGACATAAAAGATAGCCAAAGGGTCAATCCTGCTCAAAGATATAGTAGTCAGTTAAGACAAAAGCAGAATTTTGCCCAGCTTTGCCTTTGGACCATATGGGCTTTGTCAGCATAAGAAAAGACAACCTTATTCTTCTCAGGAATATAATGTCAGTAGAGCTCTTCAAGAAAACAAAATCTTTTTCTGCATTGTGTCATAGGGTCTTGGAAAAATAGTGAACTGACTTTCTTCTCACATTTTTTACTACATGTGATACACAAGGCAGAAAAAAATCACTGAAAAAATTATGGAATTTCAAGCCAAACTGGCAAAAGGTGGAACAACCTTGCAGACACTGAAGCAAGTGACAGAATAGAACTATGCAACTTTACATTTTTCTTTTTGATGATTCATTTTAATCCTTCCGAAGAACAGAAGAATAGACCTAGCACTGACTAGAGGGCTGCTTCTTTTTCTTCATGTTGCAGAAATTCGAATTTCAAAGTGCTTTTTACTCTGGTCTGAAAGTGGTTTAAAAGTAAACATCTGTCTTTCATCTGCTGGATGCCCATTAAAGAAAATCTATCATTAACCCTCCAGGTACCTCTACTGATTCTAGATCCCTAGGAGCAAGTGGTGCTTGGGGCTCTTGGGGGTCCTTGGGTGCAGAGGAACCCAGTGCACCTATACCTCTTTCTGTGAAGAAAGGAATATGACATCAGGGGTTCCTTTTTGCAATACAGCTGGGAGATAGGAAAAAATGACAGAAAAGGATCCTAAAAGAAAACATTGCCTTCAGTATATGTCTGTTCTTACATGTGTTCTCAATAGTGTCCTGAAGACAGACATGTATTTGTTCTTAAAAAATGAGAGAGTAGCAAGTATTACAACTGAACAAAAAATGTATTTTATGTGTAAAAACACATTCAATCCTTCCTGCCTTTTCTCATGTTTAGCACCCAGGGCTATCTACGGTTCTCTTCTGAAGAAGCTTTACAAATTCGCCTTCTAGCAAATACTTGAGCACATTCAAGGTGCAGGTACTTGGCACTCTGGGACATGATCCAATCTGTTAAGCAGGAAGAAAATGAATTTCCTCCTTTCTTTGACATGCCACCTAATATACTTCAAGGAATGTGAAATGCAGAGGAGAGGAGTCAGCCTGAAATCACATGCCTCAGTGCTTCTGAAGAGGCATTTCCATGTGCTTGGGATGAGCACAGGATATCATTTAAGAGAAGAAACTGAGCTTTATCCTGTCCCAAACTGGCTATCTCAGGACATGGAACACCCAGGCTTGAAAGCTTCAGGAAATTTAAACTGTTACCTGCCAAACAACTGCATGGCCACTAGAGCAGTGCTAGTCCATTCTGGCACTTTTCAGCCATGACAGCATGTTCCCTCTGACCAGAGAGGAAGTAAGTAGAAAAGTGGTGGTGGTTAAGCTGGGGGACACTGAGGTGCTGTGACCTGCTGCTAGGACATTGTGTGCTCCATCCAGCATTTAACGCAATGCATAAGCATTCAAAGGACAAAGGCCTATGTATCTTTCAGCCTTTCTATTTTGTTTCACAGGGATTATTGTGCCATGCATATTACCACAGCATCTGAGCAATGCATTTCCAGTGGTCCACAAAGCAGCCTACATCTAGGCCTATTTTTTTTTAGAAAAAAGGATTTTAGTTCGCAAGTCAATTAGATGCTTTTGAAAATGTTTCTTCCAGTCAGAATAAGCTCCTCGGGCTTCCTCCAGAGAAGCAGCTGGGATGCCTGGGACCTACCAGCACAGAAGCAGTTAATTTCTATGAAGACTCTGAGAAAGAAAAACAGTCTAAGAACAGCCTTGTGTTGGGAGGAGGGTTAGAAAACGAGGCTGTTGCTGTTGTTTTCATTGTGTGCACTCTAATCAGAGAGAGTAAGAACAATAATGCATGTAATGCTGATTTTGGACCGTTTCCATGCAGCTTTTCCCAGGCTAGGCAGCCTTGGGAACCACTGATAGTGTGGCACACCAGGGGCACAGCCTCAATCACCAAGCACAGGGCAGGGCAGCCTTTTCTGCAGATAAAATATGTGAGGGATGACAAGAATCTTCCCAGCATGGGAAGTGGCAATAACAAAAAAAAATATACAAGGGGCTGAAGCTGAGTGCCTGCAGGCAACACTCAGATTTGAAAGGTAGACTGCTATTTTTCATTTCCTCCCCCATTTTGTGTTTGTTTGTTTGTTTGTTTGTTTGTTTTCCCTTCTTGCATTTGATGCCCCCCTCCCCCTCTCAGCACCACTTTGAAGCCAAGATGAAAGAAATGCTGTGGCTGCTGGCACGGAGCACACACAGGGAGACTGACTGAAGTGTGCTTTAGTTTAAGATGCCACGGCTTTTTTTTTTTTTTNTTTTTTTTTTTTTCCTAAAGTAAGGGAGGAACTGGGGGAGGGGAAAAGAGGAGAAGAAAGTTATTCAGCTAAAAACAATATATTACACTTCATTGAAAAGCATATTGTACAGCTTGGGCTGAAACATGGTCCTAATTTTTCTAAGCTTTGCTCTTCAAGGACAGAGGGTTTGGGGTAGCTAAGATGTGGCATCCACCCAGACAGCAACTGCCCATATTTTATTCATAAAACTTGTCACATCAGTATATGATGAGAACTGACACAACAAGCTGTAGCTTCATGACCTGTTTTGA
Organism: Brachypteracias leptosomus; assembly: GCA_013401335.1. NCBI lineage: Eukaryota > Metazoa > Chordata > Aves > Coraciiformes > Brachypteraciidae > Brachypteracias > Brachypteracias leptosomus. The sequence goes on along the minus strand of VYZX01003578.1, from coordinate 88,128 downwards.
ATAAGTCAGTCAAATCAATGTTTGTCCCTTAGTAGCAGAAATTTATATAGCCACTGCGGGGTGGAAGAAAGTCATTTGCCACCATTTTTGTTCCTAAAACAAAGAGATGCTTTTGAACAGTAACAATAAAAGGATCAACTTGTTTTCTTTTCTTTTCTCTAGGCAATTGATTTCTTTTGACATCCACTTTCAAAAAAAAAGGAAAATCTGCCAGAGAAAGGGGTAGAATTCACACACCTCTGCCTCGACACTGTGAATACTGGAAGATACGATTAAATTTGAGTGACTGAAGAACTTGAATCTTTTGGGAAATCCTGCTGCCAATGGCATCAGCAAGGGGTGTGTCAATGACTTCAGCATATCAAGGAGTTCAAATCCCACCAAGTTCATTATATGCCATCCAAGCCTGCATGAACAGGGCCCTACTTGCCTCAACGCTGGGAAAGTTGTGCAAAGACTGTAAAATCCAGGGGAAAAGGAAGGTCACCATGAATGGTTACAATATTTTCTACTGTCTTCAGCTTCCAGCCCTTGCCCCTATAAAAGTGTCATTCACCACTAGAATTTCATGCTTATTTAATATCTGTTAGTCACTGTTAAACTGCCAACAGCTAGCTAAATTCATACTAATGCTCTTTTAAATATGAAGCAGTCCTACCATTTACAATCATTATGGAATTAAGCTGTAGAATTAAACTCTCAGGTCAAATACCTTAACATATATCTAAAACAGCATTAATTAGCATGTCCAAGGATTTTTTGGAAGCCCTTGAAGAGAGCAATTACAGCAATTGGTGAATATCCTTTGAAGGGTGGATTGCATGCATCTTAGCAAGTTAGAACTTCTGACTATTAATTTATTTTGAACTAATTCTGACCCTGCTTCTGTCTGCTAACTGCAAGCCAATTTTCAAAGGCCAAGTATACTGGTGTACAAAGTAAGCCAAGTTTTCTGGAGAATAGGGAGCAGTAAGCCTGCTCTCAAAGGAATGGGGCTGGTTCAGTATCAGAGATCAATGGAGGAACAAAAGAATCACAAAATGGGTGTTATCATGACCTGTTATGAAGAAAAATAATTTTATAGCAATATGTTTTGTCTATGGAACAATCCAGGGTCCATGTTAGGAAGCAGCACAGACACTGTAAGAGTTTCTTGTTACATCAGTAACAGAGAGGATTTGTTTCAAACTAAGCAGTTTCCAAGCAAGTAGCAAGCAAGGGAACAGATCCATTTGTAATTGTGGCATCACAAGAGAATCAGGAGCAGGCATTTAAACAACAGACAGATTCTAGGGCTTGAAGAGGTTTTCTGACTTGGCCCGAAGGAAGGACCAGTTATGTCTAACCTATTACAGGCATATCTATAGAACCTCTTCTTTAAGATCTCAAAAGAAATGGAGATTCCTCCATTTTCCCAGGTAACATAATTCAGTGCATAGCTGGCTATACATTAAAAATAATTCCTAAGATCTTTCCCACCCCCCTTTATTGCTGTTTGATATGCATGTATCACATTCTTCTGGGAGGCAAAACACATTACATGTTAGTGTTTTCATTTGGGCTGCCTTTGTCTTTATCATTAATAGTTCCAGTCTGGCCCATCATTCCCCCTAATGGCTCTGGCATGGCATGATTAAAGCTGTAATATACTCCGATTATTTTATTTGCTGCATTTTATTTAGCCAAATTCTATTGTAGGACTCCCTTTTGTGAACACCATGATACACTTCCTATTGACATTGTTTTAAAAACACAATCTCTTTCAGAAGCGTAAGTAGGAGGGGATCAGAAGAGGAAATGTCCAACATTTAAATCAATTGCAGTAACTGGGTGCCAAGACATCAAGCAATGAACTTTGCATGTCAGACTACCTGGATCTTCCTCAGTATGAATTGACAGGTGAATAATATTCCAGAAATGAAGTCATTTTAATTGAAATATAGAAGGAAACAAACAGAACAATTTTGCGTATAATTATTCTCCTGGTTCTACACAAAATCCTGCTACACATCAGAAACAGTAGAGAGAGAAAAAATCAAAGATCAATGTGACAAGATTAACAGTGTTCTCCAAAATTCTCTCTTCTTATATCAGTGGGTTGAATGTTATTTGGGGATAATTGTAAAGTAGTGGCACTAGAAAAGCACAGCAAGTTGTAATATTTACGTAGTATCCAATAAATACTTCAGTTATTGTGACCACCAGAAAGAAGACTTGGGAACCTTCTGGAAGGGCTTAGTAAAAATATCTGCTCAATGTACCGCTGAGAGAGAAAACTCCAATTGTTAGTGCTTCTGGGAGAGTCAAAATTTGAAAGTTGGAACAATTACATGAAGATTAAAAATATATGGAGTTATAAAAGATAATTCTGAAAAAAATCCAGAGGCGGCATGAAATGTATTACTTCATGATTTAGATGGCTTTAAATTTTATTAATAAGGAAGACATGAGGTAGGGAGGAACACGAATCTGCCTGCTTGTGTAAGGCAAGTTTTTCTCACTGAGTGTCTAGTGCTGACTAGTTTTTAAGGCAGCATATCAAACAGGATGAACCATGTACCGGTCCAGGATTCCTGAGGAGATATTTTTAGTAATTCTAGAATCAACCTCAACCTAGCATCTTTTCCATTTTCACCATCATATCTGGCATAGAAATGCTTGTGAGTGCTGGTCACTGTTTAACCCAGTTCACTAAGTTACTTTTCTTACCATTTGAGCTCTTAAGTGTCAGCTGCAGTAGTCCTGGCAGATCTATACTCCTGGCTTTAGCTTTTTAATTCCAGCATTCTTCTTCACACCTGTGTGCTCACCAGTCATGGGAGGCTTTTCCTGATTGTGTGCTTGACCCCATGAAGCTCTATTTGCAAAGCCCCATAGAAAAAAAGCAGTACTCTGTGTCTCCAGCACCTTTAGTGTAAATCCCTGCACTGTCCTACAGATACAGCAACTATGATTTGTATGAATCCTTGAACTTTACCTAGCTTATATGGCCAAAAATGCCAGATAATTACATTCTATTGATCAAACCTATTAGTTCTGTCAGTGAACTTTGAATTTAATTTAGTGTCCAGCAAATGATTTTGGGAAGTCAGCTCTTGTCTCTGCTCCATAACCAAGTCAGGGGCCAGATGCAGCCTGTGCATTTGTTCAGCAGCCTCCTTGGGCTGTATGAGGATCACTCTTATTAATGAATTTATTGTTGAGTGTCTAACAGGAAAGTATAAGTTGAAGAGATTATTTCCATTAAATAATTAAACATTCTTCATAAAGTAACACTGGAATACTAAAATACTAAGTTGATTTTTCATGTCTTATGAATGCCTTTGACAGGCAGCAAATCCACAAGTTACTGACTGCTCGAAGTACAGGGCAGAGGCTTTTTAAAAGGTTACAGGAGAATCCTGGTATTGGTTAAAAAAATTTGTCACCTCCTATGTGTGACCGGTATAATCAAGGGGAAATATGTCATGGATTGCTTGCAAGAAAGAGAGGAGGTGTGTTTTAAAGCACAAATAAATCTCCACCTTTGCAGTCTCTCAGCAGATTGCAGCACACAGATAAAAGGTTTGTGTCACTACTCATGAGCTGTTCATAGCTAGCTTGAAAACTTTCCCTCATAACATTAGTCCAAAGCTAAGGCTTAGTAGCCAGAGCAAAACCAGCTGTTTTGCCATGACCCACAGCTTTTAAGAGAACAAAACAATGAGTATAGTTATAAATAACTACTTTTGAAGAGCTTAAGTCATATAATTCAGTTTTTCCTTTGTGTTCCTTATAAACAACATATCCCTTAAAATAACGACGTTAAGAGTAAAGACAAATGAGATATATGACTGTGACAAATAATGAGCTTTTGTAAAAAATAAGGGAGTTTGGGGTTTTTTACATTCCTAATATAATAAAGAAAATCAGGGGCTTTTTTAAGGAGTGTAATGACATCTGAGAGAAGGGCATACATTGTCATTGCCATTTGAATTTCTCAGTCAATTATGTGTAGGCATAATTCATAGTAACGGCTACACTGTCTTCTTCTGACCCTGCCAGGAGCAAAGAGAAGCTCAGAGAGCAGAAAAGCTCAGTCCCTGTCCCCTGAAGGCCAGGTTTGTGCTTCCAGCAAAGCAGGAATGGCAGCAAGCAGGGATGGGGAGCAACGTGGAACTGATCGGACAGGAAAAAGGTGGTGATGTTGTTTGGGTTGAGAGGTCATATCCTTGCAGTCTTTCCCAACTGCTCTCATTCATTGAAACTTTTCTGTTCTTGTACTTCTCTGTTGCGGTTTAGTTAGACCTGTTTATCTAAATGAAGGCTCTCATGCTTTCTGTCATGCTTTTTTCCTATAGCTGAAGCTCCCACCAAGATCACCATGTTATTCTGAAAAAAATAAGAGGTCTAATAAAGAGAATAAATACCTGAAGGCAATAATATCATACCTGAATGGATGCTTTCAAGCAAAGGAATGCAGATTCAAAACTTAAATAAACTAGCAAGAAAAACTGTGACCCCTTCTCTTGCTGCCTGAGTCACAACAGGGGTGCCACAAAGGTGGAAGAGTGGTGCAAGAGACCAGAGCAAGAACTTCCACACCAGTAATAAAAGCAAAGATTCTAAGAGGATTACTGAAACTGGAACCAGGGAGTTCCTGAGGTGCCCTATAGCATTACTGAGAAGGGAACTGAGTAATACCAGGTCTCTGGTTGATGGAAAACTTTATTTTGACTCTTTGGGCTTGTTGATTGAGGGAATGAGAGACCCCTGAGCAGGTACTAAAAGACTGACAGAGTACTCTCCAACATGCCCCTGTAACAAAACTATGGGGTTTATCTTGGCTATAGATTAAACTGCTGCTATGAAAGAGCTCCAGCCCTAATCCAAACAGGGGATTTTGATCACTTTTTTCTTTCTTCACTGGGCAACAGCTACAGATGCCAGCATGATGTGAGCTAGGGATGCTTTTTTGGGTCCCAAAAGATGATGAATCCAGAGTGCAAGACAAAATGTGTAACATTTCTGCTGTTTGGAAACCATCAGAGCAGAGATGTTCTATTTAAAAATCTGTCACAGATGTTACAGATGGCAAAATTAGGGACTTGGCTATGAAGTCTGTTTTTCAGCTCATGGAAATTATTTATCTAGCCTAGCACTAATCAGCCATTGCCAGGCAATTGCTAAACCCCTTGCAAACATGGCTGGCAGCCCTATAAGGACTCAGGCAGGATCGGCCCCTCTCAGTGAGGCTGGAGATTGTTTGCTGCTGCCAGAGGGGCTATTATGACATCCTGTGGCTAATGGTAAATGGGTCACCACACCATGGCCATCCATGGGGAGGTGACCAGTTTGGTGGGAGCCCAGAGACATCCCAGCAGCAGCACTATAAGTTGTTCTTCTCACACCATGTCTGCTGTCCCTCTTACTCTCTCCTCTGTCTTCTCACGTGGAAGCAGCAATGACAGTGGGGACAGTGACACATCCTGTTCGGCCTGAGAGCAAACAATGCTTGTCTATTTTTACTACACTCTTTTCCATAGTGAGTCTTGAACCACAGATGTGGAGTAACTGCTGGAGACATTCATCCCAAAACTGTAATGGTTAGCGCCTTGCATAAGAGAGCTCTGTTATTGCCTTTGTCCTCAGTATAGATAGCCTCAACAGAAGGGAAGCATCCTCCCTTGCTGGTGCACTGGTGTGTGTTTAGCTCCGTTTCTCTGGCATTGTTTTGGCTATGCTGCAAGCAAGAGAGATGGCATAAAAGAGATACTGTGGCTGAAAGGAGAAGAGGTTTTCTGATCCAGTGTCTCTGTCTCCACGTTTGTCTGTTGCTATCACACAGTGATTGAGTTACAGCAGAGCAAAGGAGGCTGTGGGAACGTCTCCATCCACTGGACACAGAAACAGAAAGGCCCCCCAATCAGAGCTACAGTGAAGGAGCCCTCCACCTTTACAAGCCCAGGCAACTGTAGCAGCTCTTCTACATGATACACCATTACTCCCAGCATTCCTGTCTTCTTGACACTACTGCACAACACCAAAGTTTTACCTTTTCTTCCAAAATCTTATTTCCCACATATCACATTCATAACTGACATGGCTTAAATTTTCCCTCAGTTTGCTAATGCCTACGTTAAAATATCTTAAAGCAGCCTGATTTTCAAAGAGAAAGTTTTTGAAACTCTCTTGCAGTCAGCTCTTCTTTATTTGTCTCCATACTACTGGAGCACTGAAGATGCTTAGCTAATACAAGGATCTCACCCCACTCATGGTCCTTCTATGAAGCCTGTAGAGATTGTGTAAAAGCCAGTGATGTTTTGAACCTTAAAAGCATGTGCTATCTTCAACACGGAAAGAAAAGCAATTCTATGAGCTGTTCTTTATTTTTCCAGGTATAACTAACTGCCAAGTTACTGGAAAGTTACACTTGATGATAAAAGCTACTACAGGTAGGGGCTACCATACGATTTGTATAGGGCTTACTAATAGTAGGGTGATGATCTGCAGAAAATCTGATAATTTGTTTTTCAGACCCAGCAAAGGGAAGTAGCTGTTTTTTCTAATATTTATTTCAATAAGCTCTGTTTTGCTGTGTTTACTCTCACCTCTAGCCAAAATGAAGTCCTGATTTTCAACAGATCCTCCAAAAAAACCAGTATATATGTCAAATAATAACAGGACGTTTGCTGCATATGTTTTTTCCTGGCCACCATTGCTTTAATATTTGAAGAACTAGTATTATTATTACTCTCTCAATATATTTATCCTCACCATTACCCCAGGAGATTCAACATTTATACAGTAACAACTAAAAGAGAAAATAAGTGTTTTATCATGTTAGCTGAACATGGCTCCCCCAAGACTTACCTGGCACCCAAATTACCAAAACAACCTTTTTCTGTAAACTAGATACATGTGTTCTAAACAAACTTGTTGTAGAGATGATTGTTTTAATGACTGAGAAGTGATACATTTCAGTGGCACTCCTTTGTGACTCTGCATATATGTGTACATAGAAATCCATGTGTGAAAATGGAAATAAATGAGATGATTAACTTTTTTTAATCTAATCTGTCTCTTAATTATTTTACCCTCCTTCCTCCAACCTGCTTTCCCCCTGATTTGCTGTGGTTCTCCAAGCTGGTGGGAACATCTGACAATTTCTGAGATCTTGAGCTACATCTGAGCCAGGAGGATGGAGAGGTGCCATAAAGACTTTCAAAGAGCTGTCTGATGAGAACAGGTTGGTGTCAGAGCAATCTTAAACACAAAGATGTGAAATTTGTACGGTAGAAATCATAAAGCTTTTCATAAAGCTTTTACTGAGGGATTTTTAGACTAAATATGTGAATTGTTTTAACATTTTTACTCACTATGTCAGGAGCAGGTAAAAGAAAGAATGAAGGCTAGCCTGCAAATTCATAGGACCACTTCAGCAACATGTAACCGCTCCAGATTCCAAGATGGTCACAATACCACAGACGCATGTCTTCTGGATCTATAATGGCCATGTATCAAAGCCGGAATATCTCAGTCTAAGGGCTGTAGATTTGGTGGCACAATGTCCACCAATGCTAAAAGAAGAAAAAGTCCCTGTATCTGATCCAGCCTTGGTGCTGCCTTGTGCTGGGTAAGCAGTGCCAGAGCATTGTCAGTTTATACAGGGAAAGGGCAATAATTCAAAAGTTTTGGTATCTGACATTTTTAGGATTAAAATATTATTCATTCACTTGTTTTATAGACAGTCCTATTAAAAAACCAAACAAACAAGTAAACAAAAACTGAAAAAATAAAACAAAACCCAGAACAAACAAAAAGAAACAGTACAATAGGAACACAAGCTACTTAAAAGCACCCTGTGAATTTTTTTAGTTTTCCTCTGATGTAAGATCTGTCACTCTGCACCCTGGCTGTCATAATTTGCCTCTGCAGTACTTATCCCTCTCCAACATATGTGCTCTCCATCAGCTTTCTCATGACTTCCTCACCATCTGTATCATGTCAGCCTAGCCTGAGGCTTTCAATTGTAGCGCTATGGCCTTACAGAGTAGAGGAAAGGCCTTTCTCACAGCCTAAAACTTCCCTCACTGTGCTAGGATTGCTCTCTTAGGAAGACAAGAAAAAAAGTTCAGGAGAGGAGAGGAGAAGAAAAGAGAAGAGAAGAGAAGAGAAGAGAAGAGAAGAGAAGAGAAGAGAAGAGAAGAGAAGAGAAGAGAAGAGAAGAGAAGAGAAGAGAAGAGAAGAGAAGAGAAGAGAAGAGAAGAGAAGAGAGGAAACAAGGCCTTTAAGTACACCCCACAAAACATATTTTCTGAGATCTGTTTAGCACTATCTGTACACACTACTAAGGGAAATTTTGCACAATGAACTTTGATGTATTGAAAAGAAGGAAAAAGAAAAGAGGAAAAAAGAAAATAAAAGAAAAAAACCTGTGGCGTAATCCCCATGGGAAGACCATGTCCAAGAGTGACATTCTTGAGGCTAATCTTCCCATATGTCCTCTCTAACAAGCACGGTAAGAAATAATTACAACCATTCCTGCTCAAGTCATTTATGCTGGCAAAAATTATTTCACCAAAAGAGCATTCTTTTGTGTGAGTCCCCAGGTGCCTGCGAGAGGCTGCAAGGCTGCACTCACTTGCTCCCTCTCCAACATTCCTGCTCTCAAGAGTGTGGCATTCAAGTACGGAGTGGGTTGCACTTACTGGTATAGTGAGTAAAGGTAACTCTCACTGTTACTGTAAATTAACCTGTCAACACTAGCCAGAGAGCTGCAGCCAATAAAAATAATGGGCCTGCTAGTGAAGAGCTGTTGACATAGCATTTCAAAAAGACAAGTTCAGCACTTAGGGCTGCTAGGGCACCAAACGTTTTGGTTTTGGGGGTTTTTCCAGGTTTGCTTAGAAAATGCAGAAAAGTGGGGGACGTTAAGGATTGTTTCCGGCCTACTAGTGTTTTAGGAATGGCATTTATAGCCTGAAGATTTTCAGCCCTGAAGGCCACCTAAGATTGTGTAGCTTGTATGTCTACATTGTATGACAAAATCAGTAATCATGAGGTTGTATGTGTTGCTAAATCATTTTAAGCCATGTTACTCCTTAAAGTGGGCCTTTAGAACTGATAACTGAAAATTGAGCCCCTGGTATTCTTAACCATTGCAAAATTATCACGTAAATTCATGTTCTCTCCTTTGGTTGCAGGAGGCACTCATGTATCTCCATATGAAAAACATTAACAGCTTTTTTTTCTCTTAAAACTCCCCTTTGCAGCAGAATTAGAATTTCAGGTAGACTTGAGAGTGGAAGACCATGAGTACTTATTTATTCAGAATGGATTTTGAGTAGCCATTGGTATTCAAAGCTGTTTGTACTCCAGCAAGTTGCATTACAACTGCTATGAAGTGATTTTATAAGCATTGTTTCCAGTACTCAGGAACAATTCCCGCTGTTCTTCTCACCATCTTCAATTAAGCCATTACATGCAGAGCTTGTCCCGCTGGCTGGATCAGGCCAGTCCCTTAACCAAAGGGAGCAAGTACAAAGGAGCCTGTAAGCAAGCTGTGTGGTGGAGTGTGGAAGGGAAAGGAGTAATCCTCTCTGGCCTGGTGACTGAGACAGAAATTTCTTGTGGAGTGACTAAGACTCAATTCAGTTACTCTTGCTGTTCTGATGTTCCTCCAAGTCTTCCTGACATGTGGCCATATGGTTAGAGCACTGATGTTCAGGTGTTTTAGGCTCAGCCCCTGCCTCAGAGACTAACTGAAATATTGAGTAAGCCAAGAAATCTTACGTGAATAGGATGGCAGCTCTTCTGTTTCCCCACCCAGCATTGATCTTATCTGTGTGTCATAACTGCGGGTCCTCAGGCCAGGAGTGCACCTCTCCCTGTGTTTGTGCAGTGCCTGCCACAGAGACATCAATGTCACTAAGAGACTGTATGGTAGCCCAAAAAAATAAGCAGATAGATGGATGTCCACATATGACTTCAACTTTTTATCTTCTAACAATAGCTGTTACCACGCTCAGTTTTATCACTCTGTTTTGCCATCCTCTCTGGATAACTACCTGGTATGAGGTAGTACTCTTCTGCCTCTTTTTGGTGCTTTTAGTTTCCTCCACCAGCATTTGGCAGACTCTCCATTACAGGCAGAAGTACTGATTGGTCCACAGGCCAGGAGCATCTTTCACTACTCGTTAAGGTTTTACAACTATTTGACTGCAAAGGAGTTGCCCAATACTCACACAGAGCTCTACACCAGTGAGGTGTCATCTGCTGCAGACAGAGATGCAATGAGACGATTCCCATCTCAAAAAACCTGCTGTCTAATTAGCTAACTCTTCATACAGTGCTAGCTATTGCCTCTGCTAATTTGCAGTACAGTTTCCTAAAAAAAATATTTTTAAATTTAATGTTTGACTCAGAACTATTTTTTTTTTTCTGAATGATTATTTGATTTTTGGAAAACTTTAACAAAATTTTGAAATGAAAGGCTGGATTTACCAAGTGACTTTAAAAACCTTGAGAACATGTTATGCCCTGAGCCTATATCTTTAGTTAGGAAAGTTCATTTGTTGCAGTATTTACTGAGGAGACAAATTCAACACTCTTCCTTGTGTCTCTACTGCAGAGAACAGCACTTGAATTTGGGCCCTTTGCTTCTTGGGAGCTTGTCTTAACACTCAGAAAAGGTGGCCTGGGGTGGAGCTCTCTCAGTATTTCTAACTGAAGTTTCATTTCAGTTTATAGAAGGTAACTAAAGTAATCAATTCTCCACTCAAACAAATGCTGTAGACACCAAAGTATAAGAATGGGTTGCAGGGGAGGGTCATGCCACCATCTTTTTCTTCTCTGCATTGAGAAAGCCACTAAGTCACCTCATGAATCAAGCCTTCCAAAATTCAATGTTTCCTTCTGAAAATGTCGAAATGAACTAGTTGGGCATTTCCAGAACTTTACTTGTCTCTTAGTTTTTGCGTCAGCCAAAATTAGTTGTCCTGCTTGACCCAGTGTCACAAGCCTTAATGTTTTTGGATGAATGATTGATTTATTGGGGAAAAGCGAACAATTGCAAAGTCCTGGTCTGTGCCACTTCCTTCTAAGCCAGGTCCAACAGCTGGGGAGCAGAGCCCATGTTTCATCCTGCCTGGGCATAACGGGCAGCCTCTGACCAGCAGCAGGAGGTTAGCTACTTGTGTGGCAGCATGTGGCATTTCTTCTTCATAAAAAAAGAAATCACCAAAGCAAAAACAGATGATAGAGAGTAGCCGTTGCTGAGATACTACAAATAAGTAAACAATCCTTGGGCTTTGTGCTGTTGTTATTTTTCTTTAATGAGGATTGTGGGTGGGAGGCCCTGGCGCCTCTTCAGTGCACCCAGCCTAGAAAAAGATCTCTTTCCTACACTGATCAGCTTGATGAAGTGACAGGAGTGGTACCGCCTGAGCCACTCAGCTTGCAGCTGGGGAGTATTCCTCTGCTTTGAAGGTTTCTGTTGCTGACATCAGAATAAAATACGAAAACCCTGTCTCTTCTCCTGGATCAAATCATGCCATGCAGTTCTGCTCCCACGGGAAGAAGCTGCTGCCAGGGATTTGGCAGGCTTCTCAAAGCTCAGTGGTTGAGTGACAAGGAGTAGGGAAGGGCACTGTACCAGGGCTAATAATGATTTTTTAGCCCATTATTAGGTATTAAAAACTATAGAGAAGATGTCCTCGCAGGCACAAATCATCTCAATTGTAAGCTGATGGTAGAGCACATAAAATCTCATTTTGAGGACAAGCCAAACTGTACCACATCTATCACAGGCTTTTTAGGCACACTTGCAAAGCATTTTCCTCTACTCTTCAAACCTCATGTTTGTCCACTATGAGACATGTTCAACAAAACATAATGATACCAGTGAGAAAGAGGTACAGAGTTGTCCCTAGAAACACCCTCAGACCACAACTTCTACATCCAAGTGTCCTTCCACTTCAAGAAGCCTTACTTTAATCTTTTGCCAACTGCAATTGCAATTATACGGGTTTAACAGTTCTGCTGTCTATGGACCTCCATGTCATCTTCTTTGCACAAAACTGGCCCTGTTACTGGAAAAGAAAAATGAGGTGGTTATTTGAGATTCCAGCCAGACACCGAATGGATTGTTCTTCTCCACGATACAAACCCAGCTTCATGGGAACCCACAGAAGAGAGAGTAGCACTGCTTTTTCACTCCCCTTGTACTCTGTGGCACAGCTATTTCTTGTGGGTCTTTCTGGATATACAGCCTTGATACCTTATGGAGTTTTTAAAAAAACTGTCAATAATGTCATTTACGCTCATATGGTGAGGGGTTAGAGTATTTTGTGCCTTGTTCAGGAGAGGAACTGAACTGGGTAAGCAACTGCACTTGGTTCCTTACCAAGCATCAGTCTGAATGTGAAGGTCTGTAGCTGCTCCTTCAAAGCCCTGCATTGCCTGCGTAGATTGTTTCCTCTTCCTGATAGCTCAGTAAAACCTGTTGCCATTGCTGCCACTTATTCCTTTCCTTACAAGTAAATGTACAAAAAGTACTAACTGCAAACATTAATGAATGTACCTTTATGTTTGAGGAAAAGCAAGAACAATGTGGGCTGACCAGACCAGCCGGCTGCCCACGGTCAGCTGCTGCCAAACAAGGTGCAAGGGGGGAAAACTGAAGTGCCCGCCAAATGCGTCATTCTGTGTGCCAGCTCAAAGGGCATGTGGTTTCCCACAGATTTCTGTTTCAAAGTTGGTGTCCAGAGAGGAGTAAAGTTTCTTTTTTGGAAAGCTCTGTCTCCAGTAGATTCTCAGGTGTCTACTAGGGCTTCACTCCATCAACAGTGTTTCTCTCAGCTAAGGTAATAAAATGGGCTAGTGTGATTTCATGAAGCTTGTAGTAATATCATTAACACCTTGATGATCCCTACCAATTCTAGCTGGCCACTTGCCAGCCAGTTTGAAAGACATTGAGAGATGGGAATATGAACAAACACATGCATACCACATTGAGTGATATGTTGGAAGTCTCATTTCCTAGAAAACTGAGCTGCTAAGTATAACAAACCCACAAGTAATGTCATTAGCAGTAGTGTCAGTAGTACCCTTACCTGTCATGGACAGAGAGTACCCACAGGCCTTATTGTCCCCAAGCAGCCTCCCCTGTGGCTACCCCTACCCTGACCACAGCCCAGGACTCCATTTCAGTACAGCTTGGAGCAGTGAGTCCCTGTCCCAGTGTTGCTGTAGCAATACTGATTTCCATCCCTGTCTCCTGGGTGGACTGAACCTATGCCATAGATAGCCTGTCTCCTGGATGTATACTGCAGCTTGTCTTTGGCCCTGTCTCTGGCCATGGGTGGACTTTGGACCCATGCTGTAGTTTTCCCCATCTCCTCTTGCTTCTGATGGCAGCACCTAGATGATCCCTGGCCCTAGTTTGTCACTTGCCATGTCAGGGTCTGTTGATGGATGCTGTTACAGCCCCTGAAACTGACCACTGTGATCAGACCCTATGGGACAGCAGCCATTGGCAAGGACATGACCTGCACTGGGATTCTGCTCGGCTCTCAGCTCATATCCCTTAGGGATCAGACTCACTACACCCTGATGTTACATACCAAACAAAAAAGCACATAGTGGAGCTCTGAAAGTTATTGGAAGACTTGCATTAAAGTAGGCACTATAAAACATGTCTAAGAAACATATCTCAAGACACTGAGGTGTACAGCAGTCTTTTTTTTTCAGGTCATGTAAACCATCAAGATAACAAAATTATTGTAAATGTTTTTATGGGAGATAAGGAAACTTGATCATCTCTGGCCAGGAGCAAGGGCTCTATCCACCCTGTTCAAAGGGACTTCTAAGAGCCAGATGGCATCCTGACATGTCTAATATGAAGTATCCAGCCAGTTAGATCTGTAAATATCACCTCTTAGAAGCGTAAAACCATATGAAGTACATTTCAATAGATAATCTGGGGGTCATAGACCTGGGACTATATTACAAACTTTTGGAGGAGAAGGAAAAGGACAAAAATGAACAATGATATCTCTGTTTGTCAAGGATTTATCACTTCATGTGTTCAAAAAGCACAAATACTTGAGATGACTTTAGCCAAAAGCTGATATTCCTTGGGGCATCTCCTCTGGTGAAGAACTACAGAAAAAAAATTATTTGTGTTGTGGTGGGGAGCCTTTAATATGAGGAACTATTTCACATGCAAAGTCACAACTCTGTATTTATGCAAGTCTTATCAAACTAATTCATGAATAATGTTTTTTTAGCAGAATAGCTAAAAAAAATTAATACAGCATTGTGACATGTTTTAGCAAGGAAAATATAATACTAAAAAACTTCTACAAGGTTTAAGACCATGTCATAATCACTGGAAGCTGAACAAGCTTCTCTGAAATGTAGGCATAACAGTTATGTTCCTCCTTCTGCAAACAAGATCACAAACTGTGGAGTATTCCCAAGAGTTTGTTTATGGTTTGATACCTCCATAACGTTTTAGCTTGGATCTCCAAAGCCATGGAGAAAAGGAAGAGCGAAAGCCTACAGCTGGTAACAGAGAAAACGGGAGGTTAAAATCACAGAACTCCAAGGAGTTGAGGATGGAAGGTGAAAGGTGCAAAAGGGTGGCACGAACAAGTGTCAAGTTGCAGTGAGGGGATGCTTGTTATCACAGCCTTGTTATGGGAAAACATGCAGAGGAACAAGTCAGAGCACCAGCAGGGGTGTGCCTGGAACTAGGGTAGATACATAAGCTAAGGTTGCTATCACTCAGAGAAATCAGGACAGGGGCTTTCACGAGGAAAGTGTGATACTCTGGTTGGTGAGAAGCCAAAATACATTTGGATCCTACAGTGTACTCATACTCCAATACTAAAGGTGATGAGCGTCATATTCTATTTTATTGAGTTGAAATCAGTAAGTTAGTGTTTGATTTTCCCAAACATTGTGCAAAATTTGCCTGAATGTCCTCTGTAGTGCTATTATCACATTTTACAGCGGGTTCTTTGATGCTTTTATGCACATCCTTCAACAGCCCATAGGTTTTGTCCTCAGTGTCAAAATCCTCTGTAAGACCTATCAAAGTTACCTGTGGACCTGAGGACAATGGCTTCCCATGACAGCTTCATTCTTGGGGACAATGGAGCTGTCAAGATCCACGAGTCCAAGCCTTGTGCCCAGCTGGCAGGGCCTCTGCAGCAGCCAGCCTTCAGCTGCAGCACATGCTCATCAAAGACAGCAGGAACACTCAGACATCAACATTCACAGCCCTTGAAAAGAAAACATAGAAACACAGAGTACCATTAATCCTCTGTCCACTTAGAGCTCAGAATTAAAAACACACAAGAAAATTTCCCTCAAAAAAGGGAGATGGAGGAAGATGTAGAAATCTCCTATTCTTATTCTTTTACAAGTTGATGAGCTGTTCAAAAAAGGAGAAGTTGAGCACAGTAAAAGAAGCCAGTAAATCACTATCAGTTTATTTTCACAAAATCACAACCAGATCCCGCCTTTCTTTTTGAAAAAAAGAATTGCTGTTGTCATTGTCTATAGATGATAGAGTAAATATGTTCATTTGTGGTTTTAACTGCAAACCTAAGAAGAAAGGCTAAAAAAGGTGTCATGTTCCTTACTTGTCATAATACAGAAAATAATAAAAACCAATTAATTTTCATTATAAAGGCATGCAGCTTGAACTTACAAACATTTGTAGTATATATCTTGATGGATCTAGTCCTTTATTCAATTTTTCTTTCAGTGATCTCAAGCTGTAAAAGTCCAAATATCTCCTTCATGCAGCAGGACCATAATAGAGTCCCAGTACTCTCAGTGAACAGCTAGCTAAAACTAGTGCCTAATGTGTGACCACACTGCTCTGCACCCTTCCAGTGTAGTGTTGAATGGTTAACTTAAAGCACCTGTGTTTTATGCTGCAAGAACATATTTACTATTGCTTAGCTCAAATTAGTGTTTTACTGTGAATTTTTTTCCTTGTTTTCCAGTTGGAGCAAACTAGTGATGGTTTAAATCAGAGTCTCTCTATTTGTCCTGAAGAGGACTAGAGTGTGGTGTGCACTTTCAAACCAGCATGTCAGAAAGACCAAATTAATTTGTGAAAACTTCAGCTTCAGTGTTTCATTAGTTATGTTTTTTAATGTGTGTGTTTGACTGTTTTCTGTGTAGCATATAAGCACCATACCTTCCAGTACTGCTTTGATCAACCCATAGCCTTTAGACTGGGACTCTATATGTACAATTCCAGTTCCAGTTCAGTCCTGAGACCTAGCACGGAAGGATGGAATATGATGATTACTGTCAAACATATGTACTCAAACAAGCACCCAGAGTAGACAAAAATAAATGCTTCAGCTTCTGCAGTTTTGCAGGCTTGAAGACCTCTGATCAGGAAAACATTTATGGATGCATTTAATTAGAAACACATGCTAAAAATATGGACTTCAGTTATACTAACTTCAATGCAACTTAATTGAAAATGTGCTTAAATATTTCCTGTTTGAGACCTAAAAGAACAAGAACACAATTCTTCAAAATATAGGACATTTCATTGTGTGGAATCTTAAAGGACATTATGTGCTGCATATGCTGCCATTATTTAGCTCTGAAAAGCGGTTGCTTCTAAGGTGGAACATTTTGTGTGCTATGAGAACAAACAGCAACACTGCAACAGCTACAGACAATGAGGATATCATGCCCAACTAAAACCACTGTAGGAAAACAGACAACCAGAACATAATTTCTCAGCTTGAAATCTAGAGGAGACACCAACTGTTACAAAAAGCCTTACTGGAACTCTGACAATGAGCACGGAGGGCTGGAGCCCTTAGCTTCATGCCAGGACTCTGATTCATTCCTTACTCCCGGGGAAGAATGACCCCTTCCTTAACGAATTATGGACTTCTTGTACAGCATTTAGTTTTCCTGCAAGGTGTTCTATCCCAAAGCCATGCTTAGCTTGCAAGAATGTCACAACTTGGCTGTCGTGGCCATAGGAAAGAGGCTGCCGAGCAGTCTAGAAAATGTCAGACAAAGTTTTGTCACTGATTTCCGCTGTTATTGTTGCCTCTCACTTAGGACACTTAATCCTTTGCATTTATTTCTGAAAACCACTCTGTGCCATCACTTCTTTAACAGTGTTTAAAAATTGATAGCATGATGTGTTTCACAGCTACATGCCTTGCCTTACGCATAGCATCTGTCTCATCCACTTTCGGCAGCCCCCACGGCAGCTGCACCTAAGCACAGCCCAATGCATGTGAGAGGTTCAAGGGCACTGACAGGGCTAAGGGCGTGTACTGTCCTGCCCGTATGCATAGGCTGCAATGCTGTAGCTCTGTCAGCCAGAGAAGTATTTTTGACAGTATAGCTCTTTATTACATGAAAAAAATTATGTGTCTTAGGTTTTTGGCTCCAAACAACCTGCTTGCATGATCAGAACAGGAATTTGTTCTGGAACATACACTCCAAACAGTGCCAGTCTAGAAATAAAATTAAAAAAAAAATCTGTTAGCACTTTTAAAAGTTAAGTAGAATCTCATTTCTTCTCAGTTTTGTCCCAGTTGTTGTTTTTCTTTTTCTATTGCTTGATGCCCTCTTTGAGGAGTGATATAAAAGACTTTTTAACAGGACATTTGCAGCAGATTAGTCTATGATGTGAATTAATCCCAGTCTGTGTTCTTAAAACATTCGACATGTCAGAATTTACAAGGCAGCTATTCAGTAATCATTCAAAATAGATTACTGCATGGCTGAAATTATAATTCTACAATATACACATACCAACAGACATAAAGGGCAACAAGAAACATACTCCAATTACATTAGTTACATTAGTAGTAAGAGGATGAGGGGAAAAGAGCTGGACCACCATGTAGCATAGAAGAAATGACAGCACTCGATCACACAGCCAAAGGCAAACTATTAAATCTTTGCATCAGCCTCCAATACAAAGATCACTTGCAATCACATGATAAACACAACTTACATCAGAACTCAGCTCTCAGGCTAAGAGAAATATTTAGAAAAGGTAGTTGTTGAGTTTTGCTGTTTCCCAAATCAGCTTGCTGATTTTCTCTTTATCTTGAGATGTTTAAAGAAGTAGCTGAAACCACCTTGAAGGTTCACAGGACTCAGACAGGCAAATGCAGAACAGACGTTCATGTCACCCAGTGCAGATCATCTGGAAGTCAGGCATCATTAATAACCTGCATTACACAGTCATTGGAGACAAGTGTCTTCTCCAGAAGGTAATTTTCTCATCCTAAAATGGTTCCTAAAATGACTCTCTTGAGGCACACATCTTTCTTCCATAATTACAGAGGGAACCTTGGTAACTGTTTTAAATTGGACATCTAATGCTCCATCATCTCATCTCCTGTAAGTTGAATTGCACTTATATCTTCAGAAACAGGAGACATTATGGGATTGTAGCACAGTCATGTTATCTTTAATATAGAAGAAGTACTAGAATTAAGGATCAGATAAACTCTTTGTGAGTCACTGCCAGATAACAAGAAAAGGAGTATCGTCAACATGGATTTGTCAAAGTCTCTGTGTTTCAAATCTTCCTGGAGAGCGCTGTGGCTGCTGGGTACAGACTACCATGGGGTGCATTTTTTTAGTCCATCCTGGTACTTCATATTGCATCTACAATAAGAGGCTAAAAACTATATTCTTCACATGCTCTAACCAAGAAACAATTTGTGAATGGGTAGCAATGGTGGCTGCATGTGCAGGGAGCCTTTTTAGCACCTGCAAACTCCCTGGTGCCCGCTTGGCCAGCCTCCTCTGTCACTGCAGTGCCACATGTCAGAGGTGACAAGCAGAGAGAGCAGTGAGTAGCTGGAGGGAGGACAGTGCTAGTGCTGCTGCTGTAACACCTTCTCTCAAACAGCCACACAGATTAGGCATCAGCTCTATTTCACCCCCACTGTGGGCTTTGGCTACAGAAACTTAACTTGCTGTTTGGCTGCTGTGAGAAACAGCCCAGGCACAGCAGTAGATGGGGCAAGGCCACTGAGAGCTGCAGCATGATGGGAGATGGAGAGGGAGAGAAAAGAGCGATGCTTCTGCCAGGCGAGGGTATGAGAATGTTGTCAGAGGAAAAGCTTTTTTATACAGTGAGCCTATTGTCTCTTATTCAGACCTTCCCTGAGGAACAGCTTGCAGGGTTGCCCATAGTTGCCTTGTCTTCTTAGTCCTTTGATGTGGAACCTATTGAAGCCACCTCTGAGCAACTGTTCCTCTGGTCCTGACTCATTGTCATGTCTTCTGTCAGGTCTGATGTGTGATGTTTGGACCGCTGTGTATATCTGTTGCAGGAAGCATCCACCGGGGCAGATCCCACAGACATTCACACATGGCTCTCCACACCCAGGGGCCACACAGAATTGCAGGCGCTCAGGAAATCTTGCTGATAGGAACACAGATTTCTCAGGAATTTGGGTTCTTTCAGCCTCCAGCAGCCTCAGCATGAGAGTCCTATGCAAACCTTACAAGCAGATATCTTTACTTACCTATCCAACACACAATAAAAAAAAGATAACAGAGCAAATGTTTTGAAGACAAGTATAAAATTATCTATAAAGAAATGTGATTCAAATAAAACATGTATGGACAAATACTGATGTTTTATCATACTATCATATCTCTACTGATCCTATTTAGAACAATTGATAACCAAAACAAATTTAAGTATAGAGTCAGATCCTTGGCTGTTTGGGATCAAAAGGTTGCCTGATCCCTAATTTTTTTTCAGCAGTTACTGTAATTTGTTTTCTCAGGCTGCCTGAGTCTGTGTCCTTGTGCCACAGCCCTCAATGTAAAGAATGAGCATCTCTATGCTGTGCAACACAGCACAACACACAAAAAACAGTGCAAGGGTCCACCAGCATGGTCTGCTCTCAAAACAGCAAGGTAATCCCAAGCAGTCCCCTCTGAGTAGATGTAGAAGCAATAATTTAGAGAATTTCATTATTACTGGAATTGTTAAAATAATTATTTTCAAATATGTCTTATTGACATTGACTGACCATATAGACACTGGTTCTGGACCCATTAACTTCCATGTCTCAGGGTCTTTGTATTCAGGGTCTCTGTGATTAAAATGCTTCACACCTGGTCCTGGCTTAGCCAACCCAGCTTGGGTGTTCCCATTCCCACAAAGCAGATGTTCCCTGAGCCTCTGGATTTAGAAGCAGCGATGAGTAAAGAGAGTAGAAGAATATGCTGGCTAACTTACATGCAACATTAGCACAAGTTACATAAAGTGACATCTCCTAAACTGTTCATCAGGCTCCCTGCATGGCAGCTATCAGCCACAAGAAGACAATTCAGAAATCTGCATGTTCTGAACATCTTTTTGTGCTGTTCCTGCACAGCATCTAGCATAGTGGGATGATGGTTCATGTTAGGCTCAGAGGCATGAATTCAGTGAAAACAGCAGATCAGTTATCTCAGATGGGGAAGCAACGTTGCCATTTACTGAAGCAAATGGTGTCATCCTCACTAACTCTGCCTGTCTTCCAGAGAGGCAAAATACAGCTAATCAGGTATTTTTTAGGTTATGCAGGAGTTTCCAGCTCTACCTTCCCATACATCTTTTTCCTCCTCTTTTAGCTGTCTCAGTAATAATCATGAAAGCAAAACTGAACCAATAACAGGAATTACAATAATGGCAACATGTAGAACTGTAATTTGTTCTTCAACAAGCTGTTCAGCTGTATTGGGCTGAACATAGAATTTGCCCATAGACAAAGTGTGATGGATCACTACGGTCTTGCAGTGTGCCATCTGCAAAGAGCAGAACAGGCTTTTCATGCTTTCATAGATCTCAGATGGGGCAGAATGCATGAGTTAGATCAAGGTTTTCTCTAACTTTAGATTAAGGTTTTTCCTTAATGATAGTGAGCATGAAATAGAAATAAATAGTTTTAGAGAAATACCTAAATACAAATACTGTGCTACACAGGATCCTTGGTGCTCTCACAGTAAAGATATATAATGACAACTTACACTGTCATGGCTGTGTTAAAATTGCAGTGATGTTAGATTAAATCAGTCTCTGGCTTTGTTGGATGTTCTTATTTCCTGCACTAACTTTGGAACTTAAATTACCTTTCTGTCCCTTTTGCCTGTGCTTTCTAGTTTCTTGTATTTTCAGTCATAGGGCTGTATTTTGGGCACTCATGCTGATGTGTACTTTGAGAGGTGTTAAGAAGAAAACATCCCAGAAGCAGAAGTGACCTGTTTCCAGGACCCTATTTTTTTATTTAATTATGCAGATTTTCTGTAAACTAAATCATTTTCCCACAAGGTGAAACAGATATAATAAATTTCCAGCACTTGCCTGGGATTTCACTCTCATAAACTCAATGCAGTATCAGGTCAAACATTCCCTGCAGAAAACAGGGCATAGATTACAGTTAAAGCCATGAACAGCACACACCAACCTATGATTATGAATCCGGTATTCATTTTGAATGTATGACACTTTGAACTTCAAAGAATAGACAGATACAAGAATGAACAGAGAAGAGGGCAGCAAAATACAACATTCAATTCTGCACTTCCTAGTTACAGAGCCAGCAGTGTTTTGCCACATGGTTATAGCAACAAGGACACTTTTGTAAGTTTAAAGGTGGTGTGGAAGCATAGTTATATCTCATTATACACTGGAGAATGGGAAGGATAACTTTTTCTATCAGCTATAAGTTTTTCCTGGCAGATATTGAGCTTTTCCCTTTCTTTTCTTTCCCAGAAAGTGGTCAAGTTTAAAAATAAATATATAAACAAATATAGATGTGAGTATATTTCCATATATATTTTACATGTAATTTTAGAGAGGTTCTACTTTAGCACTTCGCCATCATTGGGGAAGTACTCTGTACTTTTACATTCCAGACAAACCTTCCCAACATCCTCTTCTGCATTTTGATGGAGAAATCCAGCGCTTACAGAGATAATGCATGTTTGTATCCCACAAGCTCCACTTCCTGCCCACTTGATCCTCTGGTGAAAGCTGCAGGTTCTTCTCTAAAATGACTAGATCTTCCCAGTTCACTAGTTTCTTCCATTCCTGAAAATACTGCAGAAACTCATGGGTTTAAACAGAGATTAATGATAGCTTTTAAATGTATTTTCCCAGCTCTGATAGGTATGAAGAAGTGCAATTGGATTGTTGGCAGGGGACTTCAGAAATAAAATGCTGTAAAGATAGACGAAAAGTGGCAAGTAAAACTGACATAATGTGATCGGCACCAGGGATACAGGACATTGCACCAGTCAGACAAAAGGGCCTTTAGAAGTGTATTTTAAGCCTCTAGGGTTGATTTAACAGAGACAAAGTTTACTGTGGCACAGAGAGCACTCTCACTCCATGGAGGCAGCAGAAAGTAGTCAGCAGGTCCCGCCTGAGCTGCTGGGGGGAAGAAAGGGAGAGAAAAAAACAGAATCAGTGTATTTTCTGAAATGCTGTCTCTTTCCACTTCCTGTCTTTAGCTAGTTTGTGAAGTTTCACCCCAACAGAAGGCAATGATTTAGAAGGGCAAAAGGCTGTCCTGTGGCTGGTGTCACCAGTCCCTGAGATAAGCCCTGGGAAGCTGCCCTGGGAACATGCAGCACCAAAGAGCTTGTGAAGGGAAAGGGCTGCCTGAGTGTCCCCCAGCTGCACTGCCACCAGTCTGCAGCTGGCCGCCCTCTGGGTCCCATATGTCTCTCAGACCTTAGCATCTGCGGGGTTGTCTTGTGATAAATACCAGGATTGGTTCAAGACTAATAGAGAAATATGATGAAATTCAGTGTTCCTTCCCTAGGACTATTCCCCACATTACTTATCACATTCAAGTACACCGAGATTGTAGAAACAAAGTCTTTAGAAAAGGATGTGGAATGCAATTATGAACTTCAGAAAAAAACAAACCAAACAAAACACTGAGATACAGTGGATAAGATAAATGGAGTGCTCATCTCACTACTTTCTAATACCCTTGGTAGAGGTCTCTCTAAAACTCCCTTTTCCCTAGTGATGAAGATTGTCCCACAGCTTCACCACCTCTCACAGACCACATCAATGCAGACCAGTAGCCCAGGTTTCTCTGTGCGGGTCTGTCTCTAGTCCTCAGGAGTCCAGCTTGTTTAGACTACTGTAGGATCATCACTCCCTTATGTAGACAGTGTCTCAGTTGCCCTGAGGGGCAGAAGAGGTGAGGAATGTACTGCTGTCCTGTGTGCCCCCTCCCACTGCATAGTCTTCCCTACCATCACCCACATTAGCATTCAGTCCATTGTAGCAGAGACTCCATAAACCTTGCGCAGCAATCTTCAGCAGAAAGTCTTGACTGCATAGCATTCTGGTCTGAGATAGAACAGAAATGGTTCTGTTCAGAGATTTTACTTTTCAGCCAAGTCTCTTTGAAGCAACTGTACTTTCTGAAGCTAACACCATATTTTTGCAGACAGTGTCTGCTTCTAGAAGTGGTAATACTTGATGTTTAGAGTTACTACCAAAGATTGATATACAAAAAGACTTCTGCTTATATTTGCTCCTATGGAGACCAAGATCACTGCTAAATCTTGTGTACCACATTAGGGGTGCAGTAAATAAGAGGTTGCACCTGCAGGGAGGAGCAGCCAGGACAGGTGACCCTAAACTGACCAACAAGGTATTCCATCCCATATATGTCATATTCAGTATAAAGCAGAAGGATCACAAGGATCAAGCTCTCCTCTTCAGTTGCTGACATCCAAGGAAGATTCTGTCTGTTCTGTCTCCAATCTTTCAATCTCAATCCATGAGTTCCTGAATAGAGTTCCAGAATCTAACTCCTAAATCCAGTTTCTGTCTGCTACTGAGTCCAGGGTGGGACTGGACAGTGCCTGTCCACAGCATCAGTAATGACAGTGACATAATTGTCATCAGGGAAGTGAAATTCGATATTGGTTTTGTATACATTTCATTTTATTGTTATTGTTTTCATTAAAGCTGATTTAGTTTTCTTTTCCAATCCACAAGTCTCTCTCCCTTATTCTCTTTCTCTTCCCCTTTGGGAATGGAGAAAGGTTAACAGAGGGTATCCGTCATTCATCTAGTGGCCAGCCCAGCCCTAACGCTTGACACATGGAAATTAAATCTTTCCTGCAAGATAACAATTCTGCTAAACTCCCAAAGCATGAGTCTAACTATGATAAACTACCTCTTGAATTTCTCTTTTGCAAACGAAGCTCAGCATGACAGCACTTTGCCCTTGTTATGAGTAGAGGAAGTAGACAACTTTTTCATCCCTAAAGCTTCTGGCTACGGGGTTGCAGGTACTCTACTGACAGTAACATTTTAGCAATCCCTAGCAATCTGACAGGTGCTGAAGTCTCAATCAGATCTGTAATTATTATCTTAGTTTGCTCACCTTGGCAATCCTTTCATTCCTGGCTTGATTGCAAGCCATACTGTTACAGTGATCACAAGGATCACAAAGTCAGAACTAAAACCTGTGGTGGGAATCCAGTATTCCTAAAAGCAGTCAGGTTTGCTCAGCCTTTCACAACACAGCTCATGGACCATGACCCAATTTTTCAGTTAGGGCAGCTGTGATATTCAAAAGCATGTGGTAGCTATGCTGTCAGCCTGTAGATAATGTACCACTTCAAATTCCAGCAACTTATGATGCTTCCAGAGAAAAGGAGAACTTAGTCCTTGCCATTATCCATTAGAAATGTGTAGCATCCTACATTCAGCCCTGCTAAGATGGAGCACTGGAAAAGAAGAATGGGAGAAAGAATGACCCAAATGTTGCAGCTATAAAGCCATGCATAAGACATCAGTAAAAGACACTTGGGTGTCTCTCACCAAGAGTAATATGTAAAAATCTGTATCAAACAGATGAGTGGATCCTGAATCCAGGCAGCCACAGATCACTGGCAGCCTGCAGGCCACTGGGAACCCTCGTCATCGAGTTCTTAATTCAAAACATTATATGAGTGAGATAGTTCCATAGGCCAGCTCAGGACCACAAGGAGTCCGCACTTGGTTTGCAAATCAGTGCAACAGGAAGAATATTAGCTTCCTCAGTATTCATAGCTTTTGCATTCTTTATTTTTCACTCCCAGAATTTTGAATACAGAAACTCTGTGGGACTATCCTCATTAAACAAAACCACCAGCAGGTCTCCTAGTGGAGCCAGAAGTGTGGAGTTCAGAAGAGATTACATCCTTAATTGCAACTGTTTTGCACACACTTATCTGTGAGTCAGAGAAATAGATCTTCATTCCTCAAAAAAAAGGGGGTATTTCAATGTCCTGCTGCTCACATACCAATGCAACTATAATCTTATGCTTTTATTCTTCTTATCTATCATATCTCTTTTGGATTCCTAAGTATTGAAAATACAATCCTTTGGTCACAATTCTTTGTCTTTATTGCAGTCAAATGTTGTTTGAAATATGAGAGATCTGAAACCCATCCAGACTTCTTCTGACATTATTTTTTCTGAGCATGGCCCAAACTTTGCCATGACTCAAGTGAAATTTAAGGCATAACAGTGCTGAACAAAAATAAAGTATCATCCAATAGTTTGCATAATGCAACTATACATGAGATAGAGATGAAATTAGATACTTCAGGGATTGGTAAGGAAGATGTATCTACAGCCAAAGTTTCAAGCAACTGATGAAGACCATTAAGATTTTGCAATAAAGAATAGTCATGTGTTTTTCAGTGATGTTAAAGATGAAAGACATTATTATAATTTTCAGCTGTTACTAGTGCAGCCCATTTCACAAACTCATTTCAGCCCTGGACAGGACCCAAATATTTGTGAAACAATCCAATACAAAGCTTCCCATGTAGGCTGTACATTTATACACATTTGTCAGAAGCACAACATCAGATTATCAGACAGACAATAATTGCATTTGCCACAGGATATCAGACTCTGTAAATATACTCCGTGTTTGGCTCAGCCAATCAAAGATAAGACTTTATTTTGAGGATTCTTCCATCATAGACAGTAAGCAAATCTGATGATCTGCAGCCTGGAGATGGGAATTGGAAGGGCAAGATCAAATCAAAATAAAAGTTTGTATTAAACCACAAACAGTTAAAAAAAAAGAATTCTTAAACTTTTGGAGAGAAAAATTCTAGAGTTACAACATGTCAGGTTAACTCTTGCATATTATTATTGCTAACTCTTTTTAATATGTGTTACTAATGCTGTCTTCATCTTCATCAAATATGGCCTTGTTTTTTCTCATTAAGTCTCAGTAGCACTATTACATATTGGTGGCTGTTACGTAGTTGTCTTTGTCTTGATATTCCCAAGATGACTACATCTCTGTAGCAAGCCTCTCTGACTCTACATTATCCACTGTTAATAGCAATCCAAACAACTCCTAGACTTCAAATATCTCTGAAAAATTGGAAGAGCATCCATGGCTCCATTTTGCAGTGGGAAGAACTACGGCACAAAGAGATAAAATCATCTGTCCTTGGCAGGAAGCCACTTACAGAATACTTGCTTTTTATTTGTTGGGGTTTTTTTTCTCCCCTCTTTATATTCCTGATACTTCTTAGATATTTTTTTCTTTCTCTTTCTTGCTGATATTCTGTTTGATTTTTTTTTTAACTCTCTGTCTTGTCTATTGAGGCACCTGTGCTTTTAATTACTTCTCCCTACAGGTTATTTCACAGGAGAAAACCTCCTCCTGATTGCACAAAGTCCCTGGTGAAATATCCAGCAGAACCAGGACTAAGCATACCTTGCTCTACTTTTGTTCCACTTTTCTCCATCCTTTGGATCTGTTTATCCCTAGTTCCATCCATTTTGTGCTAAACTTCCAACCCTCCCCCATTCCCTGCCACCGCCTTCTTATTTTCTTTCTGTGTCTCTCTCCTCTTTTCCCACCAGCTGGACATAAAGGGACTAGGATTTGAAATACCAAACAATAGCTTTTCAGATCTTGGTATGTTTCCTAAGGACTTCACAGGACTGGAGTCTATGGGAGGGGGAGTAGCCTTTAAAAAAATAAGTAGATGTTCCTAATCATTGCCAGGAGATGCACTAAGGGGAGCCTAAAAGGACTCAGTCACAAAAAGGGAGTGGTATTTTCCTTACCATGAGCCCAGTTTTGCACTAGCCAGCACTCTGAGTCACTGAGGGGGAGCTTTGCTGGGAGAAGTCCTGCAGGATGTTCAGTCCGAGAAATCAATCTCAGAGCAGCCATTGCCCTATTTTGGAGAATATCAAGTATCAGCACAGTTTCAGGAAAGTTTTTCAAGGTAATTTTCTCAGTAAGGGGAAAAAGCGTCAGCTATGCTTGTGTAGAGCAGTCCTCCTTAACAGTTTCTCCCTGGTATCCCTTACTACTCTGATGTTAACATGGTCACTGTGACCCAGAGTCATCTGCTGAGTACAGACTGGTGGCATATGTTCAAAATGTCCCTACATTCCTTTAAATAGTTCAAGAAATATTTCCCTGATCTCTATGCATTTTGGAGATACCAAATGATAGCATATAAGAATAACTGCAGGAAGCTGGGAAAGAAGCATGTGGACATGCTTCTTTCCCAGGTCCCAGCAGTTGTTGTTATTTGTAACATCAGCATTGTTTATCGATTTTCACAAAAATTACCTAATAAAGATAAAATGGAAACAACTCAAGGTGTCCCTGTGTCCTGCAGCATGGGACATAATTGGAAGCTTGGGAAAAAAATTCTTCTCAGAATGATCTCTCTTCAACGGAGATATAAAATAAGAAAGAGATGGTTATAGAAAATATTAGGAGGACTTTTAGCAAACTGGCACAAAAAATAAGAAAGAAATGACGGACATGCTCTTGTCTCAGATGTCCATGATGGATTTCAAATCAAGCATTAACTATGGTGCATTTGCATTGGAACAGATGTCCCATAGACATTTGAGACAGGTCTTTTATTGCTTCCCAAAGACCACTTCGATTTCCATTTGTGTATCTTGCATGGAAAATGGAATAACTTGGTACAGAGTTACCATTTATTACTTTGTCATTTAAAGTGTGATGCACAAAGAAAGTCACAGAAGAGTGACATAACAGTGACATGGACCAGCTTGTCATCTTTCGCTTTGTATACATACCCTTCACTACTTGCACTGCTGAAACGTCAAATTAGCTATCTATGTGTGGTAATGAGAAACAGCGCTGTAACCCAGAGCATCTCTTCATATGCCTCTCTACTCATGGTAAGCCTTTCCATTTCTGAAATCCATGACTGGGTTTTCAACTCGTGATATGCAATGCATATAAAGGAGGATGGGAAGACTATATTCTTGGTCACTCAAAGGGAAAAATACAGAAAGAAAATCTCAATATCAAACATGACTTTGATGAGTTCATTGCTTATCTGACTTTATCTCTGGGTCTATGGTTAAGGCTTTCTAAAGTCTGCCACCATACCTGCCACAGCTTTGGGCAAAACAGATGTTTTCTGATGCTCCTGCCTTAAAACAAACTTTACAAATCTAAACTACTACAAGATCACGGAATTACAGAATGTTAGGGATTGGAAGGGACCTCGAAAGATCATCTAGTCCAATCCCCCCGCCAGAGCAGGATCACCTAAACCAAGGAACGCATCCAGGCAGGCTTTAAACGTCTCCAGAGAAGGAATGAAGAAGATGAATTGATACTATGCACAGGTGAGAGCCTAGATAGCACCAGCCTATGCTGTGGGATCAGCTCCCCAGTCCAGGTCCATGCCAGAGGAATGTCCAAACTCCTCACTCTGACTGTGGGGGAAGCCAAAATGAGAGCCAGACATACAGCCTGCCTCCCTCCCTCCCTCCCCGCTTCATGCCCTTGGTCCCAGGGGAAGGAAAGCCAGAGGCATTTACTAAATACAGCTCCAGCATTTTCCAACACATCCCAGGTGTGATGACCAGGACAGAGAGGCCTCTGTTCAATGGTAATGTAAAAGAAACCACAAAATCATCCCTATAATCATGTGCAAAGAAAGGCTTTTGACACTCAAGCTCACTGGGAGCAATACTTTCCAAGCAATTAATATAGATCTGCTGAGGTGTGTCTTACATGACAGGTACAGAACATTAATTCAGTTTTCTCAGAATCTTAATAGTAGGACCAGAAAACAAGCAAAACAAAATGCAGACATTCCAGATAGTGTGGCCCTGGACAGAGAAGAGGAAGGCATTTGAAAACTTTCTGTTTAGGGAGTGTTGTGTCCTTTTGAAATATCTCAAAGACAGCCTTGTGCAGGCTTTACAATTAGCAAGGGAAAGAAAGAATTGTAAAAAAAAAAATAAAAGAAATTAAGGAAATGGAAGTAGAACACGAAGAGCACTTTAAGAGGGTAGAGGCAAACTCCCCACCACAGAGGGTGGGCAAAAAGGGAGCTAAAAATAGGCAGCATGAGACAGGGCTCTCCAAAACAGAGCGGGAAGGACACTGTGTTCTGGAAACTGGTACAACCAAGCACAGATGAATGTGCCAAGGCTCTTGTACATTTTGTTGGCAGTTGCTCAAGGCTGGCACATAATCCTTACCAGAAAAGGTATCGCCAAGTAGGCAGTGCCCTTCACTGAGGCATGTATTGCCAGGACAAACTCCTGAGGGACCAGAGGCAAATGGCTTGTCAGTGACAGAAAATGATAAAATGAAGATCTTCCTGGACTCTCCCTTATCACCAGAGGAACTGATAGAAGCAAAGTTTTATGTGCTTATATAACTCCATGAAAAAAAAAAATTATACCTACTCACTGTCAGTTTATAGCCATTTGTTCTTGTGCTTACATTGGCATTTAGTTTGTTTCTAAATTAGCTTTAGTTAGCTTATCTTCTCCTCCCATGTGTTTATATAGAGTAATCATATCCCCCCCTTACTAAGCTAACACACCAACCTCTGATATATTCTTATTGTAAATCAGATTTTATTCCATGATCACTCTCCTTTTCCACTTCTGCATCTACTCTGGTCCAAACTAGTTTCTCTCAAAGTGGGATAAACTGAATGAAAATGAAATTTCAAATACAAGCAAATGTTTTGCAGAATAATACCTCTCTGCCTCTATCTGAGATGCCAGACCTAACAAAACATCTGAGGGTAAATAAGTCTTTTTCACTTCCAAATCACACTGTTTTTAAGTCCCTATTACCTCTTACAGAGATCCAGTTTATAACAGATGTTCCAATCACCTCCTAAATGCAATGTTTTGCTATTTTTACTATTAATTTCTATCTCATTTCTGCTGCAGTCATCCTCAAATAAATCCTCAAAGTCATATTTATGTGATTATCTGATCTTCATTTGTATTGACACACTTCTCTTTTTATCTAAGACTTCCAGTTTTCATCAGCTTATTACTGTTTTCTGTAAGCTCATGAAACAAACAGGTAGTGGTTGGACCTGATGATCTTAAAGGTCTTTTCCAATGATAGCAATTCTGTGAGTCTGTGATATTAAGTGACACTAGTGCCAAGATGGGGTCTCAAAGCACCTCCTTGAAGCCTAACAGGTTTCTTTTCAGCACAGCATGTTGTCCCTTCCCTTTTATCTGCAACTCCGGTACCTCATATTAAACTCCATCTTCTCCCATCTGTCACTTTTTCGGGCAGTACAATATCAAATACTTCGCTAGAGACCAGGAATATTCAACATCCTGTATTTCCTTCAACTAGAAAATAAGTTATTTATCTCAAAGACAAATTTTCTGTCAATATGGAATGCCTTATGCAACAAAGGCAATGTCCTGTTTTCTATTTATCTCCATTTCCTTAATTATTCTGTATGTCAGCAGTAAGCTGTGCTAAAAATCCTTTCTGCTAGAACTACACTTCTCTGACTGCGTTCACAGATGAAAACTGAGCAGTGCCTTGACTTGAGTACATAGAGAGAGCATGGAGTTCACATGCTCCTCACTATCTCTTCCAAACCAAGAAGCAGGAGACATTCAAACCCAAGGACATTGTTCTTCAATCAAGCTTCAGGTAGCCTCTGCAATTTCTTGTCCTGAGATGCTGTGGATGATTAAAGTTAAAAACAGATGAGGGGGTGCATGGACGAGTCAATGAAAGAGGAAGCAACTGAAGGTTTATAGCTGCAACCCTCCCCACACTTACTCTGTGTATTTAAGTCCATGAGCCACAAATTGCTGGAGACTCAGGGACAAATCCTGAATTGGGAAGCATGGCAAGATGTATTTTCAGTCTAACCCAGTGAATATATTACATATTTATGTAGTCTATCATATCTTATTTGAGTAGCTTATCTGAGCCTTATTTCCACCACATTCATTCTAACATACCTACACCCATTCACTTACCCCCTTTTTACCTTATGGCCAACATTATCAGTATTTCAAGCTGAGACATAGGCTATGTTTAGCTTTTATACAACACTTAGGTGATCTTTAAACCCTATAATATCCTTATGGCACAGCAGATGCACATCTTTTTCTTTTTTACTTTATGTTTCTTGTTTTACCTGCTGTTATTTCCAGTAATTTCTTTTATTAAACTTAAGAGCTTGACTTCTGGAAATTCTCACTTTGTCCCTACATTTTCTAAGATCCAGGAAAATATTTACTTCTTTATACACCCTTTTTCTATTCTTTGTAGCCTTCAAGTTTCACTCATAAGTTTGTGTTTGACGCAACGATTCATTAGGTCACAACTAGACCCCTTTCTGCAAGTTCTTCCTTGCCAAAGGTGAAGTAGACTTTATACCTTCGAGGTAGATGTTACACCTTTGATTTGAGGAATTCCAGCCTTCTGCTGTCTCTCAGTTCTTCAGGATCTCCAAGCAAAGAAAGCAAGGGCAACAGCTCAGGAGAGAATGGAAAGTAGATTTTGTCATCTGAACCCCCTTCCAAGCATCTAAGGTGCTTACCTTCAACAATTGCAGCCATCTAGTGGGCAAATACAGAAGCAGTCACTAGTCAGTAAAAATGTGATCTCCAGCTACTTGCAATTGTTCACTTTGAGTGGACTGATATTTCATGGCTAAACCAGGCAATATGAAAAAACATGTCCCAAAATATCTTTATCACAAGCTTGTATTATGGCACAGTTGCCCTGGCCACCTCCTTCCAGACCTCAGGAATGAGCACGCCTTGCTGTCACTGAACATTATACCACAAGAAGTCACTTAGGCATGCAGATTTATTCACTTGCATTTCCAATACCACAAAAAAGTTATGACTTCACTAATACTGTCATGCACTGAGAGTGATAATAAATATATAACCAGAATGGTTTCTACAGTGGGCCACACAACTGGCTCACTTGGACGACTGACAAGTGAGTATGAAGTCAGATTTATGTACATCAAGGACTTACCCTACATCTGTGATTCCCAACCCGTGCTACAGCTACCTGATTTATGGACTGATCATTCTGTCAAGGGGAACATCAGCAGCTGCTGATTATCCCTGTTGTAAATGCTTGCCAACACAATAAGTAACTCTACACAGACAATTACTACTTTTTCATGCTCAATTAAATCAGACAGCTAGTTAATGGCAATCCAACATCAACTGGCTTTTGGGTTATGGGAGGTATTGAAGGAAAATAGATCAGCTGATATGCATTTGATGGAGGAGAAGGTGCAAAGTTGGAGGAGAAGGAAGAAAGGAATGTAGATATCTCTTGACTTGTCAAGAGCCAATTATGGAGCCAGAAGTTGTTGCTATTGCTGCTGTCAGCGGTAATTACCTTTTTTAACATCAGTTGTGGTGGTATCCATGCACTCTATGGCAACAAAGTGACTTGCTAAAAGGCTTTTTTAATGCAGATTTATCAGTCATAATTTGCACATCATATAAAATAAGGTACTTCCTTAAGACTGACCTTCATTATTATTTCAAATGTCCAAACTATCACATGCTCTTATGTCAAAACATGCACTTGGCAGCATCATTATGATGACGTTCCTCTTTCCCTGCCAAAAGTCATCTTTTAAAATGCTGCTACTTGAGTGCAAGCCATGACTATTCCTTTTGGTCAGCTAGGAACTCATCACAATTCTGATGCTGTACCACTGATAAATGCTTCTAAACACACTAAAGGAATGACTTGTTGGAAGCATAGCTTTTCCACACTCTGTGCCCATGTTTGGGTGCTTTCAAGTATCTTATCACTGTCAGTGTATGCCTGCGTTATTTCTGGCTATCTGTAATAATAATTTAAAAAAAACCCTAAGTAGTAATTTTCTAGTAAGATACAGTTCTTGTGCTTCCTTGAGATCACTATTATGACACTGGGTAGGAAGAAAACAGACATGATAGGAAAGGATCAGATCAACACAGAAGAGAAAGAAATTCAGAAACATTCAGCCACTGAAGTTCCCTTTTCTGTGCCTACAGTGTTTTCCCTCCCTTTCTTTTTATGCAGCTCCCATTTTCCCTTGTCCAAATGTCTGAAAACAGAATTCTGTCCATTTTCTGCTCCCCTATCTCCCAGCAAAGTATCACCGCCAGATACTCACAACTGCTGAAGCTTTTTCTGGAGTAGCAGGTGTTTGTCTCCAGACCATGAAGTAGGACTGTTCACAAGGATATCTCTGGTGTTTCATATTTTATGGACAGGGCAGTTTCTATCAAAAAGCAGAAGCAGCTCTGCAACTCAAACCTCCGGGGCAAAGCTGTGAGCACGTAGCAGCACCCAACAGCACCCAGGGAGAGGGGGAGGTATGTGCCAGAGGAGATGCCGTGCTCTAGGCAGATCTCCATTGAGGTCAGCACAGCTTCTGAAGCTCCTGAAGCCAAATGCCGTTTGGACACTAATATAGCTACCTGGCTGATTCAGCGTCAGAGCTAAGTAAACTGTTTGTAGTCAACAACATAACAAATCCAGCCCTTCTCACCATTCATAAAATATTTTTAAGCTCTGCATTTTATCAATTTGTTTCACTTGCAAGAAATTCACTGTAATTCATTATCGAAATATATACTATTTGTATTGTACCTAACTCACATGATATTGTTTCTGTTGCCAGATCAACTCTCTGAAACTTTTCACCAGTAGACTGTGGAACTGAAACAATCATTTCCAGTTGGATCTTTGAGCAAAGAGAGACTTACACACACATACAAAATAACAACAGCCAATGTTTACTTGTGTGCATGGCCCGGGGCAGCAGTTCTCAATACTGAAACCAAATGGCACACAAGAGATAAGAAAGCAGATGTGCCGTGAAGTTCCTAGTATCAGCAGAGCATCATCAGCTACGTATTCCAGCAATCAGTTCACCCTAGGGGGGCTGACATCAAACTGATGTTGGATTTATTTCACATTCCAGAACAGCAACAATAATCCTAAATTATGTAAGTCTACAGTGAACTTCAGTGCCTGTCAGTCATTTGTTAGCTGCAGTCTTGCTCCACATGTACTCAGTTCCTGCAGTATTTTAACATGTTGCCTTTTAGCAGGATTAGTGTACTGGACGTCCCCTGAGAAAGCCGTAGGAAATACATACTGGTCCTGTGGTTAATTTAACACAGCTTTTGATGTCATTATTAGTGGAAATGGAGTCAAACACTTACTGGGCAGCCAAAAATTTAAATAAATTCTCATGTTCTTAAGTGGTCATTTTGAATGTTTGACATAAAATGCACATCTCTGTTTAAGACATATGGCATACGCAGATGAACTCACACACCACTGTGGGTTTTAACACGCTGAAACAATTTGTAACTCTGCTTTAAAGTGCTGGGTTCCAAAACCAATGGTGATAAATAAAGTGAGATCTGGAACAAATTAATATATTTCCCAATAACCTGTGGGTTTCCTTGGGACTGCTCATAGCATTTACTGGGCAGCCAGAGCTTCCCATAACAATAACAAAATGTAAAAGAAGAAAAAACCCTGTGAATATTGATAAGGTGCAAAGTCAGGTGCTTAAAATTTAGGAACTACAAAAATAAGGTTCCCCGCATTATGCTAATTTGAGACCCTTGTATGCATTTATTCTAATACAAATCTGGTGATCGACCTTTTTCCACAAGGTTCTTCTGTGTCTGGGACAGACTGGGAAGCAGAAGCAAAGTGCTGCTTTCCAAGTAGGACACAGCTGGCTGCCAGCAAATGCCACATCGGTGCCAGCTTCTCTGCTGCAGAATCAGAGAGGAGCCTGGAGAAGTTATCAGGAGCATTACTGACTGAGGTGCATGTGTTTGTGCAGAGACACTAGGTGTGCAAAAAATAAGTTAACTCCTCCATTTCCCACCTTTCCCAGGAGGGCCTTAAGATCAGATGTAACTCAGCCAGGTTGCCCAGGAGGGGCTGTCTTACCCTGCTGCCTTTTTCTTTTTTCCTTTCCCTTTCCCTTTCCCTTTCCCTTTCCTCTTCCCCTTCCCTTCCCTTCCCTTCCCTTAACTCCCCAGCCATATTTCTCACTTGAGCTGGGGGACAGACAGACCTGTGTCTACAGCCAGAGGTCCCTTGAAAAAAGAGGGCTGTCAGGAACAGGTGTCCAGACTTGTTCCAGGGGTGAATACATTTCCTTGGACATCATCTTTCTACCCCAGGGATCTGTGGGGAAGCACAACCTCGGCTGGGCTGGTTGTGCCCGCAGCTGCAGAACTATGGTGGAATAGGAGCTGCCTCCAGCTCCCAGGACCACTTGTGCATCCACTGGAAACACGTATCCCCCAGGCACAGTGTAGGAAAAACCATGAAGATCCTCAAACCACTTCTAAATGAGCTATTGAAGGGAGGGGGGATTAATCCTGCCTGCATTAGTGCAGTCCTGCACCCAGCCTAATGAGCTCTGTTTCTTAAGCCATAAGACCACCTTACCATTCCTTTCCCCCTCTGTGTTCTTCTCTATGTACCTGTTACATATTGGCCCTTTTTATTACAGCAATTTAAAATGGAGAGAAAAGACTTTACAATTTGCATTCATTTTATTCTGCTCTTTTTTTCTTCTTTCCAGGGGAAAAAACCCAAACCCACAAAGACCAGCTCTGCCATTCAGCTTGTCCAGTTTTGTACTTGAGCATTACAATGGTTTGCATTAACAGCTGTAATGTTTTTTATAGGAGGTAACTGGAAGTTCAGAGACACTAAGTGACCTCTCCACGCAGAAAGAAACAAAAGCCTTTATTGCCAGCTTCCTCTCCCAACAGTAAAGCTGCTCTCCCACCCTCCCTATGATTTAATGAAAATTGCTCCCTCTCTTTAAAATGTTTACTCCAAAATACCACAATTGTGTCTCAGATTCCCTCAAAGCTCAGAGTGGAAATACAGCAGACCCCAAAGCTGTCAACATGGCTTCACCTCTGTGTTGCTGCCATAACCAAGGTTTGGATCCACACAACTCAGACTGCTGCACTGCCTGTAAGTAGAGCCCAGCCACTTGTAAAGAAGACAACAGTGAGCTATGGGTGACAAATGAGCATATAGATTTGGGGAGATAGAGGGACTAAGCTTTAAAATTGCAACCTAAGGAGTGAAGATTTTAAAAATACTTTTAAAATTAAAATGTCAGAGTATTTCTTTAAAAGTCAGAGTCTCACTCAGATAATACAGTTGCTTATGACTCAAATTTTCCTCAGCCTCCACATTCCTAAGAACTCAGCTGACTTCAGTATTTTTCAATGTAAAGCTCAAGGCTTCTCAGCAGTGTAAGCAAAATGCAGTTTTTGGAAATGGTGATAGAATGGATCCAGAATAGGGAGGACAAAAAATGAGGGGCTTTGGTATACGGTGAACAACCAGAACGGCCATCTTTGCACTACAAGGAGTGTTGGTCAGCAATTTGAGTCTGCTCAGAGCCTGATTTCAGGAAAGCATTTTCTTAAATCTTCCAGTTGCTATAGAGGAGAGAGAAGAAGATTTCTGCCTCTTAGGTGAGAGCACTTAAAAGGAGAAACACAGAGTTGTTCTCCATCTGGAAGAGGCTATTCACCTAAGAGGGACTGCAAGGCACAGGTTTTCATCACTCACTGGCTTGAATTTCCTAGTCTTTTGCTAAGAATGACAGCAAAGTAGTTGTGACACTCACTGTCCTGGCACAGGGATGGTGCTGCTAGTGCCTGGGCTCCCCAGGGGTGACACAGAGGAACACAGTCACTCCAGCTTCTCACAGGATAGGTGATGGGAGGCTCTGCCTCTTGAGGGAATAGCTCAGCAAGGCCAAATATGCAAGACTGGCAATGCCATAGAATGCTCCTGAGTAATGCATTTTGGTCAGATTTTTGGGTTGGGTTTTTCTTTTGGTCTTTTACAACCAAAGCGATCTGTTTTGTCTTCCCTCTCGATGCACCTACATGCTGGTTTTGAACACCAGCCTGTGTACATAGGTATGGTGCTAGATGCTTCCTCCACAGACTGATTGGCCTGCTCCCACCCTCACATGGTCCTCAAGGGGACATGAATGTGGTTCTCAGGTGGGGCAGCCCCCTGAGTTCAAATCAACCTCCAGACTTGTTATGAGAATGTTTCATAAAAGGCAGTCTGTGTGCAGAGTAGGAGAGATGTGTATCCTAGGAAAGGATAGATTTAGATTGGGTATTAGAAAAAAGTTCTTTAACATGAGGATGATAGATCACTGGAATGGGCTGTCCAGGGAGGTGGTGGAGGCCCCATCCCTGGAATCATTCAAGGTCAGGCTTGATGGGGCTCTGAGTGGCCTGACCTAGGTCGAGATGTCCCTGCTTGTGTAGGGAGATTGGACAAGATGACCTCTAGAGGTCCCTTCCAGCCTAAACCATTCTGATTCTATGTGATCACTGATCTTTATACAACCCTTCACTGGTTGCCACTTACATCATGTTCAGTGATCATAGAATTATAGAATTGTCAGGGTTGGAAGGGACCTCAAAGACCACCTAGTTCCAAGCCATGCAATGATAGCCCCAAGCAATCCCAGTGGCTTCACTGATAATGTCCATCACATTGGGCACCCACCTGGAGCCCAACCCCTACTTTCTGAAAGCCATTCATGGATAATGGCAAATGCATGGCATTGCAGCTTAGAGGGACTCACAATATGGAGGTGTATGTGGCCTCAAAGACAGGAACAACAGCAATGGGAATGTTTCATGAAGCGTGATCTGAACGTATGTTATGTTCTTTTCCGTCTCCATCGGAGGCTTTTTAATCTGTCTCTTTGGAGACATGGTGATCAAGATGGTGTCATGTTCACATACACTGGCAAGCCTGGGGAGATGGAGGGAGGCTCAGATAGGAACCAGCATATTTACTTTCACCCACTGAGCGCTTGCATATAGGGACTGCCTATTTCAAAGAGTACTGGTTATTGGTAAATAATCTCTCTGTCGCCTTTTGCCCCTCTTTCATTCTGTGTAATGTTCAGATTTAAAATGTGTTAAAAGCTCCAGGATGGTTTAGCCAGCTCTTTCAGTGAATCTGCAAACTGTATTGTTTTAGTATGTCTCAACTTTCTATTACAAATTAGGATGACATGAGTTGATTCACTTCATGAAAACTGCAAACTCAACCAACTTTTGTTTGTTGTGGATGTGACTTGTTCCAGTGCCCCATCACTATTGTACTGCAAACCATCATGTGGAAAAGCAGGAAGGAACTTACACTCAAAGGTTGACTGCTAGTCCCTTTCTTGACACCATGAGGGAGAATGTGATGCCCCCTGGTTGGCAGAAAAAGCAAAGTTAGTCAATTTCCTTTGTCAGATGTGCTAGTACTTCTGCTGCCCTAGGAAGTTCAGGTTTCCAGGATCACCAGAATTTGCTCAGTGAATCACAGATCTACAGATCTGTAGCTGAATAAAGGTGCCCTTCACGCACTGTGTCCATGGAGAACTTCTCCTCAAGAGGCTTATGCAAGACTCCAAGTCCTTTGCTCATGTCCCAGGTTCCATGAGGTTAAAGATTAAGTTTTGCATAGCACTAATATAAGCCAATATTTATCATTCTGAGCTGAACTAACATGTAACTGTGCCTGCCCCATTTCAACAAGGATTTTAATCTGTTACCTGCTTAAAGCAAGCCATAGGCTTAAGCAGCTTGCTGAATAAAAGGCAAAAGGAAGAGATATTGAAAGAAAAGGTTAGGCAGTCATAAGTGATTGCGTAAAGTTTTCAAACTTTAAAACTGTTTTTTCTTTAATTCTGTGCCTTACTTTTCCTTAATTGGTATTGCTTTCCCAGTAGAATCTCAGTGCAGCTCTCATCTGTACAACAGAAAAGAATGAAAACTGAAACAAAATTATAGTTTTCCACTTAATT
Organism: Brachypteracias leptosomus; assembly: GCA_013401335.1. NCBI lineage: Eukaryota > Metazoa > Chordata > Aves > Coraciiformes > Brachypteraciidae > Brachypteracias > Brachypteracias leptosomus. The sequence goes on along the minus strand of VYZX01003578.1, from coordinate 48,920 downwards.
GAGTACCAGTTTTTAATGGGTGGAGTCAGGTCCAAACAGAATTTTTCAGATAGACTCTGAGTTCTTTATTTGCATCTTCCAAAAGCCTTGAGCTATTCTGCAAATGTTTTATCTTATACTAATTAAATGAAAATCAATCTCTTCAATATAATTTCAATTGATACATGGAGCACACAGGGGTCTTGTAAACATAGCATAACATTACAATATCTGTTATTATTAATGCTTTTTACTTTCTGCCAAGTTTATCCATGGTCCTGTTGAGCAAGGAAATCCCTCCTCGCTGGTACAGGAATCAGATGATCAGAGCTGGTCTCGCCAGGGAAGACAAGACATAAGGATTCTGATGTATTTTGGGATGGTGTAAAGGACTTGTTCATACTCTTCTTCCTGAAGAAGAAAAGGAGTGAAGGATCTATTGCCTGTGAATATGACAGAAAGGACTGATTGCCATTATGGATCCTCCCTACTAATGTGTTGTGATCTCCTGGGCAACCTTAATGTTGGTAGATTTAATGGAGTTCATGGAAAGTTTTTTATTCATTTTCAGTGATTTGTAAAAAGAATCACCATATTCTGCATCACCCAGGTTCTGTTTCACAGAATCACAGAATCACAGAATGTCAGGGATTGGAAGGGACCTCAAAAAATCATCTAGTCCAATCCCCCTGCCAGAGCAGGAACACCTAGATGAGGTCATACAGGAAGGCGTCCAGGTGGGTTTTGAATATCTCCAGAGAAGGAGACTCCACAACTTCCCTGGGCAGCCTGTTCCAGTGTCCTGTTACCCTCACTGAGAAGAAGTTTCTTCTCATGTTTAAGTGGAACCTCCTGTGTTCCAGTTTGTACCCGTTACCCCTTGTCTTATCATTGTTTGTCACCGAGAAGAGCCTGGCTCCATCTTCGTGACACTCCCCCTTTATATATTTATAAACATTAATGAGATTTCCCCTTAGTCTCCTCTTCTGCAAGCTAAAGAGACCCTGCTCCCTCAGCTTTTCTTCATAAGAGAGATGCTCCACTCCCTTCATCATCTTTGTAGCCCTACGCTGGACTCTCTCCAGCAGTTCCCTGTCCTTCT
>VYZX01003578.1:27170-47271 GCA_013401335.1 Brachypteracias leptosomus | reverse complement strand
CTGTCACCAGGGCACCCTCCCCGTTTATCAGTGGGCCTACATTGCCTCTGGTGTTAGTTTTATCTGCTATGTATTTGAAAAAGCGCTTTCTGTTGTCCTTGACCCCTCTCGCCAGGTTTAATTCTAAGGAGGCCTTAGCTTTCCTAGTTGCCTGCCTACACCCCCTGACAATAGCCTTATACTCTTCCCAAGTCGCCAGTCCCTCCTTCCAAGATCTATAAACTTTCCTCTTCCACCTAAGCTTATCCAGCAGTTCCCTGTTTAACCAAGCAGGTCTCCTGGCTCCTTTCCTTGACTTCCTACGTGTCGGGATGCTCCGGTCTTGAGCTTCATAGAAGCAGTCCCTGAATGCTACCCAGCTATCATGGGCCCCTTTACCTTCAAGCAGCTTTGCCCATGGGATTTCCCTTAGCAATTGTTTGAAGAGGTCAAAGTTGGCCCTGCTGAAGTCCAACATGCCACAATTACATATATTTAGTCCAGAGATAGCAGTGTTCAAATGGGTATGTTTGAGGCAAAAAATGCATGTTTTCTGGATTGAACACCAAAAAGTGGTGAAAACGAAGTAGGGAATCATAGTAGTAGTGTAAAATGCCATGGGCAAGATGAGATTGGCAAGCTATTTTTGTGTCAATATACAGCAAGCTGGGCTGTAGCATGCCATGCTAACATCTGAAGAAATGAACTGCAAGGTTTGAGCTTCATGTTTCTGAAGGCTCAAAAAATGTTTTCTGTGACATTGATAAAGATTAGGAGAAAAAAAAAATCTTCTCACTGAAATCTCCAGGAAAAAAAATATATTCAACATACAAAAAAATTATTTCCCACAATCTAAATCAGTTCAGACTTATCCTAGAGGGAGCTGCTCATCCTTTCTGCCTATTTCCACCCCATTTGTTTTATGCCATCTCTTTCTAATACAACCAGGGAAACTGATCAAACACATTCTATACATACCACAGAGCCCGCAGTCTCAGCATCCCAGCTGTATTCCTAACCTCACAAATTCACAGTGAAACCATCTCCAGAATTTCAAAAGCATAGCAGCTTTCATGAAGGAGGGCAGTGGGAGCTCTCTTAATTAGCTCAGCTTCTTTGTGCATTTCTAGACACGTCTCTCCCTTTGTTCACCTTCAAGAGTTTAATGCTAGGGTAGAGAGAGAAGATTTCTCCTCTGTAAAGTAGAATCACATTCTTTCAGGTCTTCTTTTTTCCCCAGCGAAGTTTTGGCACTCAGAAAAACAGCTTGGGGCCAAGCATCTAAATGGAAAGAGGTGTATTTTAACGAGTTTGCACATTTATTGAGCTCTAACAGGGGAAAATTTGGAAGCCCAGACAGTTAGGTGAGCATTTCATTACCAAGAAGTCCTTCACATGTTGTCCCCACAACTCCATCAGGGAAAATTCAAACAATAAACCATCATTAATGGAATTCAACCCTTTCTGGAAGTACAACAAAATCATATTCAGTCTCAATAGCTCAGTTCTTTTATTTTTTTCCTCTTGAGACATAACTTATTGACCTGGCAGTCATTTCTAGAATGAAAGGAAGGCAGCAGGACTGTGAATTTTCTCACCAGTGCTTTAAATTTTAGGTCTATACAGAGAAGATAGTTGAGGATAAAATCATGGAAAGATGGGTTCCAACTTTACCATGTCCCTGACTTCATTATCAAAAGGTTTGCAACAAGGAAATCACGTGATCCCTGGCACATTCAGCCTGGGCAACAAATCATTCAAGGATGTGCCTAATCTACATACAGTGAATTTTTCTAAGGAGATCTTGTGCAGATCAAATTAGAGAATAATAAAAAATGTTACTACAATTTCTCTCTGGCTACTACTAATAAGGTTTGAAAACTGAGATTCTCCATTAAAATTTTCATGGGTTCAAAACTCTAAAGTAGTACATGACAAGATAAGAAGCAGCACTAAGTTTGTACTATGTGAAAATTGTTTTGTCTTACATGCTGCAATATTTCTATTACTGGAGAACTGAAATAAAAAGGTTAAATTCTGGGCCTTTTCTGTTTCATGCATTATCATGATGGTCTTAAAGAAAGATGAAAACATGAAAGAACATGTTAAAAACATATTAAAACACTCCAAAAGTGGATCTCCTCCTGAAGGCAAGGCAGTTACAAATACCAATCCATCTCTAGATGTTTCTGCTATGAAGAGGCTGTCTTCCCTATTAAGTAGGCTATATTTAAAGAATTTCATAGTAAGCCAGTGCAATATAAATGAACATAAACTAATTCTGGTCTTTACCTCAGCAACCTGATCTAGTGGGAGGTGTCCCTGCCCATGGCAGGGGGGTTGGAACTAGATGATTTCTAAGGTCCCTTCCAACCCTAACAATTCTATGATTACCTCTCCTTGAAACTTTTCCAGACTGGTACTGGCAGGTTATTCTGATCCATCTCACCAACATACTCACCAGTTTCTCCTTTGAAACCTTTACTGACTTCTCTTGGTGATTTATATTGCATCTTTCCTACAAGGAAGGAGGCAAGGATCTAATTAAAGGCTATTTACCATTTCAGTATGTGCATATGTGCACATTGTATATCTTACTGCATGTGTATCCTCTGCTTTACAGTGTATTCTATCTCCTGTCTCAGAAACAACAAAGTTGAAGGGGTGGCTGTTTCCCTCAAAGCATTGCTTTAAAAACCTATAGTAAACAACCACTTCAATGTCTGAAACAATTGTATGACTCTTCACTGTAAGGCCTTTTGTATTTTATTTTTCCCATGTAAAATAAGGTTTTATTTTTATATAAGATTTTGAACAAAAATTACACATGTTAAACTTGGCACACCATGCACAATCCTTCTGGTTTATAAGGTACCACAGTGAACCATTATAACAACCACAAATACATATAGTTAATGCACAAAGTGAAGCAGGTATAATATATTCACACTCATGGAGCCCAAGGGGTAAGGGATTTGCTCATCATCAAGCTATTAATTTTTGCAAATCAGCACCTTAATCCATTTTAATTTAATTGTAGTTAATATTTAGCTGTTAGGCTCTGTGCTGCAGGGAAGGAGATGAAAAAAGGTGCACTGGAATACATCCACAGTTGAGTTTAGACAACTAATCACATCTGTTCCCCCTGGACTCTGCTGTTCATGGTAACCTAACATAATCCCAAGCCTCATCTCTCAATCATTCTGTGGAACAAAGGTCATAGATTTTGCATTCACCATGGAAAAAAGAGGGTCAACTGACTATGTTGGCCAGCTATTCATCCTCATTTCTTTTCAATGTGGTGTCTAATATGTTGATGCTATTTAACAAAAATTGAATTAATTAACACAGTCAATTACAGATATTGTTCGATTATTAACTTCTTGTCCTTTTTTCCAGGCAAAAAGTGATCAAACTAAATCTCAGATGTTTTTAGTTGTTGCTTTACTTTCTCAGCTGTTTTTTACCTATCATTTTCTGCAGATAATTGGATAAAAGGAGGTACTTCTGCAATTATTGTCTTCTTGGATAGTCTCTTTTATGTATTCTTATTACATTTCTGCTGTTTGAAGGGACTTCAGCCATCTCTCCTGTTGAAAGGTTATAACAATGCAAAACACAATTCTACAACTGCCATGCACAGACTTTTCTTTATATGCCTGAAAAGGATTTGGGCTTCAGGATCTTGGAGGATAATTTGTGACTTTTTGGACATAGTCTCACTGCCCTGCCTAAGCACAGCAGACTGTGGGGCACAGCTTAGTTACATCTGTGCTAGCAGACAATGGCTCTGCTTCTGCTTCTGATGTAGTCACTAAGAATTTTGCCATGAACTCATATTACTGTAATTCAGATATGCTACTGAAATAAATGTGATGTATATTTTCCATGAAGTGATTACTGGATTCAGTTCTGGTCAATTAAAACAAGCCTGCCCAGAGCTATCAACAGGGTAATGATTAATGTCAATAAGCAACTCTTCCTGGCATCTGCTAGCTGCATGTAAAAAAGAAAAAAGAAAAAAAAATAAACTAAAGGGACATTCACATCAATTTGTTACCTCAGCCATATTTAAACTAAGAATACACAACTACATGGAGCTAAAGATGTGTATTGCGCCCAGTGAGAAACTGGCAGAGGGAACAGGTATTGCTAGGAGTATGTCAGACCTGCCATGAATGAAGCCCTGGATCAAGGTGAAGAGTTTGGCTGTAGCACTGTGAACATCACCTGTGAAAGACCATCCAGCAGCACTCTACCAGCACGTTACAAGACAGCCAAAGTAGGCCAGAACCTTACAGGAGAGCAGAAACAGGCACAAAATGTAACAGAGTGTGGAGAACTTCAGAATAGAGAACTTCACATGGGTCCCTGTACATGGGCCACTTACCTCCCAGTACACACACAGTGACCCTCACTGGTTCAGCAAGCATGAGACAACTTCTCTTTTTCCATCCTAGCTGGGCCTTCCTAATCATCCAGTGGGTTGCATCTCCAAAACAAAGGCATTTCCTCACACTCCAGCTCCTCTCCTAGATCCTTCTGCCCATGGTTTTGATGCCTAGAGGTTGTGCTAAACAGATCCCGACACCGAGGGGAGTAAAGATGGGCATCTCTCATTCTCCATTGTTTTGAAGCAGGAAATGGCTGCAGAAAAGCCTCTTCTCAGCTCAGCTGGGATGATGACATGGGACTGTGGGATTCCTTCTGGTCAGAACGTAACCCTCACTGGAACAATCAGCAATTTGGACATCCAAAAATTATTTTTTTAAAAAGCAGTTGTTAATCAGTAGGAGGTCTTTTTCCACAGCCATTCTTTAAAGCCCAAACATTTCCATGTTTCCTGTAATACTTATGCTTAGTCACACATTGACAAATACAAGGAAAAAAAATCAGATCTGTATGACAGATTTTTGGAACCACTAAAATAATCTCTTTGAATTTTGCAGTCACTTGACAGCAGGAGTACAGGAGGAGAGTGTTGAAAACAAAAACTTGTATTTATTCACTGGAGTTTTTACTGTATTTCTCTCCCAGAAAAGGATACCTATCATATTCTGCTAAAAATACTTTATCAAATAAACAAACTACAAACCCCTTTAAAGGTTAAAAGTTGCAAAGTCCACTTTTTGCTAACCAGTCCATGAGTTTGACAGAAAGAGAAGGCATGGTCCTTTGCAGTTCAGACAGAATTTAAAACACTCAGGTATGGAGACTAAAAGCTCTGTCAGAGAACATCTTCTGCAGAGCATCCTGCCATATTGCAAATTGCATACTCATATGAGCAAAAAGCCTCCAGCTGAACGTGGCTTCCTCTGCTCTAATACATCACAAAAAAAAAAGAGATCCTTAGGTCAAAATGCCCAAAAATCTAAATCCTTGAGAAATATAATTAAGAGTTATTAGTACTACTCTCTAAATGCTTACAGAAGAAGGGTTATGCTGGTTGGGCACAAGGCTGTGTATCACTAATTCATGAAACTTCTCTCCTCCACACCAGGCTTTCAGAAGGTTGGCAGAGAGTCTTGTTCAGAGTGTTGTCCATACAAACTGAAGGTCCACTCATTCATTTGGTTTTATGGTCATCCTAAGAGGCCACTACTTCAGTGGAAACAAAGGCAAATATCCCCATACACACATCCATCAATTTTGAGGCATATAAGGAACAAGCACTGAATCTCTAAGTAGACTTTGAAAGAAAGAGATAAGCCTGGCTGTTTTTCAAAGGACTGGCTCTAGCACAGAGCTGGGACTGAGTGTAGGCAGCTGAGGAGGGCCATAGTCTGCTGAAGATAGCAGCTCTGTGGTCTGCTTTGCTAGTGGCACAGGCTTAAGAAACTGATTTTGCTGCTTGACTTTGCATGGTCAGCTCCTGTTGGTGGATCCTCCCTCCTGCTTTCGCCAGGTATGCACCCATGAGCAAGAGCAGCAGGCTAGTCTTTCCCCCGGCTCTCTGCCTCAGCTTTGCCCTTTCCTTCTCACCCTTCTCTTTCCAGGGCAAGTTTAGTCTCTCCATCACTCACCTCAGACCAGGCTGGCTGTGTTGCTGAGAACCATGAGCATGAGATGCTTCAGGGTATACCTCCAGGGGAGAGCTTGAGGCTGTGTCCCACAGAAGCCCTGCATCAGTATTAGAGATCAGAAAGGTCTGGGGCTTGGGCATATCAAGTCCCATGTAAACATCATTTACATGTACTACACATGCCACTACACATCCCAGAGTGTGAATGTTGTTCAGAGGTACTTCGCTCTCCCCATGACATGCCTGCATGTCCTTGAGAGCCCAACTCACAGGCATGAGTTTCACCAGCCAATGCCAAGAGTCAAAACTTCAGTGTCCTATTGTGAATCTATACCGTGTCCATTTGCATGATATAACTAATATTTTTCACCAGATAAAATCTTTCTGCAGCTTGGATGAGTACTGTGAATATAAAGCACATTAAAGTCCATGAGATGCTTAATTCTTTGTGTCTTTGGGGTCATTTTGATATGATGGTGTTACAGATGCTATAGGGAAATAAGCATTTCTGCTCATCATCTTCACACCATACTCCGAGGTGGCCTTTGTAAACAAAACAAAAAATAAGACTCCTGAATAAATATGGACTGAGAACTAAGACTTACACAATCACAAGTATTCCCTCACAGTAAAGACAGTATTTATGCTAAAGATGTGTTTTAAATTAATTTTGACCAGGTGAACACAGTGCTGGCCATGATGAGGAAAAGACATAGGGAAAAGTCTCTTGGAAAAGCAAATAATGTAGCTGGATGTGCATGATGGGTAGAGCTGGGCACCACCAAGGCTTCATGGTGACCTCAGCAGGATGAGTAAGTGGACCAGACATTTTCCATGCAGCAGAGAACAATTTTTTTCATTTTGCAGTTTTCTCACAAGGCTCCCAAGAGAGCACTTCTTCTTTTTTCCAGACAGCTTCCAACTGCAATAGGGCTTCCCCCAAAATCCCTGTAACTCCTGTCTTATCAATACAGGAAAGGAAGGAAATATAAAATGTCCAGAGTGACAGGTTGAGCTGGTTTTCTTCTTAACAAAAAATGTGGGAAATCTGTGGTGGTAGGAGAAAGAGGTGACGTGCCTTTGCAAGCCTTCTGTCGCTCTCTCCCCTTCCACCAGCACAACCAGTTGTGAAAATGGGTGCAATGGGAGTGGCTGTTGCAGATCCCTTGGTTTGTCCCATTATGCTTTCTAGCAGTTCCTCTCAACGCAGACCCCTTTGATCATTGATACAGGGAAGATTAGATCTGAGCAGATACAATAGCTTATTGCGGGACAAGGGACATTTGTCTCCTGGCTGTCAGTGCGAAGTGCCATGTCCATGGGGCTACTGCATCTGCGTAAGAGCGGCCACGTTGAGCTCCCACAATGCACAAAACTCATGTAGTGAATTTTCCCTCTTTGCCTCCAGCCATCCCTGTTCTGCTTCTTGCTAAGTCAATTAATATCTACCATACTAGCAGCAAAGGGCCCTTGGGAAAAAGGAAACCAGGGAGTAGGCTGGTTGTTCCCGATCTAGGCTCTCCTTGTGCCAATACAGCATATTTTCTAGAGTGTTTTTTACAATTCAGTTTAAATGACTCAGCTGAGGGGATTTGTATAACTTCTGACCACAGCCTAACAGTTCTCACAGGAGGCAATATTTCCTAGTGTTTGGCATGAGCTTTCCTCCTTTTCATCTTAGCACTTGTGCTCCTTCAGAAATCCTTACCTACTTCTTTCCTTTCTTCATGCTTACAGCCTACAACTTTGTAAGTGGTTACTGGATCCCTCAGCTTCCACCGAGCCCTTCACCATGCAGCATAACATACCACATTCTTCTTTTATGCGAGTACTTAGACAGACAGGCTTTATCTAGCGGTTTTAATCTTCCCCACAAACAAGTCCTTAAGGCTCAACAGTGGTTTGAGCTATTTTATGTAACCTCCATCCAGTTTGTAAATATTAATCGGCAATGCTCTGATCTTTGAATAACTGGATTGTCACAGTGCTGACAAGGTGTGACTGTTTTCTTTTTGATAAGCAACAAACTACTCATTGGTTGTATTTTACTAATTGCACTTAATTCTACCTCTGTTTTTTCCCGGTTCTGTTATACTCTCCATGCAACATTTTTTGCGGTAAGCAGCACCAGACACAATCGGATTCCTTAGTGCATCATCAGCAAAGGTAAGTGCCACAGATTTTTAAAACATACCTGATATATGACACAGACATATATAAAACAAACTCTGATATATGAAATAATTAAAACTCTTTAAAAAGTATCCTCTCTCTGAATCCAACTCCTAGTAAACTCAATTTAAATGCCAGCAAAGCAACTAAATCAAAACACTGCCTTTCATTTCTGCAAATGTGAAATATTCTCCCTCTCTGGTCTATGTTCTTGCTCCTCACCAAGTGGGTAGATATTTGATTAGGTACAGATTTAAACACAAAAAGATTTTCCAAGCCTTGGTTCCAAATTCCAAGCAATTACCCATTTGCTGGGTGTAACTCACTGCAGGGTCACCCAACTGGAGAGTAGAACAGAGAAAGCTCTTTACAAAAAAAAAATAATATTCCAAGTGTTTCACCTCACAAGGAATTCTTGAAAAATGTGCTTCTCCCCAGAGACCTGGAGTTGTTTGTTTCATTTGAGGGCTGAATATTTTTCTCTTGACAGCAGACTGGCAAAGAGGTGGACTCATGCTGCAGAGCGAGTGAAGAGCTGTCCTGGACTGACACTGGATTTGCATGGAGGCTTCTGAGGGCTCCACTTGTGTCACCTAATAGCACTGCCTGCCGGACAATGGATCCTTGCACTTGATCTTAGGTATAGCAAGAAGGACGTACTCACCTTGTCTGCTCTCCAGCAGCACTGGCAGCAAAACAACCTTGCAATGAGGTCAAAAATTCTCAAGCTGCATGCCTAGGTCTGCCCCCAAAACAGCCTTTCTAAGAGGAAATACAGTTGTTAAGGCTGGTGGTCTTCTGGTGACCCTGTAATGTTGTCTCTGAGGATCTCACCTGTAGAGAATAAGAACTAGTATTTATCCCCTATGTCTCAGATGATCAAAATTAAATGTGATTTTTTTTTTTAACACTAAAACCAAATCTAGAACAAGAAGCTAACTAACTAGCTCTGACTAGATGACATCAAGTGGTCATAGCAAAATTTACATTTATTATTACTGGAACACTTTGCAAAACTTTCACCCTTTGAACTGGAGTTTTGCAGCTTTGCCATTTGAACAATTTTATTTTTTATGTGGGAGCCAATAAGTCTGGGTATTTTAAGTCTAGGAAGAGCACTCAATCTGTTAAAAAATACAAGAAAATATTTCAACAAGAATTGCTACCATACACAAAAGCTGACTTACTGCATAGTAACAATATGCAGATTTTTAAGCACTAGTTATTAATTTAATTAATTGATGGTTAATGAAGTGATTACTAACTAGGCTTTGCAATGGTGCTAATATAGAAGTCAATGAAAAAAGTCACTATTCCTAAAACATCAGAGGTCTTTGGATAAGCCTATTGAAATACAAAATAACAGCAGGTCAGTTACAACATTATTTCACAACAAGTGTGTATCACTGCCTATGCTCTTAGGGTTATAATATCTCTCACAATATATATTTGAGCATGTCTTTACTGGACAAGATACTTCACTAAGTAGGAAAAGAGATGTCAGTGGTGCATTTTCTCATCCATTATGATTTTGTGTATGATGTAGAGTTATATGAGCAAATATCAGAATGTACTTTTTAAAGTTGGTCATCTGCTGGAATGTGTTCTATTAAGGTGTTTTCTTTTCTCCCTTAGATGACTCTGTGAAATACTTCCCTAGTCATTTTGCCAGCAACCATGAAACCCCAGCAAAATATCAGAAGTCCAGCCAACCCCAGACCGCAAAACTGTCTGCACTGAAAATTAACTCAACAGGTTCTTCCATTGTTTTTGAAGGGCTTAAATTCACCCCTACTAAAGAGTCTGAATTTATACAGGCACACATGAAAAAGGAGAGCGATGGTGATGTGAAAGCAAATGCTCTCTATGGCCATGGGGAAGTAGAAGGTGTGAAGCACTTTGTGCTACCTCAGTCCCTAGCAATGAAATTCTGTTCTCTTTCTACAGAGTTATCATCCCCTCTAAATATTTCTCCTTTGACTCTAATCTTTGTACAAGGCATATTCTGAATCAAAAAAATGACTTGAATGAGAAGGCAAGAACAGCATGAAACATGCAACAGAATGCAACCTGTGCCATTCTCTTTCTTCCTGAGCTTTCAGAGTGGGATAAATGGCCTTCTTCTGTCACTGACAGGACAGTGACCGGCCGTACCGTGAGGATTTACTCCACTGGTACTTGTGCAGGCCTGCCCCACAAGTGCACAGCCATTTGACCAGCTGAGCTACAGTGGCCACTTTATAGACTTGCTACATTATACTCTGTGCACCTCCATTTGTTGGAACGTATCCCCGTTTCTCATTATTCATCTTGCACCTTAAGCTTTGTTTCCTGATCTCTTCAGATTGCTTTGTCATGAACATATCCTCACTGCTGTTGCCAGATCTTCTAAATTTTAAATAATCTTAAATGCTCTCTTCAGCATCACTCCAGTAGTCTGCTTATTTCCCATTAAAGATCAATACAGAAGAAATCAATGAGCCAAACATCAATTCTCTCAGGCACTCCTCTCTAGATGCATTGCTGGCATCTCCTGTTTCCCTCTGCTCTGTTAGCTGTATTTCTCTCTTTATGGCAGTGGTTTTATCTGAGATCGTTTTACTTAGCAGAGAGTTAAGATTCCTGGACAACCTCTACTTGGAAGAGTGGTCCTGAAAATCTAAATATTTATTACTTCTTCTATTTTGTTTTGCTGTATGTAACAAATGAAATACTGGACTTCAGATGAGCCCATGGACTTACAGAGCACAAGGATTCCAGCCTTTCTGAAATCACAGTGAAAGTCTCACTCTAGAAGAAACTATGTCCTGAGCCCCTGTGACTTGCAGAGTACCTGGCTTCAGAAGCAGAGCGTATGAGCCACATGTACCCATTGCATAGGTACTAACCTATTTCAGATAGGCAGGTACTTGGCAACTGCCTCCAGAGCACTTGCTCTGAATGGCAATCCCCTCTTTTTACTCAATACCAGCAAGATTTTCCTTTGTTCTTCTTACTGCCAGACTCCCTCTTAGAGCAGGAAGGTTTGCCCAGTACATTTTCTCAGCACAGACTCTGCCTGGGGAAATGTCCTACCTCCCTTCACCCTCCCCAGCCCATGTCTCCACTTGGACACCCCTTCCCACTGGCAGCTGAGGAAGAGCAGCAGCAGGGAGGTTTCTGGAGCTCATTCTTCTCGCCTCCCTCCTCCCTGACAGAGGGCTGCAGCTCCAACTTGGAATTCCCTATCAGGAAAGAAAAATCCCCCCTGATTGCGGGATCTCAAATCTCCCACAGAGGTGGATGGGTGATGGAGTCCAAGTGCCACTGCTCTGACATGTCGCCTCACGAAAATTATCATGTGGACTGAAGTACCTCTGTGTGGGGCGCCCAGCCAGAGGGTGCTCCAAGGCTGAGTGGAACATTTTGGCAGCTTAGGGACATGGACACACCTAGTAACTCTAGGGGCAACCAGGGTTTACAGTACTTATGCTTAGGCCCAGAAACAATATAAAGATAATACAGGAGATAAACTAGCGGTGCTATTGTAACACAAACCAGGACATTAACCAGGAAAATACTGGAGCTAGTCTGCACTAAGGAGCATCTGCTGAGGCTGAAAAAACAGTATGGTAAATCTGAGCAGACATCACAGACAATTCTCATAGTCCTTGTGTCTGGGAGCCCTGTGTAACCATGACTAACCAAGAGCATGGCTGGAAAATACACCAAAATGCTTTGTAGACTCTGCATGCACAGGAACACGGAAGGCAGATAAGTCTGACTTGACTGGAGTAGTAGAAGAAGAGAGAAGAAAATATGGTAAGAGGAAAGGCATGGGTAAAAGAGGTTTAGAGAAGGGTCAAGATGGTGAAGACAAGAGTATTTCAGGTAGCCAGGAATGAGTGAGCTGGAGGGAGTGACAGAAATGATGTGGCCAGAGCTATTAACCAGAAGGATGAACTAAACAGCTTTTCTGACAGTCCAGAAGCAGAGAGAGGAGATGTGCTTGTGAAGCCAGGCAGAAGCCTTAACAAAGTTTAGTCTATCTAGCAGAAAAGTCAGATTATTCTCTGTTCTTGTAGGAAGACGTGATAGCTGCGCTTGGGGACAACCTTCACATCTAAGCAAACAAGAAGGCAGAGAAGGCACCAGCATTATAAGACTTTATCACCAAGACTTGAAGAACTGATGCCATCAGCCTTGACCAAGGAAGCAGAGGAGATGAGAATATTAGGAAAGAAGAAGAGAGAAGTTCAACAATGGCTATGTAGAGGCCAAAGATGGGAGAGGGACTTACGAAAAGGGAGAGCCTATCAAAAAAAGACACCATGTAAAAGCCAATTCTGTGAGTGAAGTCACAATGTTAGAAATTGAGTTCTGTGAGCTACAGTCCACAAGACGTCCTCAGGCTATTCCCAGAGATGGAACTCACAAAAAGGCAGGGAGCAAAGGTGGAGACTTGAACATGCCTCATGAAGAGTAGTAGAAAATAAAGGGGCAATCAGAAGTGGAAAAAGAAGCTTTAGAGAAGGGCTTGCAGGAGGCCAGGGAGGACAGCTTTCCAAGCAGGAGTGAGGCCTGAAAGAAGAGAAAGTTTCAGAGACCTGAAGAAAAGGATGTTAAAATCTTCAGTTAAAAAAGCATTCCACAGTCAAAAACAATGCAACAGTCACTAAGGTGGGGTCTGGAATGAAGAAACCTGAAATAAGCATCTGTTTTATCCTTAACACCAGGAAAAAAAACCACCTGGTGACCTCATGGTGTTTTGACAGGGGGAGTGTCCATTTGCTGCAGCTCCAGAAGGGTCGCAGGCCTGAGCAAGTGGTGTCCGAAATGGGGAGAGTGTGGGTCTTAAAAAAAAAAATCTGCTCTTTGCAAAGGTAAGCACCAACACCTACACAGAATTGGCAAGCACCAAAAGCAAAGCACACTCTCAAAATGATTGTAAATGCTCTTTGGTTATCATCTGCCATAAAAAATTAAAACACAAGAAAACAACCTACCAAGCAAAAGAAAGCATTTAGCATTTGGGAAAGCCTTCAGTCTGCACAGATTTTTTCATCTCTTGCACCACAAAGAACAGTGAACACTTTTTAAGTCACTAACAATTTGTCTTGCGTGTCCTCAAAGCTGCAGAGCTTTCCTCTTGAAGAGAAAGTCTGATCTCTTTTTCCTGTAATATGACATATTTATTTTCAACCGTGTACAAACAAAAAAGATACACAGAATAAAATTAATCAGAAAGATGTTAAAATAAACTACCAAAGTAATATAATGTTTTGAAGCAGAGATAAATGTTTATCACCATAAATCAAAAATACCTTGACAGTATCCTTTTCTTTTAGAAGTGAGAAGAAAATTGGAATTAAGCCCAGCTCCTACAGAGAACTCTTCAATTTCTTTATTGAAGCAAAAGTCATATTCAGTCAACCCAAGTTTTCCTGATTAAATTCAGCTGGATCAAATGCAGTATTAACTAAAGAATCACAAAAAATACTTGTTTAAGCACAGGCAACTGTAAGACACAAGACTGAGCACAACCAAGACAGAGGCAATTTCTCTTCCTCAGAAAATGAGAGTGATTGACAAAACGGAGTTTTCTGCAGTTTAGAATAACTGTTCTCTGCATGGACACGGATTCATGCCAGTATTTAAAACTTTCTGTTTGAGAAAAAACAGTTTCTCTCTTCGGTTTAAGAACCTGATCCAAATTCTTCTGTGGTGGAAGACCCTGGTTCTTGACTGGATTTATGCCTGCTAAATTTGGGTACAAATTTTACCATATTTATTTTGAGCCTATGTGTTTTATTGCAGGGATTTGGAAGATGTTTTAATTGATAATTTTCTTTTTTCAGAGATCATAACTACTTCTACTGACAAGTGGATGTTTAAAAATGTGTCCTTTTTCTTACCCAGTTTTATGGAATCTGTAGTTTCATGGACACTTTAAGGTCAAACTTTTCAATGACCACAGTTACTGAAGAAGTTCATTAAAAAACCATTGATCTAGCCAGAATATCTGGGGTTGTTTATTTTTACTATATGCATAGTCTATATACAGGAGCATTTTTAAAGCATTAGGTGATGTGCTTTATTAATAACTGCTAGGTTTGAAGCCTGAAGATGATACACTATTTTCTCTCATGAAGAAAATTCGGCTAACACCACAGCTGTTTCCTAAGCGCTCCCTGAAAATTGGTTCCTTCCTAACTCTCTGGAAAGCATCTTCGTTTTTATTTTAAAAGAACAACCAACAACTAAACTCAAATGATGCCAATTCTCCATTTTTTGGCAACCAAAAAGCATAAAATAAGTTCTATTTGGAGCAAAAACACTCAAGAAAGAAAGGAAAATGCTGAAGAAAGCTGACTATGAAGAAGGAACTGAAAAAGATAGAATTCCTTTAGTTTTGATTAAAAAAATTCAAGAAGGTCCCGATTTTCAACATAGGATGTGTTTCTCTAGCTTTGCCAGTTTCTAGCAAGTCAAACCATGCTTCACCACTGTGAAAATGTATTTAAACAGAAATTAGTTTCAAGAAGAAAGCTGTGCTTACGTTCTCCATTTTTACAAGTAAGTACTCTATTTCCATTACAATACAATAATTTTATTCTTGCTACAGCTCCATGGATTTTAACAGAGCTACCTCTGAAATAGATTAAAGTTCATAATTTGTGTTGGGCAAAAAAACTGTGAGACTAGGTTCTGTATATTTTTGTGGGATAAGTAAGCGGCTTCATTTCCATCAATAAAGAAAGTGCCCTAGTTCCCATTAATACCATTGAAGCTATTCATTAAGATGGCTAAAGTTAGAGAGTTCTTAAATCTTGGCCCTTAGTCTTTGAAGAAAACACAGAGCCAAAGCCAAGGAGATGTTCAGTGAAAGTTTAAAATGCACAAGGAGGCCCTAATTGTCCACTGCTGCATGTCTCCTGTGGTCATGTACAGATGAGTACAGTCCTTGTAAAATACTACCAGGTGAGAATCTTGCACACGCATAGAAAATCAAGACATGTTTTGCAGAACATAGATGCTGAATATCTGACAAAATGCTGCAGTTATCAAGACCCTTTGACACAATAAGTTTAAATTGTTAGCAAGCAATTACTATTTCCATTTTACTGATAGGTGACTAAAATAGAGAGATAAAGCAAGCTAGGCTACATGGAAATGCCCAGGAAAATTACTAGAGTTAATTTTTAGAGTGGATTAGTTAAACCACAAACAATTCTATGTAGACATCCATTCAAAACTAAAGCTGCTTTTACTCTATTCAGTGTTATTTTATTCTGAAAGTGAATTAATTTAAATCAAATTGCAGCCAGTTCTGTTGTGAATAAGAGCATGCAAATTGAGGTTCAATGCAGTTCATAGGCACTTTTAATTTACACCTTTTGTTAATGTAATTAATTGTCCTGAGTGTCTGAGCTCACATTGGAAGCATGACAAAGTGCAAAGAGTTAAGGATGAGGCTCTTCAGCTGCAGAGTTTGTCCTCTCCAGCTCTTCCTTGTGGTGCTGCTCAGCCATCTTCATTATCAGCAGATAACAGCCCTGGGTTCTTGATCCTCTGGGAGCCAGAGGAGATATTCCTGTCTTTCCCTGTCACCTAGAATGTAGTGACAGCTCTCAGAGAGAGCATTTCATGCATTGACTAGGGACCAGGAGGAAGCACTCGACCCAGAAGGGTGCATTCATTGACCTCTGTAGGCAACAAAAGCAGAGAAGTAGTGTGAGACATCACAGGGGATGGAGAGCTATGTTTTTGATGGTCAGTCTGAAAACCTGATAGTCAGCTTCACTCCTTCATCCAGATTAGATTTTCAGAGGTGTAACCCAATGATAAACATCAAAAGATGCCACTGAGAAAGATCTAGAAATACCCACTGCATCTTCCTTCCTACCTACTTTTTTTTTTTTTCAAAAAAATAATTTTCAGCTTGAAATTGTAGCTTCTAACAGCAAGTCTGTGAAATTTTTATACTTCCCAAAACTGAAATAAGCTGAAGTAATCTAATGGAGTGATCAATCCATCTCAGAGCAGTGCAATTCTACGAGTATCTCTAGGCAGTTATTGTAGCACTGCAGTAACCACCTATGGGCCAGCCCCTACTTTGACCCACTGGTAAGAATCCTACAGCCCAGGTAACAGTCAAATACTCCTCCACGATGCAAAAATGCATGGAATGCCACGCTTCCACTTCCACTAGTGTGCAGCCACTATCTAAGTAAAGCCCACATTTTAAGTTCTCTCCACCTTTTCTGAGCTTCTTAACACATGGCTTCCTCTGCACTTTCTTCAATTTGTCAATCCTGCCTTGCTATGAATTTAGTCAGAAATCATCTTAACTATTTCGATACAATCACATCAGAGGGAAAAAAAAGCCAAGAAAGGCTTTTCTCTTATGTTTCGGCTTTTCTTGTCAGTTAATGATGAGCCCACCAAGAAAAAAAAATATAGACCGTCATTGTCTGTAGTCCATGAATGTGGATCGTGTTTCTCTACTGCTCTTAGAGCTTCCTAACAGAAGAAAGCAACTTCTAATAGAATATTTATCCCTAAGAAACTGCTTACTGGGTGAAGGAAATGGGATGCAAACGTTTGCTTAAGATGGATGGGGTAAAGTATAAGAAAAAAAACCCAAAACAGCTATAAGACTAAAAGTTTGAGTGACTTCTGTGTCCGGTAAAGAAACTCAGGACAATCTTGAGTCCCACTGAAGAGAGATCAAACTTCATCTCCTTCAGCAGGCTACGCTCATTGTTTAAATGTTCTTTAAAACTCCTAACTATTTAATCTTAAACGTCTTACAGCTACGTAAAAAGAGGCAATCACGAAATCTCGGGGAAATGGCAGATTCATTTTCAGGGACGGGGAGCGGGGGGGGTTGGGGGGGCGAGACGAGACGAGAGCCACTTCTCTACGGGACCCGGCTCTACAGATGAAGCGGTAAATATCCTACTTTCCTCATTTCGCAAGCCCTCGAAACACCTGCACAGTTCAGACACTCGCTGGGGGCACCGACCTCACCGCACTCCGGAGCCGCCCGCCCGGGTCCGTCCCCGTGTGAGCCACGGGGGCGCGTCCCACCGTCCCATCCAGGCCCCGGAGCTACGTCGAGCTTGTATTCGTACCAAGTTTTTCATGAAAGAAAAAAAAAAAAAAAACAGCAAACAAAAAACCATGAGGGAGGGAAGGAAAGGGAGCTGCCCGACCTCCTCCTGCCGCCCCTTGGCCGGCCGTAACGGCAGGACGAGGTGTTTGCGTGCCGGGGAGCCTCCGCCGAGCCGCTGCCCGCCGGCCCGGGGGCAAAGCTGTTCGAGTGACTCCAGGGAACGAGGGTCTCCTCCCGGGACTCTCTCTGCCGGCTGTGGGTGAGGGCGGGGGGCTTCCCCGGCGCCCCGAGGCGTCCAGGCGGGATGCAGGGAGCGCCGGCGGGGCGCGGCGAGTGGGTCCGGCTTTTTCCCTTTGGAGGGAACAGTACAAGGGAACGGAAGAAGATGCGTTCTCTGGACTGCAGATACATGTCTGTCAACGCTGCTTGCTGCTAGCAGAGCGGGTAATCCCCCTGTAGCAAATGCTCCGGGGAGCTCCTCTTTACGAGGCCGCTGGAGAAAGACATGGGAGTCGTAGGACATATTTCAATCCAGGACCTGAGCAAAACAAGAGGCCCCGGGAGCGGAAGGCCCGCCGCAGCCCTGTCTGGCCCGTGGGTCGCGGTGCTGGCCCTGCCCTCTGAGGCTGTGGAGCCCCCCGGACTCCCCGAAACCCCCGCCCACCGCAGCGCACCTGCCGCGGCGGGCCCCGGGACCTGGCGGAGGGGCAGGGGTCTGCCTTCTTAGCTGCGTCCCGGGAAAGCCCGCCATTCCCCCCCCCAAGAACCAGGTAGATCTAAAAAAACAAAAATTATAATAATCTGGGCAAAATGAAAACAGTAATTGCCTGCTAACAGTAGAAACTTTTCCCGGATAAGGAACTTCAGCAAGGCTGCTAGGAGGATTTAGTAGCCGGATCCACGACGAACAACGCTGATATAAGCTGTACTTAGGAGGTAAACATAGGATAGCTCAGGTTTCTGTAGGAGAAAAGCACGGGAAACTTGTGCCACAGGGGAAAATAATATCGTAAAGCAGCAGGAACTATTTCCAGAGTGAGCAGAAATTACGAATCCAGCGGCACCGACGCGTGACATTAAATATTTCTGTGCAAAACCCCGAGGCAGCTCGGAAGCGCACCGCTATCCCTGGGTGATTAGCGTCTTTTAGCGGGGATTCCAACACCCGCTCTCAAGCCTGTTGGCCCGTTCGTTTCAGAAGTGTTTGCAGGCGCATCTAGACCAGCTGCAGCCCAGGCGAGGTAACATGGACTTTAGCTCAGACCTGCCAAATCTCGTCCCTCTCTGAAAGGAGATTTCTTCAGCGGGTCTTTGTTCCCCGGCCGCTCCCGGGACATCCCGTCCCGGACGGCGGCCGGAGCGGGCCCGGCCCTGGCATCCCCCCCGTATCCTTACAGCACAGACAACGAACAGAAGTTTTGGGGGTTTGTTTCGGGGGCTTTTGTTTAGGGTTGGTTTTTGTTGTTTGTGTGTTTTGTTTGTTTGTTTGTTTAATCTAGAAAACCCCACGCCGAAGAGTAAAACTGCTGAGTGTGCACCCAGATTTATTAAGGGCTTGTGCTTCAGATTGCAGTCGGGCGCCGCGGGCTGCTCCTGCTATTCCAATCCTCCCGAAAGGTCTCGACACTTTTTTGGGGCTGGTTGGTTGATTTGTTTTCTTTTGTTTCTTTTTTTTTGAGAGGGGTGGGGGTCAGATCCCATCAAAGAGATTATCGTGGGGAACGCGTCCCAGGTTCCCGGGAGCCGCCTTTGCCTTTGCTCGTTTCTGCTGTGTCTGAGCTGCCGCGGAGCTTTTAGTAGCTCTGCACACACGGGCATGAAAAGGATGTCCCCGGCAGGGCAATGAGGCATGAAATCCCGCTGTTCCTTTACATAGTAGTAACATCCACATGAAAGAGCAAACACCCGACTTGCCACCAAATATAATTGCATAAATGGAGGGAATTAGCGGGGGAAAAAAAAGAGCTGGAGCCGGTTTCTGTTTTCTCCAGGGGTCTTTCACTCACGCACACCCCGCAAACGAACCAAACCACCTGTACCTTCAGCAGGATTCAACTGGGTGTAAAACTGAGTCATCGGCACCATCGGCCGCTAAGTGCAAGGCAGCCGGGACAAACCCCTCCCGCGGGCAGAAGCGGCCCCGGCGCTGCCGAGAGGAGCCGCGCCGGGACGGTGTCCGCTCTCCCCGGCCCGCCGAGCTCGCAGCCTGCCCCGAAAGGAAAACCGTAGCCATCGCTCCCTCCCTCTGGCCGACGCAGCATCGGGCTGTGGCCGCCTGGAAACCCGGAGAGGCGAGAGCACGGCAGAGCCGGCGCCCCGGTGAGGGTCGCGGGGCCACGCCACGTCGACGGGGAGGCTCCTCGCCATTTCGTCGTTCTGCGGCAATTGCTTCTAGAGCCCTCTCTCTGGCAGGTGCTGCCGCCGCGCTCCCCGGAGCCTGGACCGGGCGGGGCGGAGACGGGGCTGCCCCTGCCGAGCGATACCGGGGCGCAGCCCCCTCGCCGTCCCACCTGGCTGCAAATCCTCCGGGCTGCACCTGCGGAGCGCTCCAGGGCTCCGTGTGTCCCCCCGAAGACAGGATAACACGGAGGTGCCCGCGCTTGTACCGGAGCCGCAGCGCGCCGACCACCCTCAGCCCCTCCCGGGCAGCGTCTCGGTAGCAGCGGCGGGAGAAAAAAATGTTCCCAGGAAGGTGGCAAACGGGACGGAGGTGGGGACAGGCGGAGTGGGAGAGTCACCGAAGGTGAAAGATTAAATTTCTGCGGCGAACATATCTCTCCGAATGTATTTTGTCGGGAATCCGGAATTAGAAAACACAAGACAAACAAATG
>VYZX01003578.1:0-27144 GCA_013401335.1 Brachypteracias leptosomus | reverse complement strand
GGGGGCAAATCCCAAACAAAAGCAAATTAAAACCCGCTTGCTATAGATCCTCCGGTAACTGAGCCGCTAAACTTCTTCCGAGTCCCTTCCAGCCGGGATTATCGCCGTGCTTGGCTCCCGTCCCTGTAAGTGCCCGCCACCCCCCGGCGCGCCCGCGGGAGTCCTGCGGGACAGGGCGGACGGGGTCGGGCCCGGATTTATGCCCTTCCCGGGATTTATAACTTTCCTGCCATTTATACTCTTCCCGAAATTTACACAACCCGCTCTCTTATGTTTACAGGACACCCCGCGGCACTCCAGCGGCAGCCAGAGCTGCTCGCCACCGCCGGGGGGTTTGCGGAACGGATGGGGGGGCTGATCCAGCTCAGCAATTATGGGCCTGAGGTAGCAAGGCCCCCCAACACACCAAATGCCGGGTGGGATAGCGGGGCCGCCCCCTGCCCCCCTCCTTCCTAGGGCGGCATGGGAGGCCCGGGAGCCAGATGCCACTGGAGGACGAGCCCCGAGGATGCCCCGGAGCCCTGCGCCATCCCTCGGCTTCGTGCCGGGGGCATCAGCCCCACTCCTCTCCCCGTCTGCCACGGGCCGAGGGCGGCCGGATCCCTGCAGCGTGGCCGCTCGCTCCTCCGCGCCGCTCTCCGTGGTGGGCGGCCCCCCTCCCCGTCACCCCCAGCGGGGCGGGCCTTTCCGGGGGCGGGCCGTCGGGCTTGAGGCTGTACCGCGGCGTGGGAAAGCGCCTCAGAGAAGGTTTGCTCTGCCGGCGGTGCGGAGCCGAGCCGAGCGGAGCCGGTGCCCCCCCTCCGGATTTATTTAACTCTGCCTCTACCTCCGCTATAAGCTACGCCGCGTCCTGTGCCCGCGATGAAGCGACCTTGCGAGGAAACTACCTCAGACAGCGACATGGACGAGACGATAGACGTGGGGAGTGAGAACAACTATTCGGGGTGAGTGAGGCGGCCCCGGCCCCCCGGGGCCACCGTCTCCGCGGGCGGCAGCGGGGGTCGGGATGCGCTCCGGGGGGGGGCAGGGTGAGGGGGATACCCGGACCCCGGAGTGCGAAGCACGGTGCAGTTTTGTTCCCCTCCAGGTCAACCGGCAGCTTGTTGATAGCCCCCCAAGAATTTGCCCCTCGGTCTCGAAATTATGAGGGGCTTGTGAGCCACCAGGCTGCAATTAGCTCCGCTTAATTTGCCATTTTCAATCAGATCTTTTCTAAGATAGCTCTTGAGTAGGCCGAGCAACCTAAGGGAATTGCCACCAACGGGAAATGATCTGTGGAAAGTTAGCAGGAGATCCACAGCAGTTGGATGGTGACTTCAGAAAACCCTGTATTGGGAGCCGAGGGTAGGCAGAGGTGGTTGCGAAGGAGGGTTGGCCAGAGGGCTCCGCGGAGCAAGGTGGCCTTCCCAATTTAGAGGCACATGCACTGGAGCCCTGTCTCGTCCGCATCAGTGGCTAGATGCGTATTAAAAGCTACTGGAATTTTCTTTCGTTCGTGATGAAATAAAAGCCTTTTCGTACTCGTGCCTAGTATAAGTTTAAGAGTGGATTTTGAATTCTGCTCCTGGTGCGGGACAATGCAACAGACCCGGGCTGGGCTTTGCGCTTGAGCATCTATTGACTCATGTTGCAATGGGTAGGAATGTCAAAACCTAGCGTGCCATGCAGAGATTGTGGCATAGGATACATGTACTTGCCACTGCTGTTAGCATGTAGAGATGGCTCACGTGGTTTTGGATTCGATTCTTCAGCCTGTATTTGGTAGGCAGAGCTTTATATGGAATGAAAAGTAAATCATCAGAACTGGACAGTGAGCTGTCTCCAGAAAGGGACTTTATTTATAGCAGAGTGTTGTGTCAATTCAAAAGATGTGCTGGAGAAATTTAAAAAATGAAGTCTCTCTCTCTCTTTAAAAATACTGCGCAGTATTGTGCAATACTGAAAATAGCATGAGAGGGCCTATGGTGACCTAAGGTGTCTTCAAAGAGCAGTATCAAGTTGTGCAACACCTGACATACTTTTATTGTTTCACAGGCAAAGTAATAGTTCTGTCATTCGATCGAATTCCCCAACCACAACATCTCAGATTATGGCCAGAAAGAAAAGAAGAGGGGTACGTTGCCTTTAATTCTTTTCCAGTGTGACACTTTGCATGTATGCTGTGATTTTGCCCTTCAACATTTTTTATAAACTTAATGTGTTTTGGTTTTTTGGGAATAGATCATAGAGAAAAGGCGCCGTGATCGTATAAATAACAGTTTATCAGAGCTGAGGCGGCTTGTGCCAACTGCTTTTGAAAAACAAGTAAGCCCTTTTTTTTTTTTAAATTCTGTATCTCATCTGGCAATGTTAGTTTTCTTGTAAAACTCATTAAAATAATATTATATGTGTCCTGATATGGCATAAGGCAGGCATTTCAATAAAATGCTTTCTTGTGGCAAAACTATTAGAAACATAATTCATTATAAGGCTGAAAAACTTTTCCATTCTTTGACTTGTTTTTCCCTTAAGGGTAACTGTGTTCATGTTGCCTCTGTTCTTTCGATGAATTCCTGTAGTGGTTTTGTTAAAAATGTGCTTTACTCTCTATTTTTTTTTAAAATCCCAAACCCAACGCAATTCCCCCAAACCTGTACATCAGTTAGCCTTCTGTTTAAATCTTTAAATGCAATCTCCTTTGCCCCTACTTTAAGAACCTTTGTTTTTTTAACCTATAATTTCAGTTGCAAACTAATCAATCTTGTTTTGTGAAAAGAGAACAGACAGTCTGGATTATTCATGGTTTTAAATAACTCTTTAGAACCAGTGCATTAGGAGGGGGAATAGGTCCATGTCATGCGAGCTAGTGAAGTCAGTGATATGTTCAAAGACTTCAGTGAGAAAGTATCCAGCGGGAAGGCTGGAAGGATTCAGCTAACTTTGTTTGAGGTAGCTTTGGATAAGCTCCTTGGTCATGAAATTACAGATCAAAAGCTTAGAATACCATCTGTCCTGTAGAAAGGGCATTTTGTTTGTCCCATTCAAATTAAATTACTACTTTCCATATCTTAAGTTTTATTTCTTGGTCTTTGATTCATTATTTAGCCTTGTTCCTGTTTTACTGGAGGTATCTGAAGATAGATGGATATGTTCAATTGACACTATGTTTCAATAAAAAGGAACTAACTGAAAATAAAGAATCTATCTTCCTTGTGATTGTAAAATAAAAAGTAAAATTTGAGAGCAGGATTTCAAGGTGCTGAATGTCAGTGGCAACTGCATGGAAGCACTGCACCGTACTAGGCCTGTTACATCCCTGGTCTGAACAGAAGCTGAAAAGAAATTTTAAATATTGTAATCATGGTGAGAGCATCACTTGTGCCACCTGCAACGTGGTTTTAATAACTAGTGGTTTTAAATGTGCCCTCCTGTAGGTTCTGGCAAAACAGAATAACAGAGGTATTTTCAGCTGCATAAAAAGGGGCAAGAGACAACAGTTGTTTGTCCCATTTTATTGTTTACTTCTTGAAAACCACAAACATTATAAAACAAGTCCTACAGAACCTTTGGAAATTACCCAGCGCTATGCAGTTTTTAGCTATTAGTCACTCTCACTGAGACGGCTTGTACTATGTCTATGGAAAAGATGAAGTCTGAGAAAACTACAGGATGTAGTTGCATGTAAAATGGGGAATTTTGACCAAAAATTCACATGCGCGCCAATCCTTGTATGGGGAAAGTGCCGAAAGCAGTAAGCGTATTGAAAAAAATGCACTGGTGTAAGAATGAGAGCACACTGTATTTTGCTCAGAAAGCCCTACCATTTTCCCGCAGTATGCCAAGGACAAAGTCATCGGTCCTTTTCCAGCTCCTTGACATTCAGCTCACTGAAGTTTCCAAGTTGCAGGTTTAGTTTCGCTTCCGCCTCCCTCCCTCTCTCCCTCTCTGCCCAAATCTCAGCTCTGCTCTCCAGAGACCAGGACAGGGGAAGCGGGGCTGTGGAGAAGGGTATGGGCCTTGGTCTTACCTCACTTACACACGGGCAACCCGGGCGAAGCTGGCTGGGGCTGCAGGGCGGCCGACAGCAGTGAGGTGGCCTGGATGACAACTAAGAGAAAAATTTGGCTTGCAGGATGCAATCCGCCGGTGGCTGCAGCTTGTGCGGCCCTGGTTTTAACTGGTGCCAAGGGATCTCTTGCACTGGAGTAACATTTGTGTGGTAACCTCGGTCATCTGGACATGATCCCAATATTGAAGGGAATGCTACCACACAAAATAGGTTTATTTACAGATTAATGTATCAATACTATCTTTTGAGTTGTATTTTATACTTTTCCAGCACCTATTTTAGCTCTGTGAGCTGCTCTCAGTAACAGAAAAGATTTTTACCGACTGAGGAGCTAAATGCTTTTCCACAATATTTATCTTCATGTCCCTGCAAACTAGGCCTCTCGATAACTTAAAATACTGAGGACTGTGCAGTTATTTTTTCAGTGAAGAATGAGAATAGAATATTCAACAGCCAAATGATATGTCGAAAATTAACAAGTGATTAAGAAGGAGGGATACTTCTGGGTGTGTGTCCACAGGGACACCTACTGGTAAAAGGAAAAAAAAAAAAGTTGCAGCAGGGTCTTCATCAATAACTGTGCAGACCTGTCCTGCCAGCTCTCCATTTCTGTGTGTTATTAAAAAGAAAGTCCAGAGAGTCATGTTATTTCTCTCATTTCGTGAAGATATCTCTATAATGTTTTCAAGGCCGGAGCTACGCTGAGCTGTAGCCTTAATAAAGCAAAATTGTGCTGCTGCTGTTTGTATTGCTAGAAAGGAGACGTTAGTCCTTAGACAAAGTCTGGGAGGCAGATGCTCACGAAAGAATTAAGCTGAGAATGTCCTAATGGTAGGGGAAATTGAAACCATAAGGCTGAGCTCAGTGGAAAATATATCAAATTAAAGTTTCTAATACTTGTAAGCCTTTATTTATGTGAGTCTCTTATCTCAAAGGGATCTGCCAAATTAGAAAAAGCGGAAATACTGCAAATGACAGTGGATCATCTGAAGATGCTGCAGGCGACGGGAGGCAAAGGTAAGGAGCTGACAATTTCTTTTCTAATATTTGGGGAAAATTCAGCAAAAAAAGTGCTTTGAGGAGCTGTGATAGGCGTTTCCAGATTAAAGGAGTGGAAATCAATGCTAATGGCAGGATTGAACTCGTGGGAAAGAACTACTGGGACAAAAGAAGCACTTGACCCTGGGCTTGTGTTTGCTTTCATAACACTGTGGGAGTAAAGGCTTCATTCACAGGCAGCCCAGTCAGAGATTTGCTTGGGGTTTCCAAAGAGCACTGAAATCTGCACAGGGAGACAAAACAAATACACAAACACCAAACATAAACAGGAGGTTTGTGGCAACAATTGTGCAGCACAAAACCGATGCTAAACCTAATTATCCAGCAGCTATACTGAAGGAAGTGGATGGAGAGGAACTTTCATTATTGCTTATGTATTTTCTTTGTTCTGGAAAGGCTTTTAAATGCCAGATTAGACCATCTCGTTCACCAGAATAAAACCCAGTCTTGCTCTGTGGAGCTCCAGGTATCTGATAAAGCACACAGGCAGACGGCTAGCAGTGTGTCAGAGGGCTGGGTAGCTCCCTGGGAGTGGGTGCTGGCGTGACGCAGGGGCTGCACTGGCTGACCCACTAGATCAGCTGACTGCTGGGAGTTGAGCATACCTCGCTTGTGCAAGCTGACAGGCCTGAGGCTGGAGGCCAAATGATTTCAGCCACCCACGAGTTATTCTGTATAGTCATGATTTTGGAACTTATTTGGAGTGAAAAACTTGCTGGCCTCCTGTAAGCGTGGTCCCACGTTCCATACCATTCACTGTGGTTATGGTTCAAATTGGGGCAACAGAAACCAGCTGATTTTTCATTGCCCTATTCTGTCATATAGGTAAAGGCTGAAAAGAGGCGACTCCTACTCTCTCTCTTCCTTTTTTGATTAAATTCAACAATTTTTAGCCTGTAACTGAATTACTTCTCCTGTATGTACCTTACAGTGATCACAGAACTCAACTCATAATCAGTGCATGCTTAATAACAGATGGTTACAGAAGAGCATGTTGAAGGCTGGTATTCTATTGTGAAAATTAACACCAAGCTGACCTATGTATTTTCCAACTGTTAAGAGATGTGTTTTCTAGGTACTAGGAGTCCATTTAAGCTTAAAATTTATTGGTAACTTATTCTAAAAGAGGTGAAAGGTTTTGTAAGAGATGCCCTTCATATAACAGACATGACTCTTGACTTCTCAGAAAATGTGCAAAATTTAGAAAAGAATTTACTTTTTGTATATAAAAACCTCATTTTAAAAGCACTGTTTAGAAGCAACGCTCTTGAAAGTTACGAAACACCAGAATTGATCACGCTTGTGCAATGTGAATTCAGATCCTCTGTGTGTATGTGATGGTGCCGTCTTTAATTGCATGGTTGCGTGCTGGCTTTCCACAAGCTCCGTCTCACTTGGTGCATAAGGTTAATGATGCTCAGCTGCTGAGGGAAGTAGTAGTTGTTTCACTTCATCCTCCCCACACGATGTGCAGCTCGGCCATCCCAACCTGACCACTGCTTCATGCTGCTCAGTGTTCCTCTGAAAAGCTGCAGCAGCTCCCAGCCCTCTGATGGCTGCACTGACAGAGGGAGGGCCGGGAGGTGAACCTTATTGGAGGCCTAATTTAGTAGGAACCCTCCTTCCTCTGCTTCCTCTCCCCCAAAAAAGTATATGGAGGATTATTTTATAACTAGGTCAGGTCAGTAGCCTAGCTAGTAGGGCATGGGGCAAAGTGACTGGGATAGGATCTCCTGGGTGGAGAGAGGTGTCAGCAGAGCCCCAGTCTCTGGCTGCAGATGGACAAGGTGGATTTTGTTAGCAGCCCCAGGTCCTGAGGTCTCTTCCTTGGTCTCCCACCGCTGCCATGCCTCTCCCTGTCCCGGCTGACACCAGCGTGCCTGTGGCTGCCAGATGGACAGTGCAGGAAAGAATGAAGAATTGGGGTTGCAGGGAGAGGCGATGCAGGCTTATATCCACCTTTCACACCATGGTCTCTAGTGGGTGGTACATCAATATAATACCCAATCACTTCACGAATACTACAACTTTATCTTCTCCTTCTGACCCAGAGATAAGAGGAATCTCACTGCATGGATTAAGAAACTTTAAGAAAAAGAGGTTTGCAAGCCAGTACTGGGCAAAGTTTAAGCCTGCGTTTCCTGCTTGCTTAATGTTTTACTTTGCAACCTAAGTAACAGCTTTAAATATAATTTCTTAGGGTATTTTTAAGGCAGATGTTTGTTTTATTTGCAAGTGCAGTTATTCCCACTTTGTAACTCATCTTCCAAGCCAGAAACCTTCTCAGATCAGCAAAAAAATTAATTCCATGATTTTTCCTATGGACAAAAGCTGTTATTGCAGCAGGGAGAAAGGGGTCCTGATACCCTTATGCTCCCCGGCATTGAAGGCTGGGGAGAGCTCATCCTCTTCCTCCTCACACAGAAATGGAGAACATCCATGATGGAGAATGCCCAAGTCTAGGCAAGCCAGGGTAGAATTGGCCACTGCTCAGCATGCTGAACCCGAGGTGGGCACGGCAGAAGAAAACACAACATGGCTTCTATCCCTTCTCTGCTTTTTGGAGCTACTCAGGCAGGCAGGCTGTCACCTCAGAGGTCTTATGTGGACTCCATGTTTCCACCACTCAGATGCAGGTGTGGGCAATGTTCTCCTGTTCACATTGAGTTATTATTTTGGCCTGGGGCCAGAGCTTTTTGCTAACTGTGCAAGCATGCACAGGGGAAGAGTAATTTGTCAACAGTGAGTCGCTTGCTGGGACCTTTGTGTGGTTTTATTGCAGCTTCACTGCAAATTTAGCTTGGGTGACTGACACCTGGGTCAGCAACATGGGCTATTATAGCTCCAATGACTTAGCCAGTGTCCTGTGTGCAGAGCAGGTGGGTTACAAGGACAGCTGAAGCAAAACCGAGACTTCCTACAACAAACCACTGGTGTGTATGCGTGTGGGTGGTGGTAGAGGATGTTCTTGGGTTTTGGAAAGAAACAAGAAAAAACATTTTTAAGCCTCTCTCTGAAGGGGGAAGCCAGCAAAGGGGAAACCTGGAAAAGATAACTATCAAAATCAAAACATAATGGAGCCCAAGCGTCCCAGTTCTCACCTCCACTCTGTTTTCATGTCTTGGCCACCATAGGAGACTGAAGGGGAGCCAGGATCACCAGGGCTTTGGGACGGCTCGTCACAGAGCCAGCAGCTCAGACTTAGGGGAAGCTGGTGACAACCACATCCCCCACGTCTCCTCCGGTCTGGAGGGAGGGAGGCCAGGAAGCCCTGGCTTGAGCTGCGTGCTCCCAGGACTCCCAGGCTGCCTGACTCATGGCCAGAGCCAGGAGGTGGCTTTGGCTGCACGTCAGCCCCTGTGAAGCCGCTGGAGATCCTGGAGCCTCTGGTGTGGAGGCAGTGCCCATGCCAGGCTGGCTGGCATCCGTGCAGGTACCCTGCTAGCTTGCCACTGCGGGCCTGCCTGGCGTTTGGCTCTCAGGAGCTTGCTCAAACCACAACATTCCCACCGATCGCTTGGTCGCAGTGAACCTGGCAGGAAAAAAGCTGTGAGGAGTCAGTTCTTGCTGAAATGGGTCTTTGACCCCTCATGCTCAAACTGACCTGCTGGCCCAGCTGGCGTTTCGCTTGGATTTCAGACAGCCTCGGATGAGCAATGCGGCCTGCGTCAAGATTGCTGTTGTAATTTGTCAGGAAGGGGTATATGGCAGGCAGGGGATTTAGGGTGATATCTATGAATGTGCCCAAGTTAATTCTATAATGCAGGCATACAATGACATAAAGTCTCTTTTCTTGCTTGAAACTTGATAAAAGTGAAAACAACTATCTAGGGTGCTAATGTTTTTCAGAAAGACTGAGGTTATTTCATGCCAGACAATACAAGGCCTTAGTGTGGGTACTGCTGCCACATTCCTCCATAATAAGGAGGATCTTTATATACTTGATCTTTTTATACTAGCATACATCTGTCACATATACCTAAAAGTTTTACCTAAAAGCGAGAGGATAAAACACCATACCAGCTTGGGAATGGATAGGATATTATTCCCCCAAGGATACTACTTTTAAACTAAAATAGGAAAATTCCTAAAACTGGAATAGGTTTTTGTAGTTGACAAGCCGCAACTTAAGCACTAGATTTGATGCTAGACTCTTTTAGAAAGGGAACATCTTTTCATGTGCATTTAATAAGACAATTTTTTTTTCAAACGCTTTTTTGTCCCGAGCCTGCGGAGCTCCAGTTGCTGTTTGTTGAAATACCTCATGGGCCATATGACTGTCAGTATTCCATCTCCAAATTAGAAATGGCATTACATAAAACGTTTTCTCAGTAAAGCTTTTTATTGTGTGTGTGCAGAGTCATGACAAGATGGTTTTAGTTTGTAGTTAAGCAACACCGTATGTCATATTGTCTTAATGACTCTGTGAAGTAGATGGGACCTTGGCAGCAGTTACAACAACTACCTCACAATGTCAAGAAATACTTTGAGGGCGTTACGATGAATGCCAGTGTGGGGAAGCAATGGCAGGGTAGTACATGCAAGCTCTCTGATCACCAGCCTGTTTCTTCGTGTGGATAAATGTCTTGTTCACACACATGCACAGGATCAATACTGCACTGCAGCAGCTTGCTGAGGAATGTCAGGAGAGGCATCATATGTCTTTTTAAGTATCAAGAGTACTTATGGACTTAATTCTTTTCATTTGTATATTGTCTACAAAAACAACTGCAGCGTATTGCATTACAGGGATGGTCACACAAATCATTTACAGATCAGAGAACAAACTTCTTGTCTTGGAAATCTTAACCCGTCAATGTGAGATCCAGCGGCTGGGTGAGGACCAGGTTACTCGTGTCACCTAATGTTGACAGGGGAGCCAGCTCAACACTCAACACATCTTTTGCTCTGCCCTTGCAGGTTATTTTGACGCTCATTCCCTGGCCATGGATTTCATGAGCATTGGCTTTCGGGAGTGCTTGACAGAAGTGGCGAGGTACCTGACTTCAGTGGAAGGTCTTGACACGTCTGACCCACTACGCGTTAGACTCGTGTCTCACCTGAGCACCTGTGCCTCCCAGAGGGAAGCTGCTGCCATGACCTCCTCCATGGCCCACCACCACCACCACCCCTTGCACCCTCACCACTGGGCAGCCACCTTTCACCATCTCCCAGCTGCTTTGCTGCAGCCGAATGGACTCCATGCCTCAGATGCCACCCCGTGCAGACTGTCCTCAGATGTGCCCCACCATGGCTCTGCCCTGCTCACCGCCACCTTTGCCCACGCCGACGCTGCCCTCAGAGTCCCAACTGCTGGCAGTGTCGCTCCCTGCGTCCCTCCTCTCTCTACCTCCCTCTTGTCCCTCTCGGCTACTGTTCACGCCGCAGCAGCGGCAGCTACGGCTGCTGCCCAGAGCTTTCCTCTCTCTTTCACTGGCGCCTTCCCCATGCTTCCCCCCAGTGCAGCCGCTGCCGCCGTGGCTGCAGCAACGGCCATCACCCCTCCATTGGCCATATCAGCCACCACCAGCCCACAGCAGGCTGGCAGTGGGGGCAGCACTAAACCCTACCGACCCTGGGGGACTGAAGTTGGAGCCTTTTAAGTCCCCCTCTCCCTTCCCGGTCCAGCACCCTCCTCTCCCTCAGCACATGTGTGCGTGCACTCACACCCCAACGTGCCCACACACACCCACACCCACACACGAGCCTCCAGGACTCAGCATGTCCTTCTTGCTCATCGAGCCAAGAGGTCACCTTCACCCAAAGGGCCTGAGAGGTGCTGTGAAGCCCACCAAGGAACGGCACACCTTCTTCTCAGTTTGTTTTGCTGGAGGCACCTTGAGGGAGCAGCAGTGGCTTTCAGTGTGACGCTATTGGCATGTAGAGGTTTCCCGGGAAATACATAGAAATACGTAGACTTTAGAACTAGTAATTCTCCAGCTATACATCCTTGTTTGGCAGAGAGGTGAGGGATTGCACCTATCGGGCCACCCCAGGCTAGAGAAAGGGTTCAAATTTCCTAAGTGCCTGATATTGAAAAAATAATAAATAAATAAATGTGTGTTCTGCTAAAACAAATAACATTGCACAGGTATGGAAATGGTATGAGAGAGAGGCGAAATCCTGCATTCAACTTCAGAACCAGGATACCTTTCAGGGAAGAGCATGCTCTTGAAGGGGAGAGGGTTTTTTTGGCCAAAAGATTGCCAAGGAGGAATGTTCAGTTTGACAGGCCTAGTTCTTGCTTCCTTAGTTCACTTTCTTTGTACAGACTTGCCAAATTGTGACATCTAGCATAGCATTGGTAAAAGCAATTATCTTATCAGTGCTGGGATTAATGAATGTTTCAGCACTGTCTGTGAGCCTTGAGGCACCCTGTTTTATGGCTTAAATATGGTGCTAGCTTGTATCTGCACAAACAGTTGTGCTCCCAGAAGTAACCACCTATTTAAAGTGTGCACACTTGGATACGGTTGATCCATGCCAATACAAGAGACTCAGTGTTGTAAGAGTTCAAATTAACTTATTTAGCTGTATTTGGACATTTAGCCAATTCTGTGCAAGATCCCTCTTCTTTTCACTATCAACTTCTGGGAGAACAATCACTCTGGGTATGAATGAAGTTATGGTAGGGACAATTTTTAAATTGGCTATTAACATGCCAACATTATAATGTGGGTTTGATTCCAAATCCAAATGAATGTATTAAAGGAGATGTGAGTAAATTATTTTGTCAATACCCAGACAACTAGTGCTGCATAAAGTGGTTTGCTTTCATTTTTTATTACAGTGACTTAAAATAACCTAAGTATTTTAATACATCCAGTCAAGAACTAGAGATTTTATGTAAAAAAAATTAAAAAAATAAAACACAGCATGTATTATTATGCACTTGATTTCTCTGCTGTGTGGAGAAAGCAATAAGCATTGAGAATGTTAAACATTATGCAAAATATACTTTAAAATATTTGTTTTTAAAATACTGTACCTAGTTCGGTCTTTTATGCATTACTTTGTTAACCTTTTTTCTATGCAAAAGTCTTCTTTACATATCACTAATTAAATGAAGTCCTTTTTGACTGCGTTTTGTGGATGATTTGTTGCAGTTTTTGTGTGCTCTTGGGGAATACTCGTGGACTCGAAGTTAGTTTCTGCCACTGGTAACAAGCCTGTTGGCTGCTCTGTCCGCTTCTGCTCCCCTTGCTCAGCCAGGAAGCCCAATCCACACAGCATGCTCTGAAATAGCCAATAAAGCAGCATCGGTTTTCAGGCTCATAAACTGGTTTTTCATTGCCAGTGTGCTTAATGATACAAACCCATCTGTCCATCCTGGAGAGCCCCCAAAATTGTTGTGGTTTCTAGGTTCAGCTTTCCTTCAGATCCTCACTAAGGGCCTGTGTTTAGAAGGGGAAAATGTTAACCCACTGACATCATTAGTATCTGGGTTGTGAGAGGGTAGTTTTTCCCTCCAGTTCTGGTATTCTAATCTACCAGTTCCCACTGAGGCAAGGGTTTGTCGTTATTTCATCTGAGATCTGCAAAGGCTGTCAGTGGAAGGTGTGTAAAGCTCCATCTGTGCAGATAAGCACAGTGTCTTTGTGTCTGAGACACACTAAAAGATTATTATGCCCAAATAACAGCTGACAAGACTGAGGCACAGAAACAAGGTGACCACCCTAGGTCAGACAGCAACTTCATCCATCACCGAAACACAGCCTTAGCAGAGTGGCTCGCTCTCCACCATCCCTTTCTCCCAAACATGTAATCTACCCATGTCTGCATCAGCCAATCTCCAGCACCCAGGTGAGGAGGGAGTGTGATGGGCCTGAACAGCATGCTGCCCATGGAGAAAACGGACAAAAGACAGAGAGCAAGGCTTTCTGTCCCTGCGCTGTAAATCATGCTTGATCTTTGAAGTTTTGTTGTTTGCGGGGGAATTAGACATTTTTTGATTCAGGACACACTGCTGCACTGGCAAGTTTAGCAGCATCTGGTTCAGGTATCATTTACTTTATGAGCAGTTTCAAGAATAAAGATTACATTAGTGAACTGGCAAGTAGATAAAAGGTGGGCTTTATTTACATGAAAAAGAACGGGTTGCAACCCTACTTGACTTTAAGCTGTTAACTATTAACTTGCTCTCTAAGAGCCTGGTAGGAGGTCTCCCAGGCATCATATAATGTTAAAAATGGGCAGCCACTGACTTGGTTCCACCTAAGGGCTTCAATCTAATTGATGTGCCACAAAACATTACCATTTGTTGCCCAAATTGTGACATTTTGCCTGATTCTTTAAAAAAGGGAGTTTGAAAGAATATTTGTAAGAGACTGATTAGATGAAAGCGTAGTTATTTTAGCATTCTGAAACAATGTATCATAGATGGATTTGTGCAGTCTGTGTGTTTGCATTCATCCCATTTTCACTTTCACAAAACAGGCCAAATTAATAGATGCTGAGTTGCTGATGTCTTCTCTCTTTTCTTGTACTTTTTTTTGTTGTCTGTTGGTCTGGTTTTTTAATCTAAATCGCCTGAAGGGACCAGCACAAGAGGAAGGAACTCAGCCTTCATGCCTGTTTAGTCCTGAGCCTCTGTTGCGCATGTTACCTCTGTGTGAGGAGATGAAGATTTTCCAAGTGAGAAATGAATGAAGGAGAAGCACATTTCACTTGCAATGCTGGAAAGACACCAGAGGGCTTCTGAGGGCTTTGGTCGTAGCTGTGCTAACAGGTCAGAGCTGAAGGAGTCTATGCAATTTTTTAACCAGAGCGAAGGAAAGCTGTTTCCTTGGCATAACCAAGAGCCAAAAGGTAGGACTCGTGGCTCTGCATGTGCAACCCTTCTTCAGTCCTTTTCTGTCTTTATTCTGCATTCAGTGATGAATGGACCTGGAGGAAGAAGAAAGTTTGTAATTTATATAATTTAGAACTAGATCATAACACATAGCACAGGAAGGCAAATCAGGCTGCTTGCTCAACAGTGAGCAGTTGGCTTTGACTAACTTTCCAATGGATGGGTTTGCAACCTTAAATTCCGGTTATCAAGAGGATCAAAGGAGGTTATGCAATTCCTTAGAATGTTTTTCTTAAAAGGAAAAAACTAAAAACCCATTCTGTCACTCAGCATTAGCAGGCTTGAAACCTTAGCCCTCAGCAGTGCAAATAAAAAGCACTTAGGCTGCTGTAGCTGTGAGACTGACTGTTATATAGCACTGGAAGAAGATTATTACACTAGAGAGGAGACAGGCAATTGGGAGGCAGTGCTGTTTGTCCTCTCTTTGCTCTGATTGCAAGTGGAGGAAATCCAGCATTAGGTATTGCCCCAGAAGAAAAACCGGCTACTGTGGCCGAGAGCTGAATGCATATATTCAAAGCAGAATAATTGTATCCTGGCTGTGACTGCATCTGCCTGAACAACTGCCAGGAGGTGTCAGTTCATGCTGCTGGCTCCTTAGTGTGAGCCTCCAAAATGTTTGTTTGTAGCTATTCTGAAAGGTGATACTGTAATCAGGGTGTCTTGGGCTAAATAAAGGATGGATATTGGCAAATTTGTAGGGCTATTGTAAATGACAAATTTCTTCTTCATAATAGAAAAAGGTCCCAAGCATCATCAGAAGAGACTGCATTAGAAAATACTACTGAAGTGTGAAGAGGGCTGTTGCCAGCTATTTAGTCACCAGTCTCATTAGTCATCTGCTTCTATAGGCACAGATAGCCTGAGATCACACAAATGAGGACCTGAGTGATTTAATAGCCACAGGTAGTGACTATTGGTAGCGCCATCGGCTATTGACATAGCTTTGTTTGCAAACTTCATGTGCCCAGCCTCATTTGTGTGAGGCTATTGCCTGAACCTGAGTGTAATTTTACTCAACACTGACATTTTTACTTGTGCTTTGTTCTTCTGCTTCACCATTTTACACAGCAAAGACCTGTGTTTTGGAAACTAATGTGTAAAGTTCTCAAAAAGGATCTAAGTTTTTCAGAGAATCAGCTTTCTGTTCACTTGAAGAAACAACAGATCAGTATCAAAGTCCTGTGATGATAATGTGTTGTTATCATCTACTGATCTTGTAAAACTAAGACCAGTCAACACCTCATTCAATACTAACTTCAGAATTTTTCTTAATGGCCTGTTTGCAGCAGTGGCAGTGATTACAAGATGATGCCAATATGATTTCTTTTTAAAAGGATCTTTTTTCTTTATCCATGCTGGCAATGCAAAGCTGGGACACACGAATTAGTGCTGTAGTCTAGAAATTAAAAAATCAGAAGCAAAAGGAAATGAATACAGGAAATAAAAGTAGATGTGTCTGATTACTTTTATAGTCTGGAGAGGCAGACTCCTTTTTTACAGCTACAGCTGCTGTTATAGCATTGAAGCAAAGCTAAATGTTTTAGACAATGCTTATCTGAACACTCCTATTACTTACTCTACAGGAAAGTCCTTCTGAGCTTTTGACTTAATTTTACTTTCCACACAGTCCATATTCAGCATTTTTCTCTTCTACAAAGGAAAGTCTTCAGGATGAAAAAAATGCCTTGATGCAACATTAAAATTGTGATTGCAGTCGCCTAACATGGGGGAAATTTCTAGCTCTGCCCACATCTTCATCTCTATTACGCTGCAAGACCTCCTTCTATGGGATCAGCACTCTGCTCCAGGAAACAGTATATTGCTGGAAGATGTAAAGAAAAGTGTTTTACCTGTAAAGAATATCCATAAAGAGAATTGTGTATTACTGTGTGGTAGGTCAAAATCTAATAAATTACTACAGGGCAACTCATGAACCTAAGGAGACAAAATTACGATTACTTAAAGGCCTATGCTCTTTTTTTCCCCCTAGTTTTACAGTTCTGGATGCTGTATTTATTTTTTTTAATATATCAGAGGGCCAAGTAACTTTATTTTTCTTTAGGAGAAGAACTTTCCTTTGGGGAATTTAAAACAAAGTGTTATGCATTTGAGGTACACTTTTGCAGCTAGATTAACACTATGAGGTCTGTTGTGTGTGGATAGTTCAAACAGTTTTTAATGACATTTCCCAGCCTAACACTTGGGTTTAATATACAAGCCTTAAAATAAAATAACATTGTTTCTCTCCCTACTCCCTCTCCCTCTGTTGCTTTCTAAATGTGTTTTGGTGGAGGAGAAGGCAGTTTATTTTGTTTGGGTTTTCTTGGGTTTGTTTTTCTGAAGAGGCACCAGGGTGGCAAGGGGGAGTGACAGCAAGGCACGCCAGCTCCTTGGGCACAAAAAGAATCTCCTTTCCTTTGGGAAGGAGAAGCTGCTTCCTCGCCTTTTCCTTTTTTTTTTGGGCAGCCATCCCACCGGGCAGCCCTCTCCCTCCCTTCCTCACAGAGAGGAAAGGCAAACGGGTTCCAACTGCAGCAAAAGACTGCAGTTTCATCAGGCTGTCCCAGGCTCTCTCTCTGCACTCTCTTCCTTTCATCGATCACAAAGACCAAAATGTGTGTTTTTTGATAATTACCTCAGGTCTTCAGTCGTGACCTGCCATTATCAGTGTCTGTGTTCTTCCCTCCCCCTGTTAAGATGGGTCTGATACCTGCCCAGCTACAATGACTTTGTCCTTTCAATTTATTATTGCAGCTAGTGGATAAAATTCTACAAACAGGAATCTCAAAACAAAACAAATAAAAACGTTTCTTGATACTGCTGAAAACTGACCTTCATGTGCCGCCCTGTCTTCCTTCAAGGCCCGCTAAACCCACAAGAAAGATTCCCATTAGTAAATCACTATTGGATCATTAAACCTTTTTAAGACAGTATGTGCCTTACCAAGAGAATGAGGATTACGACACAGCAGTGGCTGCTGCCCACTGACAATCATGGGAACCGACCTCAGTAATAAATCCATGAATTATCTGGCTCACTTTGACCGGTTCTCACGCCAGAGCAGCTCCTTTGATGTGACCGTCAAAACCCAAGGATGCCCAATAGCAGTAGTCACCAACAAAACAATAGAGAAGTAATAATTCAATATAAATATGTAAAACCTGTATGCCCAGCTTTTGCAGTAGGGTATTTCTGTGCCTGTGGTGGAAACTGGAAACAAAAAAGAGAAACAGACCTTTTTTCCCTGTGTATTACCCTTTAAGGGAAGAAATTCTGGGCATGTTAGAAAGATATTTTTCAGCTACTATTAATGTGCATGATTTTTTCAGCTAAGAGAAGGCTTGCCGTTGCTTTTCAAAATCTGTCTGATAGTTCAGAAACAATATGCACTTAAGGATTGATCCTGGAGAGGGACCAAGGATGCTAGGCATACTCAGAGGAACTCTTCCACTTCAGTGAAATACAGTACTTCAGGCTTTTAAGCCCCTATAGGACCAAAACTTTAGAGCATGAATCCTCATTTGTCTGGTTTGTAAAAATATCTGGGTGTCAAGCCCCTTCTGATTGCTTAAACACGTCGGAAATAAAACTATTCATTACTCTGCTTCTTGGCTGCCCATCGGTGAAGTTGTAATAGTGTTATTTAGTTTCTTGTCCTTAATCTTGTCTAATTAGACCTCAGGATCCAGGGGAAAGATTGTCTCCAAACTCATGATCTTCTCGTCAGCATCCTTAACTAGAGTTTCTGGCCCTTACCATAAGCCTCCAGTTAATACAAGGTAGTAGTTGTCCTGGAGCCCAGATGCTAGTGAGGGAGACAAATTTTTGATGGCATAAGGGATAACATGGAAAAAAATTCCCTTCAAATTGTATGACTAGGTGAGAATCAGAATTTATTAAATTACTTTTAACCATTCATTTTTTTACTCTTAAAGCAGGACCAGCAAACTGTAGTAGATAGTAGGTATAAAAGATTTTAAGGTATCTGTTCTTCAAAAGTGCTGAAGTACCTGTGAGTGCACCAGCATGATGGGAATGAAGAAGTAGAGGATGCTGCTTCTGGATATTGCTGTGCTGAGCTGTCATGAGGGAATGACTGCCATGCTTGGGATGAGGGGAGTCCTGCCTGCCTTTAGGCAGACACTGCCTGCTCCTACTGGCTGCATCATATTTACCTCATGCTGCTGGGTGTTACCCACCCTGAGCAGCCCAGCAGCTGAGTGCAATCACCAGGAAAGCAAACAGGCAGGGGGTGACAGGTGCCTCTTCTAAATGACTGTGTTTATGAAGAAGTGTGGCAGTAGGCATGCCACAGCGAGCTACTGTGTACTGCCTGCATTCACAGACAGAGCCACCAGCAGCTCCCATCACTCCTTTCTCACCCAACACAGACTTGGGGACGTTGTGGTGGGAAGCTCAAAGGCGAATGCTTCAGAACACAGTTTATCATGTACACAAGGGCTCCCTGTGAGCCTCACAGCAAGCAGGGGAATCACGGTGGTAGGAGATTGTGCTTGTTGTCTCGCGTGCTTCACACACAGCTTCAGCCTGATTGCTGAAGGGGAGATGAGTGCAGTATGGTTGGAGGGATGAAAGCCACACAGCAGGCTACAGTAAGATGCTCCATTTTGATTGATCCAAAGCCACAGTTCAAACAAATCTGAGGCTGAGACTTTGGGACTGAGCTTGGGGTAGAGAATGAAAAAAAATGAAGATTAGATACTACAAAACTTCATCCTGATAAAATGAGACAGGCATTCCCTTAACTGAACAGAGGGGAAGATCATTCCTCTTTCTTTCATTTATTTCACTGGATCTTTTGTGCAGAACTGCAGCTTACACAATACCAATTAAGCCATTTATGGAATACAGAGTTGTCATTTTTGTCAAAAAAAGATCCCTTGCAAAGGATGCAGGGCCAGTTTGAGCGTACAGCCGCTTGGCAGCAGAGCTGCGGAAGGCACCCTGCTGTGGCCACGCTCCATCAGCCGCTGTGGCCTCGCCCAGGTCACTGCTATTCCCTGTCACACGCAGTGGGCAGCACCACCAGCCAGAGCATGTGTTGTAATATCAATTTATAGCCTGTTATTATTTTCCTGCTTTTGGGGGGAGCTGACACCTCCTAGCTTCGTTTTCCTGACAGTGAGACAAAGATTAGGCACAGCATAATGATGTTGTCAATATAGTTTGCTAAAAATATGATTAATTGAAAGAGCACATGGGAAACAAAGCATGGAAAAGCAGAAGGTAATGATTGACTGCAGTCACAAGGCAGTAATAAAAGGGGTCTAGAAAGCAGATTTTCAGCATGTAAATGAAAAAATTCAGGCTTTTAAAAGGATAAGAGCTTTCATAATTTCATGATCAGAGCGATTCTTAATAGGGCATGGCAATTGCTCTCATAAAAGGACTGTTTGGATAATGGTCTTTCAATAGTATTACCTAGATCTGTATGTGGTAATTAAATCTGCATTGGAATTTCATTATCATCACCTTAAATAAAATACCTTGCTTGGATAAAATATTTTCTCTTAAAACATCATTCAGAGTAAACTTTCCAACTGTAGTTCTGAAGGAACAATCCTAGCAGGACTTGAAATGAGGTTGTTATGTTTATTTTCAGTTTATCTTACTCTCCAGGAGGTGTTCCATAGTGAATCTGTACCTAGGAAAGACATTTACAGCTATGTTTTAAGACAGGAGTATTTTATAGAGAGGATCTTGGGGAGAGGTCATAGGAAGGAGGGGGGGAAAGTCTGGAGAAGAGATTGTGTCTTGAAAGCATTATTTTTCTTTTTTTTTCTTAATCTCCAGCAGTTTAATAAACACTTTACCTCGTTTGTGTCCTTTGACTGCCATGGTGACAACAGCACTAATATCATAGCACAGACTGCTCCCATAGTTCACCATCTTTGTGAACCCATGCAGAGGGGAATGAAACCAGACCTTCCTTGTCTCCCGAGGCAGCTGATGCCCTGGGATCCTGAGTTGGGTTGCAGAATCTGTTTCCCTTCTTTGCCTTGGTACTGGCTTTCTGCATCACCTTCAGTTCAAAACCTACAGGTGAAAAGCAGAGATGCTGTTGACCCCTGGCGGAGCAGTCCTGAGGATTACTATGTCCAAGGCCACGTGGTTCTTCATCACTCTGGTAATGGCACGTATTGTGAATGACACGTATTGAAATGACACAGACAGTCTGAGGTGTTAAAGAATCTGAGTCATACTCCTGATAATCCTATGTAACTCCCCTTTTTTTAAATGCTGCATTAAGCTGTTTAAAAGACAGCTTGTAAAGCTTCCATGTGCAGCCACAGACTCAAGGAAACACATTGCCTGTGATTTGGATTAATAATAGCTTCATCAGTACATGAAGTTGGCTTTATCAACAAATGCAGAGCCTTCATTACTCTACAGCTCACTGGAATTAAACGGGCACAATGCTAACCTGTGGAATTAAACCTGAAACCTGCAGGGCAGGGACCACGCAGGGTGGTGGCAGACATGGGACCACAGTGCCACCTCGTGGCCTCTTCGAGTTTATCAACAAGCAGAGGCTCGTTGCCCTGTAGAGAACAGCATGAAAGTTGTACTTGTTCATATCCACCATAAAACAAAAAATAAGGGGATAAGCAGCCTCCAGAATGTCCTGGGAACATAATAAATCCAGTGACTGCGTGACTGGATGTCCTTCAGACAGAAGTGGAAAATATGCCTTTATGAAAAAATTGGGAATTTTCATTTTCTGAAGATCTTATTGGTTGTAAAAGTCACGCAACATTTTATGTTTACTCACAGGCAAGATATTTCACATAAGATTGGGAAAAAAAATAAGAAATGGAGTATCTGCCAGAGATAAAAGATCAAGTTTGGATGTGAAAGCTCCTGTTCCCAAGGTTTCTAATAAAGAGTTAACAGTCTTAACCAGAAACTTATCTCCTGGATTAAATTGATATATAATTAGGGTATTGTCTTCCTTATTTCTGCTGTAGTGCATTCCCATGAACCTTTGCTGTGAGATGGAAAGCAATTGGTCAAGCTTCTGGAGAACAGAAATGAAAGTAAAAATACTTGAGATCCAGTATCTCAGAATATATCACAGAAGGAAATTCAGCTACACTTTGAGAATGTGATGCTAATAATAACAATAATGATGATTATAATAACAATAACAACAACATATTGATCTTATATTTGTTTGAAATACCTCTAGCCTGTGCAGCCATGTGTCAGAATGATTTTGTAACGTGCTTTTGACTGTGCCATCAGTCCTCTGCAAAATAACTCACCTTTTCTGGGGCTTCAGCATGCCAGTGTCATGAGTTACTTATTATTTAAAAGTAAAATATCAACACAGAGTCTAGGAAAGATGCTTCTTCTACCTGTTAAAAATAAATACCCCGTTCCTTCCCTTCATCATGTTAATCTAAGGCTCAGGCAACAGGGAGTCAGAAACTTCCATAACGGTGCAACCCATGCTGAAGGTAAACATTCCAAACCAGGACAGTGGGACCTGAAGTGATAGGATACCAGCAAGAGGACTGCTTCCCACTGCTTGTCAGGTGGGTGTTTGTCCTCTGTGTAAGGGCAAGTTTCAGGTCTGGCATCAAACTGAAAAGGTCATTAGGTAGCCTCTTCGAATCACAGAATGCTTTGAGCTGCAAGGGACCTTTAAAGGTCGTCTAGTCCAATCCCTCTGCAGTAAGCAGTGACACCTTCAACTGCACCGGGTTGTTCAAAGCCCTGTCCAATCTGACCTTGAATGTTTCCAAGGATAGGGCATCTACCACCTCTTTGGGCAACCTATCCCAGTGTTTCACCACTCTCATTGTAAAAGATGTCTTCCTTATATCTAGTGTACATCTCCCCTCTTTCGGTATATAACGATTACTCCTTGTCCTGTCACAACAGGCTCTACTAAAAAGATTGTCCCCAGACCCTTTTAAGTATTGAAAGGCTGAAATAAGGTATTTCTTTTCTCCAGGCCTTCTCTAAGGTGTTCTCTTCTCCAGGCTGAACAACCCCAACTCTCTCAGCCTTTCTGCATGGGAAAGATGTTTCAGCCCTCTGATCATTTTTGTGCCCCTCCTCTGGACTTGTTCCAACAGGTCCATGTCTTTCTTGTGCTGAGAACTCTGAGATGCTCTTCAGAGACTCTGCTTCCATTTTCCTAGCAAAATACCAGACACAGTATTCTATGTGCAAGAGCTATTCTGGTGACTTTTCCCAGGTTTCTGAGATCTTACATGTGATTATCCTTTTCCAGACAACTCAGAAGCTGGACTCACAGTGCTAAGAGCATGCAAAAATGCTACTACAAAATGACTTAAAACCAAAAATAATACTTTTATTCCTATTCTGTAAAACCATTCCTATACCTTTTCTGGGAAACTAATCAGTACCTGAAAATCACTTTAGCTGCTTCTAAAATGACCTATCATTTTCTGAAGTCGAAGACCGCAACTTCTTCCAACTTGATAAGGTATTTCAATGAGACCAAAGAAAAAGGGAGTAATCTGAGAGCCCTCCACAGCTATCTCAGTGCAGCTCAGTGGTAATTATAAGGGAAACTTCAAGATGGAATAATAAAATTAGGACTTCCAGGACCTTAGAAGACCCACTGACCTCTTCCCTTAGCGCAGCATGAGACCCTTGATGAGATGCTTGTGCAGCCCACTCTTAACAACATCCAGCCATAGGAATGCAATAATTCCTTAGATTACATCCTTTGGTCTTTGCGTTTAACTACTATTGGGCACCCCTTCTTAATATCTAAAAGGTGAAAACAACTCTTGTGACTGCTTGCTTTCTGCCTTAAAGCAAAGGTGATCCCATCTCTTTGCACCCCTGTGAAGTTTCTTTGTCATAAAAAACATAGTGTAAGACAATATTGTGTTTTCTCACGAGACACTCCTCTCTGCATTGGAGGGCAGCCCAGACAGCAGCATGCCTCCGGCACACCATGGGAAAGGCAGCCAAAGCCGTTATTTCCAGTGGTGCTTTCACATCAGGGCAAAATACTCCTGTATAAAGCATGGCCTGCCAGTATTAAGGAGTTATATGGGTGATGCAAGGGCCATGGCTTGCTCCTGGCAGCACGGGGGATCCCTACTAGAGCATCATCTGTCAGATGTGCTAGCCTCTGTTTTGCAGTCTAAGCTATTGTATTCAGTTAATATCAGTATTTCTTTTTTAACTGCAGCAGGGTACTGGGCTGGCTGGGAGGGAACTAATTTTCCCAATAGCAGCCCTCAGAGTGCTGTGCTTTGTGTTTG
Source organism: Brachypteracias leptosomus (assembly GCA_013401335.1). Classification (NCBI taxonomy): domain Eukaryota; kingdom Metazoa; phylum Chordata; class Aves; order Coraciiformes; family Brachypteraciidae; genus Brachypteracias; species Brachypteracias leptosomus. The sequence continues at coordinate 3,911 of VYZX01003578.1, read as the reverse complement.
TAGCTAGAAGGGTGTTGATAACACACCAGTGTTTTGGCTGCTTCTGAGAAGTACTCCCACAGCATCAAGGCTCTCTCTCCAATATTATCCATTCCCAAGGCCAGTAGGCTAGGGAGTGGGAGTAAGAATTTGGGAGGGGATACAGCCAAGACAGCTGACCCAAACTGACTAAAGGGGATATTCCCTACCATATGACTGTCATGCTTAGCAAGAAAAGCTAAGAGAAGGCTAGGGGAAGGGATTAATGTTTGAGACTTTAAAGGGTTTTTTTAAGGCTTCCAGAGTAACTGCTACGTGCACTGGGGCCCTGTTTCCCAGAAAGTCAATGGACTTTTCCTGCTGATGCAAAGTAGAGAATAAATTATGGTTTTGCTTTGTTTCCACATGTGGCTTTTCCTTTCTTTCCTTAAACTGCCTTTATCCCAACCCATGAGGTTTTTGTCTTATTTTCTTCCCCTGTCCTGATGAGGAGGGGATGTGAGAGAGAGGCTGGGTAGGCACATGGTGGCCAACCAAGCTCAGCCCACCACAGACAGGCACTTCTCCAGCATGAGAGAAGAGGTCCTCCCATTGCCCTCTTCCTTACCCGACAAATCATGGGCAGGGGTGGGAGGTGGAGGGCTGCAAGCAAAGAAGAGGAGCTCTTGCTTGAGCCCTGGATGCGGGTTTGGATGCGCAGCTGATGTGCTCTGCTACAGAGACGGAGTTGGGAACTTTGGGAGGAGGAGGGGAGACACGGAACCCCACTGCCACTGGAAGAGGCTTTACCCTGTTCTCATCTATCCTCCCCACCTGCCAGGGCAGCCACACCATTTGTAGGAGCTGAGAAAGTGTGGTAAGTGCTTTGTTGCAGGAATGACAAGGAAGAATTAAGACTCCCTTTGTCCTCTACGGTTATTTCTTTCCATCTCCCAAAGAATATCTGGGATCTCTCTTGCTCCACCTAACCATATATCAAATAACTCTGCATGGTGTGGGCTGTGCAAATGCATTGCAAAGAGACAATCTGTTTGTTCCTTGGGTGAACAAACACCTTGGAAAACAAACAACCACCACCTGGTCAGAGGCGTGCACACATCAGTGGCAACTGAGCAGGTCCCTGCTACCACAACTAAGAGATTCACGATAGCATCAAGTGACTATTCCTCTGTAGGGGGAAAGGTGCAGGAACACCCTTACCTGTCAGAATAGCAAAAAAAAAAAAAAAAAAGGAAAATACGGTATTTCTAAGTGCTGGCCAACAGCCTTGTCAGTGCCCCTCTAGGCAGACGTTGCTTAGCAGCCCTCTGCTGATTCCTAGAAACCCTATGGTTGGGCACGGGGTGTCCATAGGCAGTTTTCTGAAGGGAAGGCTTCCAGACGGCTGCTACACCTGGTCGGGCTTCCTCTGCCCGCCGGGACCTGCCCAGAGCGCTGAGGCTTCGCACACCCCCTTTCTGCACGACTCCTCCAAACTCCCAAGTGTGTGTCGACACACTCTGCTGGGCAGCGACGCCGCCGAGCCGGGCTCGCACAACAGCCGGCCGCGAACGCTCCTTCAAGTGTAAAAGGAGAGGGTCGGAGAGAATCCGACAAAGGAAAAGATTCGGCGCAAAGCAGTAACTGGGGGGAGGGTGGAAAACTACGGCTTCCCTGACCGGGAATCGAACCCGGGCCGCGGCGGTGAGAGCGCCGAATCCTAACCACTAGACCACCAGGGAACCACATAAGTACTCCCTGGATCCTTCCTGAAGGAGTATCTCGCATACCTGCACACCCCATGCACCTCACCCTGCTGCTGTCTCTGTTTTGTGCTCCCCTCTTCGGGGCAGTACCAAGTCCCGGAGGCAGCTGCATGTAGGCAAGGACGTTCCATTCCACCCCACGAAAGGGGGGGAACAGCGGAGTAGGGAAGAGAGAGGGCGCCTCAGGCGAGGCGGGTGAGGGGTCTTCGCCGTGGGCGGGCGGCGCTGGGACAGAGCCTCGGGTCCTGCCGCCGGTGCGGTGCGGGAGCGGCTCTGCCCCGCACAGCGCTGAGGAACGCGCTGCACAGCCGGGACAGAGGGCGGGCCCTGAGGAGGAAGGCGCCGGAGCGCGGGGCGGGCCCGGGTCCCCCGTTCCCGCCGGCGCGGGTTCCTGGACTGCTGGCAGCCCCTGGCGGGAGCGGGGCTGGTTCTCCTCGTTTCTGTTGCCGGTTCATGCTTCTCCTCACAAAACGGCTTTCTACAGGGTGTTGTAGCGGCTCCGGGGACGGCCCCGCCAGCGGTTACGGGAGGGGCGGGACGCGCGTGCGGTGCTGCCCCCTCCGCCCCGCCTCGTCCCGTTCCGTCCGCTCTCCAGGCGGGCGGTGGAAGCAGGAAGATCGCAGCTCCTCCGGTTTTCGGTGTTTGGTCTGCAGGGGAGAGCCCATCAAAAGGCCGACCTACCTCCAGTGGAAGCCCCTGGCTCCGCAGAGGGAAACCAGGCTGGCGGTTCGCTTGCCGTGTGCTGCCAGGGCCTCCTTGCACGATAGGTACGGATCTGTGACTGGTTTTTTTTTTGGCAAGGTTTATATAAGAGAAGTGAAAATTCTGCCATTGATGTAGATGGCATCTGCATAAGCCCTTTTTCCTCTGGCGTGTTGATTTCGTAAACAAAGTAGACCTGTGAGCTGTAGTAGCAAAAGTGATTTGCCCTATTTAAGCAGCGTCCATAATATAAGAGGGGTTGCTGTACACAAGCAAACTTCTCTGGTTCTCAAACCTTCCACCTCTGCAATGTGTTATATAAGAATCCTTTTCCGTGTTAAGATAGATAAGCTTCAGACTTAATGCTTGTGGACTCTGCAAATATGCCTTAGCTTATCTTTGGAAGTCTGAAAGCAAACTTAAGGAGACTTGTTTCCTTAGGGATGTACTCAGGAGGTTTGGGTGTTTGGTTTTCATCTCATCAGAGTCCATGTTCAGCCAATGGGTCATTTCATCCCAAATCCTTCACAGTAACAGGCTTGAACAAAATGTGTATCTTGATTGCAGTGAAGCTTTCTTTTGTCCAATGTGAGCAATGTTACTGTGCAGTGATGTAGATAACCTATAAAATGTGAGGTTGCAACCAGGCCCTCTTAGATACAGTCAGATGTCTTATGTACTGCAGGCGCTGCACTTGACATGTATAGTGATAGCTTTGGTAAGACCAGGGCGTGGTAAGACCAGACCTTAGTCCTTGAGGACACAAAGCTGTGAAGTGCTGGGAGCAAAGCACAGCTCACATTGAGGCACCACTAAGGCCTGAGGCCACTGCAAAGAGGGGGATGTGGTTAGGTGAGAGAGACCACCTGGTCCCAGTAGGTAATCTGTGCCTCTTGTTGAAGGCAAAGTGGGACCTAATTTCCTGTAACTCTGAGACAAGGAAAAAATTGCCAGTGCAAATATAGTGGTGATTTTTGGCCCCAGGACCTGCAAGGAACACCAACTGCATATTAAGTTGGTTCTATGCTGCAGAAACTGAGATAGCTTTAAAGGAGTTTGTGTGCTTCACTAGCTCCATGGTCTCATGGTTAAAAGCATAGACTTCCCCCCGGGGTGATTCTCGGATGGGTTTTGGAGGAGCACTTCTTTCTGTGTTTCTGTAGCTATGATGCTAGCAGCACTTGAGGCAGCTAAATTAAAATTAGGGTAGGTCCACATCAGCTGCATTTGCAGCATTGAAGGTGTGTGTTACAGAAGGGTCGTTGCCACTGTTTGTTCTTAGAGTGTCTGTTGTGTGACACCTCAGGGGAAGGCAGGAGTGATAGAAACAAAATATTCCCTCTGACAATTTCCGGGAAGTAGAGCCTATGAAAAATGGGATCTTACGGCTCATGGCAGGATGGGAGAACATATTTTCCATGTCTTAGGAAACTGTTAGATGCAGGAACAAATAATTCTTGCTTTGTTATCATAGAATAGTTTGGG
>VYZX01003577.1:0-58185 GCA_013401335.1 Brachypteracias leptosomus | reverse complement strand
CTTGGGGCTTTTTAGCCTAGATAAGGGAAGACTGAGGGGAATCTTATCAATGTGTATAAATATGTAAAGGGTGGGTGTCAGGAGGATGGGACCAGACTCTTTTCAGTGGTGCCCAGAGACAGGACAAGAGGTAACCGACACAAACTTGAACATAGGAAGTTCCAGCTAAACATGAGGAAGAACTCATGGCAGTGGAGTCTTTGTCTCGAGACATTGAACGCCTGCCTGGATTCTGTCCTGTGCAACCCGCTCTAGATGAACCTGCTCTGGCAGGGGGGTTGGGCTTGATGATCTCCAGAGGTCTCTTCCAACCCCTATCATTCTGTGACTATAGTTATTTAATTACTGGCTCTGCTGGGGCTGGTTGTACCTCTTCCAGTGGACAGTTTGGAGGTCCTTGTTTCCAAACAATGAAACCACTTACCATCACTTCTCTTTTAAATCAGAGCTTATATTTAGCTGGTACCTTCCATTCAGTCTGCTTACCAGCACCTGCATGAAGAAAAGCCATGCAACCATGCTGTTTATAGAAGGATCTAAAAGCTATCTTCCAGCCCTACCACTGCAGCTGAGTTGGAACAGCGTCAAGAAGAATGTCAGGTCCCACAGTATTTGCCTTGCTGTTGAGCTTGGTTATGACACTTCCTTCCCTTATGCGTTGTTGTACATGCATTTCTGTCCTGGGGAGATGAAAAGCAGAGCTCAGTGAGGGGAGAAAGTGTCTGCTCAGGATCCCAAAGAGCTGAGGACTTCTGAAAATGGGTGCTGTAAGCCAGGAAATGGGATTGTTTGCCCTGAAAACATTATTCCTTGGATTTAACACCAGCTGAAGGGAACTGGGATCAGTCCTGGTTTGTCCCAGCCTGTTGTTTATCTTTATACACAGCCTCAGGAACAGAAACTGCTGCAACAAGTTCTCTCCAGTGAACACTGGCTCTGCCACAAAAGCTGTACTCTCACCAGCACTGCAGATACTGAGGCAGAGGGCAGGGAAATTGTCCTTCCTGTTCATCCCCTCCCAATGACCATGTCTTTGGGACCATCATTTAGAGGGACTGTTTGGAGGACACAGTGCCTTAAAACAAGACACAGCACCAACGCCACAGGTCATTCTTTTGACCCTGTGTGAACTGCATCAAGCAGAGAGGATGCTTTCCCTGTTGGAGTTGGTGGGTGACTGGAGCCATTTTACACTATTTCCCATGTAGGAGGAATGTTTTGGGCTGCAGTAGGAGAGCACGTGTCCAGAAGATGCTCTACGGCCAACTGCCCAGCATGACTGGCTAGGTCTGCAGAGGATCACATGCTGTGCTGTCTGCCTGAGTGTGCTCTGCACAGAATGAGATGCAAGTGAGAGGGCAAAAAGCCCTCATCCAATTATTGCTACTGTCTTTATGCGTGAGGTAGGGAAAGTGAGCAAAAGACACACACTGGTGCTGGGAACTCAGTGGCCTTAGGTGGGTGAATTGAGAGACAAGATGCTCCAAATAAGTTTTTCCTTTCACATGTAATTCCTTTCCCTTGCCTGCCTGGGAGGATGGGCTACCTGCAGTGCTCCCTGTGGCAGGAGGCAGCTGTGGGGGAGCAAGGATGTGCATCCTTGGGCAGAGAGCAGGAGGAACCTGATGCAATACAGGAGGGGTGCAGAGACTGGCAGGCAGGGCCAGACAGCAGTGGGGGATATTCTGTCCCACTATGGGGGTTTATATAATGCCCTTTTGGCACTTGCCATGCATGGAGTGAGATGAAATGCACTGTTCTCTTGACCAGGGTTTCAAAATGCCATTAAGGGATCAGAGTGCGCTCCAGCCCTGCGTGCCTGGGTACTGGCAGCAGGCAGGGGAACAAAATAATTGATTGCTTTCTCCTTGCAATCCAAAATGGGTTCGATGTCAAGCCACTCATTGCAGTAGCTAGAATACTAACACAATTCATTTGAGCTGCAGCCCAGCAAATGGGTGGCTTTACTAATGGCTAATCTGGGATGATGGATGAGTTGGGGGAATGCTACTGCTGAGTAAGAAGGCAGCAGTGAAAGGAAGGCAGCAACAGGCTGGGACCCAGCAGGCACTGTCCCAGCTGTCTCCCAGCCAGCATGGGAGCTTTAAGGAGAGGCAGTAGGCAAGCAGGTTGGGCAGGTGTCCCCATCCCGTCTGTTTGAGGTGATCAAATGAGAAGTAACATCAGCATTTAGCCACCTGATTTTTGCCAGGTTTTTACAGATTAGCAAAGTGACGACAAGCCTTCTCTCCATCCTTCCTGCAGGATCTTGACCTTCTTAAAGTTTAGATTGATTTATTTATTTATTTTAAATCAAAAGTGCCCTGGGGTTGCCAGCATTCTCAGGTAAATGAAAGGCAAAGCTGAATGCAGAAGACAGGGCAGCAAGAAACAATAAGATTAGCGATCCCGTGGGAGAGCAGTCATGATAATTAGCAGCAGGCAGGGGCTGGAGTATTTCCCAGCACACCAGCCTGAGCTTCCCATGGATCCAGCGACTGGTCCCACCTCCCCAAGCAGAAGAACATCATTGTGTTTCTGGAGTGTTGCTCCTGATTTTCACTGGGCTGAGTGGGAGGAGAGGTTTTGACCATGGTCCCCCTGCCCTGCTTCAAGGCAAGGGAAGGGGATTCTCACTAGGGAATGTTTGATTACATCCCTCCTCCAAACCATGGCTCATGCTGAGGATTCACTTCATGGCAAGGCTGGTGGCTCAGGGAGGGAGGAATGCTGGAGCTTGTCAGACCCCTGGTTCGATCTGTATGGAGAGGACCATACTAGGCTCTCACAACAGCACCTTTCCACTCAAAAGGCAGCTGCTGTGCCTCCATGCACATGAACAGATTGACTTTCAATGGTTGCAGATTATGAAGGAGCCTCTCTCGGTTATTGATCACCTATTGATTACTCCAGCACTTGGTATTCAGCTTGTAAATAAGATTACAGAGTAAAACCAAAAAGGAAGCAGACAGATGATAAGATTCTGCTCATTTACAGTAAGCTCAAAGAAGTTTTCCCCCTCCATCCACCTTCAGCTTTATTACAAAGTGCAATAAAATACCCTGGGGACAAGAAGGAAGAGAGAAAAGTGATTCAAAAGGAACATCAAAAGGCACCTCTCTATTTTAGCATGTTAAGTAGGAGGAATAGAGAGATGCTTCCAGCCAAACAGGGCAGCTGCTTCGAGTGCAGCAGTCCAGCGCCCTCCCTGCCGCCCCCAGGTCAGCTCTGCTCAGCCCAGGGCTTCACCACCTCCATGTTGGAAAGACAGCTCAAACCCCATGTATTTTTGTAAGATTTCAGATAAGTTTATATTTTGATGGCAAGCATTTGAGGTGTTAGATGGGAAGTTCAATGCAATAGGCTATTCTGTTTTCAGCCCCTCTCTGCAAAAGAGGAAAAATAATGTATTCCTCTTCTTTCTCCATGCTGCTGCAGCGCTCTGCTTTGGGCTCCTAGCAGCGCCAAGTGCCCTGGATCTACCAAGATAAGCTGAAGGAGACTGTGATTTAATTGCAAGACATTGAAGAGCACCTTTGTCAGCCCTGGAAGCATCAGTCTTGTGATACCAAGTGACTGAAGGAAGTCCCAGCTCCTGGAGTCATGGGAATTACTGAGGATTTTTAAATCTGGAATAAACGTAGTCTCTTCCACTGGACAGCAATGGGAAGTTTTTCCCAGCATCATCTAAGGGCAGGGAATGAATCTTCCCTCCTCTGAGCATCAGCCAGGACATCACCATAGGGAGCTCTGCAGGCACTGTCCAAAAATGAGAATCCTCTGAACCTTCATTATAGCTGCCACTGCTTTAAGGAAGGGAACAATCTCCATGTTTTGAGTTCATTTAGGACCTGGCACCATCCAGCTCCAGGTGCTTTGGCAACATTTTTCAGGAGTGAACTTCTCCCTTTGTAAAAGTATAGGTTGCTCCAGCTTTCCCATGGGGGGGTCTCAAAGAGACTTGAGAATATTTGGTCTAGTTTTCTTTTCCTCACAAAGCTTTGCAGTGATCTACCCTTGGCAGGAATTATGCCAAGTTATTATCCTTCAGTGCCATGCCAGTGAAAGCTGTAACCCTCACCCCAGCCTCCACCTGGAAAAATTTGGACCCCGAAGCACTTACAACAGCTCGTGCCATTGCTGTTGGCAGTGGGGCATCTGCATCGTGCCCCTGCCAGGGTTTCACACCATGTACCACCACTGACACCAAGCACAGAGTGTTTTTGTGATGAGCAGTGGTCCTTCAAGAATCAGGTTTTTAAATATAGCGGGATTGACAACAAATCCAATTAATGCATTTTTAAATACCAGCTCCTGAATTCTTATCTTCTGCTTCTAGGTGTATATCCCCCAGACTCCTTGGGTGTTTTATGAGATCTTGAAATGTAATCCTTAAAGAATACATTGAGAATTCCATTCCTTGTTCAGTCTTGTGATTTTGGAGGCTGAGGTCTGAAGGAAAAAACAAATATCATGAGACACATGGTGAGACAGTGAGAACCAGCAGTATTTTGTGCTGGTGGAATTGGGACGTCAGGAGCTCTGTTCTGACCCCTATGGGGCAGTGCCAGCCTGCACTAGCCTGGGGAATTTATAGTGTTGATTGAAAGAGTGTGATGCTGAGCAGTTTTGCTGCAGGAGAAGACAGGGCTGCTGCAGTGCTAGGGTGGGCCCAGAGTCACTGCTTTGTGGGATCAGGGCTAGGGCAGCAGGGCACCACCCCCTGGCAGGGCAAAGCCAGCCTCAGCAGCCTCTGAGCTCCAGAGGCCCGTACTCTGGTCTTGACCTCTATGCATTAGGGACTGCCACAAGCCCTGAAGCATGAGGTATGGGATCCCCTTGACTTCCACAACCCATTATCGGGGATATTAGTGCACATGTATGCCCCTGCTTGTGACCTGCAGTGCTGCTAGTGCATGCTTCCTGCAAACCCCACACTTTCCACTGCATGAACTGATGGACCTTGTGCTTTAACAGCCTTTAAGTAGCTACTGACATACCCTTTTTCTGATGTTAAGAGGAGGGAAAAGCCTCTGCTTTCTTCAGGGCAGGGAGTTCTGCTTGTGACCAACAGACACTGGGCATCTGTGGATTACTTCTTGGGGTAAGGAAAAAGATAAAAGTATCTGAAGTCAGTACATGCGTGGGGTGAATTTCTGGAATGGATTGTGCCTCCAGGGGAAAACTGAAAGACATCTACAAAACCTCCCATATACAGTTTCTGTCTGCCAAGGGATGAAGTAGGTTCTGAGCCATGGAATCATTGGCATAAAGCTTCCAGATATTTGCAAGTCCAGATGAAGATCCCTTCCCCCTTTGTATGTTTTCAAGCCCATGGCCTCATCCAGCTGTTGGAGAATTTGTGGGTTTTCAGCAGACCGTCCAAAAACCCACCTGCCACCTGAGGAATAGCTGTCACACTTCACAACCCCACTGCCACCTGCTGCTGGGCTGGAGTGGCTGGGGAGGAAAGCTAGCAGTTGCATTTCCCCAGTGAGAAAAGTCCTCTCCAGACTTTGAAAAGACACAAACTGCCCACAAGAATTCACAAGAAAAAATTACTACGTCCTGTTCAAAAAGGTGAAAAGACAGGAAAAATTTATAAACAACTCCAAAAATGACTGCTGGGACTAGAAATACGAGTGTAACCACAGCTTCCTTTCTGCAGTGCACGTCTAAAGTGCAGATGCCTACTACTGGCCCTGCTGTGCTGGAGCTGGAGCCTGGAAAGTAGCCCAGGAAAATGTTCCCTTCTGGGGGCTGGGGATGATGCTGGAGATGGCAGCATCCTCAGCCCAGGTGGGAGTCCCTGTGCCAAAAGTAGGGAGCACTTGAGCAAGGGATAGAGAGGTGAAAACCCAGGAACACTAATGACCCTGTCCCAGAGCTGAATGAATGAGCTCAAGCCTCTCCTGGGGTCTGCCAGAACCAGCCCCCATCCCCATCCTCTGTGAAGGGGTGATATTACTCCCCCTAGCCCCCTGGGAACGCAGCTACAGTCCTCCTGAGACAGACAAAGGCCACTTCAGACCCCAGATACATCCTTCCTTTCAGCCTGTTACCCTTTGATTCATGTTGGCAGAGAGTGCCCGGGACTAGAGGCTCATTGCATGTACCAGACCCACACTTCCCACTACCACTAGCACTCCCACCCCTGCAGGATCTCCACCATGGAGGAATTTATAATGTAGGCAGGAAACTGGGGCACAAACGTGTGCTAGGACTGAGAATGCCAATATCTGAATACCTTCAGTTCCTTTCTCCAAATAAATCACCGCATGACTGTAATTATTGTGCTTGCCCTGGGTACACACCAGCTTAATATCGAAAATGAGTGTGGAGAATTTATTATTGCTGATCCTCAGTCTTTCATTTTTGATATTAAAACATGTTTAATTCATTGCAACATATATTAAAATAAGGAAGGCCACAGGCAGCGCCTGGTTTCACTTGGGGAGAATTTGGTTGCCAGGACTTCAGCAATGTTGCCGGTGTAGGGAGCTGGACCATGCTGGCTCCTGCACCCTTCCATGCCAAATGCGAGTTGAAGTCTGGCTGAATTGTATCGGATTCCACCTCCACACTTTCTCTGGCTGTGGGTTTGTGGTTGTTTAGACACCAAAACTAAATGTGTTATTTTCCCTGGAGAAGCAGGTTACAGCATAACTTATAACCTCGTTAGATGCTACAGGAATGAGAGGTTTCTGGGGTTTTAAGCTTTCCAAAATAAATGGCCATCTCTGTTAGTATGAATCAGCTCTTGCTTTCAGAAAATGTCTTTTTTTTATGCTACAAGAGCCTTTGGCCTTCAGTGCCCAGTTTGCATCGAATCTTCAACTATTGTGAAAGCATTTCTTGCACATCCTGGAAACATGCTGCAGAGCTGAAAACTTTTTTGCTCATTTTGCTTTTAAAAACAGCAGCATGGTATGGCTTGTGCAGGGCAATGGCACCCTGGCCATTAGTGCCAAGCAGGGCCTTGGCAGCTGCTCTGATGTAAGCAGGATGCTCAGCAAGCACAGGAGCCAAGCTAACAGGCCCCACTGCCTACGGCTACATTGGAGACACTCATGAGCGTCAGTATCCACCATGACGGCAAAGACACATCCAAAGCGGGGCAAGGACACACACATCTGAACACCTGGACTGGCAACGCATGTGCATCCTGGCAGAGCATTTCCTGGGACCATGGCAGCTCTCAGCCAACAGATCTGAAAGGAATGTATGAGGCAGGGTAGGGAGCAGGGAGGGTCCAGGGATGAGAAGACATGGAGCAGACATGTGTCCACTGTACTTATGGTCCCCCCAACTCAAGGTAGCATAGGCCAGGTGGGGAAAAGGCTGAGGATAGGGGAAGGCAAAACTGAGGCAAGGAAGCCCCAGGCAGGAGGTCTCCCTGGTTGCAGCAGTGCCATCTCATGCAGCACTGCCCTAGACCGGGCAGCTTGGCTTCCTGTGCTCATGTCTTCCATGACCACACCAAGCTGGGCACCAAGGGTGAACCAAGCATACACTGGCAGCATCTGCTCCTCTGGAATTACAGAAGCAATCCACATCAGCTCCATTCATCCACCAAGGTGCTTTTCCCATTTCCCCTGATGTGAAGGTGCCAAGTACATCCCTGGCTGTAGCTCAAGCATCCATGAAGTACAGTTCATGCAGTGCAAGGTAACCAGGAGGCACTGGCTACGCTGAACAATTCATCACCCCTGGGAGCCCAGTGTCAATCTCCCATGAGTGGGTGGTGCATCACAACACTACAGCCCTGTCACCCCAGGCTGGGTGTTGCCTTTGCCTCTGACTTGGGGAGGAAGGAGGGTGTGTACTTCCCACTTAGCCAGGGTATCTCCAGTGCCATGGTAACGGACCACCCCTCCTGGGGCAGCTGCATGCAGCTCCGTGGGTCAGATACCCTCTAAATCACCCATGAAATACAGAGGATGGGATCCATTCCTCTGATTGCATCTGGCCAGGACATGTCTGCATTTTGCAGCATGTGAAGGTGGAGGACTCCTGAAGGAAACCCTCCCTGTTAACCAGCTGGAGGAAAAAAGAAGAGGCAGGCCAGCAGCAGCCCAGCTGCCCTCTCTTTCAGCTGATGGCTCACATCTTGCTTCCTCACATCTCAGCTCAAACAGAAACTGCTCTCTGGTGGATGAGGGCATTTTGTCTTCCCAGGCCCCATCCATGACTCTGCAAAGCCTGCTCTCCTCCTGGTGACACCGATGCAAATCTGATGGGAGTGGAGCTCGTCCAGCCACAGGGCTGGGAAGGGCAAGAAAGGGGAAGAGTAAAGCACAGAAAGGAAAGAAAGGGAAATGGAGAGAAGCGACTTGGCTCACCGCAGCACCTCCTTCCCCCAATTCCAACAGCTCCCTGAATTAGGAGCAAAGCCAGCCAGTGCTGGGCCCCCACTTGTGGCTGTGCTGGCAGGATGGAGGAGGCAGGATGCATCTAGAGGTGTGTGATGGGAGTCATGCTGAATTCCAAACCTGGCCCAGGGGAAATCTGCTTCCTGGGCACCATGCTGTCCCACAGCAGGGACAGGGATGGGGAGGTGACAGTGCTTCGCATTGCCATGGCAACCTGCAGAGAATAGCTCCACCTTGTGCATCGTGTAATCTTAAGGATGAGTCTTGGCAAATCAATAACCTTGGCAGGGACGGTGATGGGCTGAGATAGGGTTGGGCTGGGTGTCCCCTCCTGTGAGGTTGGGGACAGTGGCCTCTGGGCACCAATTCGCTAATCTGTTTGGAGCAGTTTTGCCCTATACCAAAATGGCTGAGCCAGAGGTGCTGTTTCAGCAGTGGCCTAGCCCCAATGGGGATACTGGTGTTTCTCTGCGCCTCAACTCTATTGGGAAGTTTCTCTCATGATAAGGCTCTTGGTGGAGCCTTGGTTAGCACATGGTAATTGAGAGACTGCATCATACTGAACTGATGGGGAGCTGGCATCCTCCATGCTTATGAAGTTGGCTGATTAGGAAAATGCTCTTCCATTTCTAATGCTGCAGAGGTTTGGGTCAAGAACCTCCTCAGAGAAAATCAGCAACCTCAAGATGCTCTTACAAAACAAAGCATTTCTGCCCTGGCGGGCAGCTCCATCAGGATGCACTTCCATCCTTACGCTGTGGTGTGACACATGTGCCTGCCTTGTGGTGCCTGCTGGTGATTCAGTGCCTTTTTGTACCTTCACTCTCCCATCTCATCATCACGGCCACACATGGATCCAGAGCATGAGCGGGAGAGTGGGGCTGCCCACCTTTACCCCTGCCTTTTCTGAAGCCACAGATCTATTTGCACCTCCTAGAAAAGGAGGTTTTGCTGAGCCACATTCTGGGAGAAAGCCCTAGAGGCTGCATACACCCTCCTGGCATCTTCGTGGGAGTGAAGATGAAGTCCTGCCTAGTCAGCCTTGCCCAGCCTCAGGGAGCTACTCTGCCATAACATGTCCCTTGGACATGGTACATATCCCAGGGCTTCCCGGCTGCCTGGCATGGACACAGTGCTTGCTGAGCCTGAGGCTTCCCCAAAGCAACGGCCAGTGAGGAGCCTGCATGAGATGAGTCTCTGTGTGCTCAGCAGGGGACAGCATCCCCAGCCAATTCATAGGACCATTTAAAACATGGATGAACGCGCCATCACGCCCCAGTGGCAGCTGAAACCTGTGGCCACCCTGCAGACCTTGTTGTCCCTTGTTCAGAGGCAGACCTTTGCCTGTGGGTGCCAGCCAGACCTCTGGCCACCCCTGCCCTCTCCTTCCCTGATTCTGCCCTAGACACCACTTACAGCCTTCCCCCAGCACCCATGTTTATTTGGGGTTGATCTGTGCTGAGGCAGAAAAGCCATTAAGGCAGTCTTGTTAGTACAGAATAAAAGAGGTCTGCTGTGTGCCCATGGCCACTTTAGAAAGCCAGGATGAGGGCAGTAAATAAGGTTTCACTCTATTACAATGATTGGAAAGTCTTGAATGAGAGCAATGAGCTGGCAGAGCTGCAGAGGTGTCCTCCAAGGGGCAATTGCTGACCAGCAGTCTGCCAGCATGGCACTTTGCTCTTCACTTATCTTTCTGCTGAGCCAGAGATCATTTCAAGCTCCTCGTGCTGCCCGAGGTGTCCACGGTTGCCTCTGGGGTCCTTCTGTAGACAGGGCAGGGTGGAGGTCCCCTCTAGCAGCAGCTGTCTGGCATTTGGCTGAGATATGAGCAGCAAATCTGCTTCCCAGGGATCATGAAGAAAAGTAAAACATAGGAAGGGTCTGTCACAGGTGGTGTGGAGCCTGAGCAGCAGCTGTCCCCAGCTGGGATGCAGAGGATTGTAGAGATCTCTGCTCCCACTCTCTCCCTTCCTGTTCTCAGTACTTCTGTGTGTCAGCTTCATCTCAGGTGCCATAGCAGCTCAGCTTTCCTCTCCTTGCTGGTTGTTGGGAGACTTAATTCATTAGCATTAACGAAGCATGTCTGGTTCTGCTGCAGGGGCATGGTGGTATGGCTCAGCTGAAGGTGTCTCCAGCTCCAGGTTGCTGCCTGACAGAGGGGACATGCTGTCAGCACCAAGTGGTTATAGATGTTGGTTTCCCCTGCTGCTTAGTCACAGGTGGGCTTAGTCACAAAACAGGCTGTGAAGTTCTGTTTAGGGTTTATGGGGTCCCCAGTCCATTATAGCATGTCTGAGCAGCTCCAGTGTCCCTGCCCAGGCTGGCAGCAAGGGCTGATCTGAGTGATGTACTGTCCCAGAGACACATGTTCTCTCCCATAGCATTAGGAAAGGAGCAATGCACACCCAAGCCCTTGCAGTGCTTAATTCATCACTCTGAAGGACAATGCCAGGTGCCTAAAATTAGATGCCCACCTCCTAATTTAGGTGCTTCAGTAAACAGACTGATTTGCCTTTTCCTTTTCCCTTCCTGGCACTGCTCAGAACCCAGAGGCTTCCAGGGAGGTGCTCTATTCTTGGGCATATTGGACCAATCCAGCAGTACTAGGTGTAAGAAGCCCAAATCCTCCTGCATCTGATTTACCCTGGGTAGAAGTCAGGGCCTGGAAAAGGAAAAGCTGTAGTAGTTCCCCCATCCCTGGCAGGGAGAGCCCTCCTTGTGCTGCAGAAGCCTGGTGGCTGGCAAGTGGCTGTTCCAGCAGCTATTAATTAGCATTATAAATAAGCAGCCTGATACCTGGCCTCAGCATCCCTGGGATGGGCTGGAGGATGTATCTCAGCCTGGCAATGCCCCATAGCACCTCTGGAAGGGACTGAAGTGGTTTGACCCCTACTGATTCCATGACAGATAACCAATGCAGTAGGAACGTGCTGGACACAACCAACAGCATTGACACCTAGCTGGGGCTATAGCCTGTGTAAAGAGAGTCACGGGGACAAAACAATGCCATCCTGGTCCTTGCCCAGGGGTGCTCACTGCAGCTGGATCCACTGTTCCCTCCTCATGCCTGGAGAATTGGGCGGCTGCCTGGTAGCTTCCTGTGCAAGGCTGCAGCTGGAGTGATCTGCCCTGAACACGTTTCGTAGGACATGTCCCATTAAGAAAAAGATCAGAGTTCCCAGAAGCTAAAAATATCACCAGGCAGCAGAGTTTGGTCAGGAGATGGTAACAGAATGTGGGAGTGTGGGGCAGAAGGTGTAACTTCACTCCTCCAACTCCTCTAGTAACAGGGCATGGGGAGAAGGGTAATGAATCAAGCCTGCCATCATGGACATAAATTATAGGTGAATGAGTAGCACGCATGCCGTGGTAATTCAGCTCTGTTCTGTGTTACTCTGCCTGATCTGTGGAGGGTGTAAGATGCTGGAGAGTCTCAGGGGTGCCTTGGGGCTGTGCCAGAGTGCAGCAGGGAAGGGGGCAGAACCGCCTGGCTACTGAAGGCTGAGCACTGACAGGATGCCTCCCAGCAGACAGCAGTATTGAGATTCTGGGGCAGTGTGGAGATGCTGTGAGCTGTTGTGGCCTGTAATCTAGTAGTGACAGCACTGCTTTTGAGTATGGCAGCCTCTCGTTCTACATGAAAGACTGATTACAAACACAGACTCTAACTACCTCAGCTCCTTCAGAGTCAGCTCTGTCCGCTCTTCCCAAGCTGTCAGATGCTCTCTAGCAAATGCCTCTGTCTCCTTTCCATGGCCAAATCAAAGCTATTCTCTCCTCATGATCCAGCTGCTTCTGTTTTACCACTAGTTGAACAGCGGGGAGAAGAGGAGAAGGGGCAAGGAGGGGAGAAGCCCTTTAGCTCTTTGTAGCAGGATCAGTATCGCTGTGAGGTTCAAGCCCCGTGTGGCATGGAGGGGACAAAGGCCACCGGCCCTCTCTGTCAAGGGAGTACCTGGCCCATAGTGAGCCTTGCTGGGGCAGTGATCTTCATTCCCTGTCAGTGGCATAGGGAAAGGGATGGGCAAAGGAATTTGCTCTTCAAAATAATTTAATGACCTGTCCTCCAGGTGCATCCCATCCCAGCAAGGGTGAGAGCACCTGTAAGGTCCCTGATAACCCCAGCAGGCTCCTACCACAGCCTGGAAGGAAAACAACTCAAAAAAAGCTGTGGTAACACATCCAATTAGCAAAGGCTAATCTTCCCTGTACCCCATTGCTGCTGGCTTTTGGAAGGAGCTGGACAAGACGATTGGCAGCCCCAGCAGTTTTGTGCAGATGGACCAGTCTAGTCAGGTGAGGAGCTGGAGAACTGCCATCTCCCTGGCCAGCTCTGGCATTTCTCTGTTCTTTAATTGCTGCTGCAGATGGAATCAGGTAGTATGTATCCATCACCTCTCCTGCACCCAGCCTGATCCTGCCAGGACCTCCTGGTGGGTTAGCACCCATGGCAGCACCACAGAGGTGCCATTCCCTGGGTGCTGCATCCCTGCAGGGGTTGGGCTTGGATCCCCAGCTGAGCAGCTTACTCTACTTACTCTGCCCTGGGTGTTTGGGCTGTGAGTGCTCTTGGCCTGAAGATTTGTGCTCTCTCAGTCTGGCTTCCCTGGGTGGCTGTGCAGCTTGTGCATGCTTGACCCCCTGGTCTGCCCTCAGCTTTAGGGTTAAACAAGACACCACGTTAAATCCCAAAGATGATATCTGGCAGGTTCCATGAAAACCAGCAACTGAGCAGAAGAAAGAAATCCCTTTTCCCATCCTCCATGATGGGGGAAAAAAACCTACTGTGTAAGATCAATGACTCCATAGTAACACTAGATGGAAGACTTTGAGTATCCCCTCCCAAATAAGCTTCACTTCAGGCTGATATCTTCAAGGGAGGCTGAGAGACAAATCTGTAGAGGAATAGCCTTCCTTGGTACCTGTCAATCCTCTGTCTTCCTACTCTGTTCATTTAGCCCAGATGTGAGTAATTGCAGCATCCCTGGTATAGAGCATCCCCGCCCTGGGAGGATTGTGAGATATGAATCCAGGACTGCCCCAGTCTAGGCCATAAAGTCTCCCTAGCACACCTATAGCAATAGCACCAAGCTCACAACTACTGTACAGACCCAGCCAAAAGCCTTCACCTTGCTGTGATGGTCAGAAACGGGTGTCCATTGCCTTGCATCCAAATCTGTGCTGCAGATGCATGTAAAGGCAGCCTTGTGGCATCTGTGTGGCAGTGCCTGGGCTGCTGTAGGTGCTTCCCCATGAGATACAAGGTGAGTACAGCTCCTGTGGTAGGAGTCAGCCTCAGCCGGACTGCAATCCTGCCAAACAGGAAAATAACTCTTTACAGATAAAATCACCCATCTACTGCTGAGAACATTGGGCTTTGCCTCCAGAGAGCTCCTGTGGGCATCCAAACTTGCGCTCATCTACCTAAATTGTTATGTGAAGAACACTCTTTTTTCCCAATTTGAAGGACTGTTTTGCTGTAATTGGAATGGATTTCTAATCACATGTTTAATTGATGCCTTTGAGGACTGAAGAGGAAGCAGCTGGACTGAGGAATGTGTTGTGGATGATGGGCTTTGGGCACATGGAGAGACAAATCTGGGAGAGGCAGGAAAAAGGTGACCAGGAGGCTGGTGGTCCCTATGCCATGGCCACTAATGGACTTTATTCCCAGACCTGGACTGGGCATCTCACTCCTGTGAGCAAGGCAGATGCTGCTACCAAACTCTGCAGGAGTTACTATGTCACCCTGGGGATTCCCAGTCCGCAGCTTATGCAGGGTGCCTGTGCCCACCTTGCAGGTCCCTTCAGCCTTCCTCTGTGTGCCTCAGGCTCCCTGGCTCTGAAAGTTGTGGAGCAGGTGGCTTGAAAGCTTCATGCTCTTGTTGCCTGTCAGTGACTCTGGGCAGACAGAAAGAAAAGGGAGAAGCCTCCTCACAGCTGCAGTTTTGAAATTGCCAGTTGTGGGCTGCCTGGGGCTTGCTGCTTTCCTTGGCATCACACACAAAGGCGCATCTCCATAGTCCCCTGAAATAATTGCAGGTGCTGGTGTGCCCATCTCGCTGGTGACAAACCTTTTGGAAAAGGCAATGATGTCCCTCTGCTCCTAGCTCTGTTCCCTTGTGCTGCTGCTCCTTTCTCAGCTCGTGAGCCTGTTGCTTTATATAAGCTGCTTGTTCTCAAGCGCTGATAGAGCTGTTTGGTTCCCACCCCACTGGGCTCTACAAACTCATTTTATTTTTCCTTGGCTTAATGGGATGTTTATTCCACAATAGCCTTTCCTCAACACCCAGCAGGAGGGACTCTGAACCACCACCCCAACAATGCTCTGACTTTCCCACTGAACAGAGGAGCAAATGCTGCCTCTGTGCTTCAGCTCCTGGCACTGCTAGGGTTGAATGCTGGTCCCCAAATTGCACTGAGAGGGCTTGTGCCTGGCTGAGCTCATTTCTGCCTGGGGAAGAAACTCCTCATTTGATTTGGAGTCTGAGGCCTCTTCAGCCTTAAGCAGGTAGGGCTGAGGCTGGGATGTGTGCCAGAGTCCTGCCATGTCGTGACAGTGCAGCTATAACCAGGCAACAAGGATCTTGCTTAACAACTGTCAAACTTGTTTCACAACAACTGCCAAACAGCGATCAGGTAGTCGTGATTTCTCCTACTTACTCTGGCTTGGAGCGAGGGACAGAGTAGGAGGGGGCCGCTCTGCTTTTCTTCTATAACAGAGAAAACCCAGGTATGCACAGATCCCGTTTTCATCTGTCCCCCTTACACAAATGTGACACTTGCTGTGCTCCTCACATTCTGTCCTCATCTGATGCCCTCTGCATGCTGCTCCCAGGGCAGTGAGGGTTGTACTGGGGCCGATGATCTCACAACAGCAATTGGTACCACCAGCACCTCTGGTTTAATCAGTGACTGCACACATTGTCTCTATGATACATCTGTCACATGCTGGTGTTATCTTTCTTTACCCAAGCTTCCACTGCTGGGGTAGCCATGCCTGCTGGTATGGGGTTATTTTGGAGAACAAGAGCCTCCTTGAAGTTTGCTTTTTGCTTTCCATGAGCTCTGTGGTGTACATTTGTTGTCTTGGTCTCACCTCCAACCTGCTGTTCTTTCTGACCATCAAAAGTCTCAGCAGCCTCTAGTCTGAGGTTCCTCCAGTATTGTACTCAGTGGTGAAACCCCTGATCTTGCTGTCACAGATAGCAAGAGTCCCTGTGGGAAGAGCAATAAAGGCAGCTAATTATTGAGAGGCTAATCCAGCACCAAGCAGAAGTGTGGAAAAGCAACAAGTGTTATAGTATGAACTCAGAGGTCTTTGTCTCATGTACAGGCAGGCAGAGAGGGGCATAGGTTTTTATGGAATAAATTGTGATATTAAAATACAGAAAACCATTTGAGCTTTGTTACATCTTCTTCTCAATCTTCATTCTGGAAATATTGTTAAAATTTCCTTTCATAACTGTATCTGTAAAGGGCCAAAAAAACAGGTTTAAAATAGCCACATAAAGGAGACAATTAGATGTCAACAGACAGCCTTGAGAAGGTGCAGGTTGTGTTCAAATAGGAGAGGACATAAATCTGGGTGAGGTAAATGTAAACCTCTAGGACAACACGAGTTTTAAGGTAGGACATGCTGAAAGCATAAGAAAGTGTCATGAAGACTATGCCAACATCATTAGAAGGAAGGCAGTCAGTGCTGTACTGGCTTGTTGAGTTTCTGTGGCTGCAAAAAGCTCTGAGATCAGGGCATTGCATAAAACCAAAATTAATTTGCTTACATCGATATCATAAACCTCATTCACGTACTGTGCCTTTTTCTATGGCAGATAAATCTGAAGAACTGTCTCAAACTGAGATGTCAAAAGAGGTTTTTGGAAAATACTGATGAAACAAAGAGCAAGGAATTGTCAGAATCAGGCAGGATTTCTCCAAGGGCTCTGAAGGACGAGCATTATGGAGCTACTGAGCTACCAACAGGGCTGGGTTCCCTGCTGCTGAGATGAGCACTGGTATCGTATGAATGAAGGCAGCAAGTGTGACTGCATGTGGAGAAAATAGACTTGACTGCAAGGTCCAAGCTAGTGATCCATTTGAGCTTTGCTTATAGGTTTAACTGAAGGCTCAAGCAAACACTTTATTTCAGCTTCACTTACAGGTTTAATACACCACTATTGCAGGTTTTCATGGATACAATGGAAGAATGCACTATAACAACCTAAAAAGTGTGCTAAATATTACACGTGTTTTAGTTAATCACTCACATTTGCAAATTTAGCATGCTAAGTATTTGCTTACCCCTCAGGATAAGGGCTCTCAATCCCCAAAAAGTGACCTTGGCTGATGTCCTGACCTAAGGGGGAAGGGTTTCCATACAGGTGTGAGGTAGCATTGGAGAGGTGACTCCCAATTCCCAACCCAAACCTTAGGGTTTTTATCCCCTGATTTATGTGACTGTGGACAAGACTATGCCTAATTGGATTATCCCATCTGGATACACAAGGTTGTACCTCCAGGTTCTCTTTGTTTTACTTTCTCAGGCGACTAGTGGTTTGGATTGAGACCCAGGATATATTGTTTGTTGAGAGATTTCAAGGCTCAGCTCAGGTTTCAGTCCTTTGCATGGTGCAGCACTGCCCCGTTTGGTCTATGGCTTATGGACAACTTGGGGCTGAGCCATCTACACAGCTTCTTATGGGTCATCTCTGCTTAGATAGGGCCTCAAGGTGATTCAGGGCTGGGTCACTTTTACAACCTCTGTGAGGTGCCCACATGCACTAGACATTACCGAAACTTTTTTATGAACTATGAGCCAGACGATCAATACACTGCAATTTTGTAAAAGCTTGATGTCACAAAACTACAGACAGGTCCAACTTCTGTACAGAACAAATGAGTTGCTTGAAGATGTTATAAAGAATAAAAAGAATAGGTTTGGAAAATTATATAATGGGATTCAATCAGATTTTCAAAGGAAGAATTTGTGGCTTGCAAATCTGTTAACATTCTTTCTGGAGGATGTTAGCCAGCAATAGTGTACTTGAATTCCCCAAATCTATGGTAACCTCCCCTCAGTTCTTATTTCACAATCTTTTTATAAGAAATGCACACAAACCTCCTTTTCTGCATTGATAACATAGTTTCCTTAAGAGCTTTTGTTGATTTTTTTTTCCAGACTGGGAGGGATGTTGCCATGGAGTTACCTATGGATGGGCAAGCAGACGATCGCCTGCATTTTTAACAGATGAAGAGTAAGGTGTCAATGCTTGCACATCATACATAATGTATAAAGGTAATAATAATCATAATTAAAAAACAAAAAAGGTAATGGAGCACTGCAGAAGGGTGTCATGATGTTGAGTGAGCAGATGACAAAATGGCAAGTGACATTCAAGGAAAAGCGCCACAGGCAGAGGGGCTTGCAGGCAGAGCAGGACAAGCATGGCAATGGCCCTGAAACGAGCGGCTGGTACTCGGGGAGGGAGCGTCCGCCAGTGCAGACAGGCGCCTAGGCAGGCCGGCCCAGCACCCGGCAGCGGTGCGAAAGGCACCCTGGCTGAATGGAAGGGGAGAGGGATCCGCGCGGGGGGGGTGCGGTGACTGCCTGCAGGCCTGCCTGGGCTGTCCCCGGCGGTGCGGGGCTGCAGGGGAGAGACCCAGCAGGAGAGACCGGAGAGATGCTTCGGCTGGGGATGGATCTAGCGGGGACGTGAGGAGGTGGGCGAGGGGCTTCTGCGCTGACCGCTGAGGAAGTCCCGGTACTCCGCCGCCCACCGAAAGCTGCCGTCCAGGCGCATCCGGAAGGGAAGGGAAGGGAAGGGAAGGGAAGGGAAGGGNGGGGCTGCGGGTGCCCTGCCCTGCCCGCCCGCCGCGCCGCGCTGTCCGCCGCGCTGCCCGCCTGAGGCTCCGGGCGGCTACGGAGGGAGAGGCGGCGGCGGAACCCAGGTGAGCTGTGGTCCCAGGGGACGAAGGGTGCCTGCTGGGACGCGCTGGGGCTCGTCGGCAGGGACACACCTTGGTCTTGCTCTCCGCTGGGGTGCTGCCGGTTCGCGGGAGTTCGCTAGCTTCCCCGGGGCTACGCTGGCTGGAGCGAGGTGGTGGCGAGGAGGGAGGAGGCCCCGCCGCCTCCTCTCCAGTACTTTCTAACACTTCAGTGCCAGGCGGCTCCATGTTTCACACAGCGTGTTGAGCGGGTGCCCGCCTCCCCGGGCCCAGCATGCCCAGAAGGAGCCGGTAGCATGGAGGTGTTGAAGCAGGGCTCTGTCTCATACTCCTGCAAGAGTCTGGTCCACAGGGTCAGCTGGAGACATGAGCGTGGCCTTCTGCAGGTGCCAGGGTGGTGATGGGGTATCCCCTCCCTGACCATCCCACTACCCTATCTCCCTGTTGAAACCTTGGTGGCCTCCGGTCAATGTGTATGCGGGAAGTATGTGTCATGACACACAGGAGGACAAATCTGGATTGAGGGGCTTGCGTGGTCTGAATCAGATTAGTGCTATTGAGCACCACTCTTACCTGATTTGGTTTTTGCCATCCCTGAGTCCCTGAGCAGGGTGAGGTCCAGAGAAAGAGGGGCACAGGGCAGGGAGCTCTGCTGCTGCCCCCAGGTCACCTTGGCATGCTCCCAGGCAGCGACATTGTCGATATTAGTCCAGTATCATGGCAGTTACTGTCATGGATTGTGGCTGATTGAGCTGAAAGAACAGAGACGAATGCACTTGGCTTCTGGCTTGGGGCTTGTTTGGGTTTTTTTCCTCATTTGCCTGTTCTAGAGCAATTTGGATGGGATGAGTTTTCCTCCCTGTTGGCAGCAAGACTGGTAGAGAGACGTGGCTTGCTTCTGGGAACAACTTGAAAGCATTCATGTCTTTCTCTTCTATTATGACAACCAGTGAGCTGTGTGCTGCCTTCCACCTTCCCATGCCTCAGTTTCCCCATGTCTACAAGGGAGGAGTGGAGGTGAGAAAAGCTGATTTGCACCAGGGTGGGCTGGGATGTTCATTTTTGTGTGTGAGAGCCTTACTTTGGCACGAGACTGGCCCAAGGGCAAGAGTGGTTCTGGGTCAGGCCCAAGGGAGGCGGGAAGTTGAGCCTGTGCCCACCTCTGAGTGGAGGCAGGTGCTGAGAGCAGGGCAGGGCTGGCCCTGCTTCCATTCTGGGCAGAGACTTGGGCAGGGTGCTTCACTCTGTTTAGCAGTCCTCCATACTCATCCATGCCTGTGCATGAGCTGATAGCATCCATGTCATCCTGCAGCAAGGAGTTCATGCATCTTTTTTTTTTTTTAAGAAGAGACTGCTCTGATGTCCCCTCTGGGGATTGCTTGCCCAGACAGTGCTCTCTCCTAGTGCCTTTAAGCACGGGTGTGCAGCTGAGCCTGCAGCCTCCCACTCTGGCAGCTCGCTGAGGACCTGCTACCATGCTCAACCCCCCTGCCATACTGAACTTTCCCTTGCATTTGCTGACATGCTGTCTACCTCCTTCCACCGTGGCTGTCGCCACATGGGGACAAGCTGTCACTCATGTCTGTAAACAGCTGCTGACTGGAGCTGGGGTGTGACAGTGCAGGGCTGCAGGAGTGTGGGGAGTGGGTTCTGGGGGTTGCATGCACCGAGGGGTGCCTGGCGCTTGGTCAGGACACTGGCCAAGAGCAGCTGAGCTCCTCAGCCTCTGCAATGATGCTGCTGCAGGAGCCCATGGGGGAAAGCCATGCCCTGGGGCACTCCAGCGTGGGTTGTTTCCCTGGCTGCTCTCCTGATTTGGCCTTTTAATGTGCCAGCTGCCCACTTGATTGGTATGGCAACAGCCACTGTTTTGCTGCAGCACCACTTCAAAGGTTCAGCATTGTTGCGGTCAATAGCTGCGGGACCCACCTGTGAAGGTGGCATGGAGTGCTGCTGACCGGGTGCTCCAGAATGAGTAGCACCAAACTGCTGGCACCCCACAATTGGAGCATGTCTGCTTCTTCCCAGGGCCTCAGCACTGCTGGCACCAAGGGCTGTCCCCACAGCCCCCACAAGTTGCGACTTGTCCTGGTGTGAAGTCCTTGGTCTCATCTTGGGGGCCAATGCCACTGGCTGCCATCAGCTGACTCAGCTTCCCAGGAGGCTTTCCCAGGGCAGGGGAATTGGGATTGCTTGTTGAGGAAGGGCCTGTGGAGCAGATGCAAAACCACATCCTCTTTGTACAGTGACAGGTGGGAGGAGCACACTGGGGATGCAAATGAAACAAGCTGAGGTTTGGTCCCTTTCTGTATAAGCCAAGGAGCAGGGTGCTGAAGATAAGGCCAGGGAAGGGAAGTGGTGCCATCCGACAAGTTAGGGTGGACAGAGACTCACAGGCCTCAAGCTTTCTGGGGCACGAGGGCAGCCTGATGCTTGCAGTGAACAACAGTGTGCTTGTAGCAAGCTCTGGAGCTCACTTCTATCTTGAAGGAAGCTAGTTTGAGCTTTGAGCTGTAAGCCTGAAAGCATAAAACCCAGTCTAGCACAGAAGAACCCGAGTGGGAAGCAGTCAGGAGATAAGATGCTGTTTGCACCAGCCACCTTTGTGTTTCGCTTCACTGCCTCAGCTCCTGGGAGCTGACCTGCATGCTGGGGGCAAGCAGGAAGCAGGGCTCTGGGACTTGCCTCCAGGTCTGCAGAGGTGGGATTTTGCCTCTAATTGCAGCCCCATGATACCAGGAAGATGCTTTTATTGTTTGCTTGGTGTCGGTTCCCTGGCACCAAAGGACAAAGCTTCAGTCCTCAGCTCTGTCTTAACTCTTTAGGGTCCTTCCCTCCCACTTGACTCCTCTCTCCTGATTCAGTGTTGTTTGCCTGGGCAGCTCCAGCCCACAGGCACCACATTTCTGTAGTGAAAAAAGTGTTTATATAATGATCAAGTCATCTGCTTCCTTGAGGAGACTCCAGCCTGGATGGAACAAGGCTTAGGTCAACTGGGGGTCATCCACCAAATAAGCCCCCCACTATCACTGACGTCTGGGACAGTAGGACCACTCCCATCTCTCCTGCTGTGGGGCAGAAGGCAAAACAAATCTCCCGAGGCTGAGATGCTTTTCAATGCTGCCTTTGCCTCCCAGGGCTCAGCCGTGGCATTGCTGGGTGATGTCTCAGAGCCCGTAATGAGTGGAGGGAGATGAGCTGATGTAATGGGGCCTTTTGCTCCCTGTCAGAGCGGGGCTTGCTTGGACATGCTCCTTCCTGCCCAGCACCCATCTACAGCACTGGTGCTGTTGGGTTGCTCTGATTTTGATATTAGGGGATAGAGACATGGATTCACATCAGCCAGGGAGAAACACTTGGGAATACAGAAGGAAATGTGGCACCATCCATCCTCAAGTCGTGTAGCTCAGGGAAGTGATGGCCTCAGGCACTGCAGGCTGGAAGATGTCCCTGGGTTGTTGAAGGACACATCTTTTTCCATTTGATCCAGCCTACTTAAAACAGAATCTTTCTTCTGTGGCTCCTGCTGGAAGTCTGTTTAGATCTTTGCTGCTTGCAGGGCTGGAAGTCTTATCTGGCTGAACATTATCTCTGGACAGTACAGTGTCAGTCTGTTGGCATGGCACAATCCTTAGGGTTCAGCAGTGCTTTCCCTTATGCCATTCTCCCTTGAATGCTTGTAATGGATGGCTCTCCTCCACAGGGAGGAGAGGAATGACTACTTAATAGCTTTCCCCCGTGAGGCTGGTTGAGCTCTGCTCATCCTCTGACCTGTTCTGGTGGGAGTTGTCCTTTCCCAAAAATGGAGAGCCAGAAGCAGGTTGCGGGGAGGCCTACATGTACCACAGCAGACACTTCTTCTGCAGCTAGAACAGAGATATGGAGGCCAGGAGCCACCTTTGTGGGCTTGGCAGTCAACAAGCCCCTTTGACGCACTCAAAGTATCAAAAGACTAAGGCTGGGTGAGAGATGGTAGAGGAGCCTCAAATCCAGCACAGCCACAGTGTCCCATTTTAATTTGCGCATGGCACAGCAAGTGCTCACACATGTTCACAGATGGGCCTTTTCTTTCCCAAGGGTGCAGGGATCCTCAGCTGTGTAAAAATCATCATGTCTCTGTATAGCTCTACCTTGTGGTCCCTACTGGGTTTTGAGAGACTCAAGGCTCTGGTCTCAGGTTACAGAGGTCTTTGGTGGTGGATTTGCATCCCCCTTAGTAGATGCATCCCTGCACAGCCCTGTCCTGTTGTAAGCCACAGACTGATGGCCCAGTCCATCCCCAGCCCAAACCATCCCTGTGTGCACAGCCTGAGCATGGAGGACTGATGCCTAGTGACGTTGGGAACACTTCTGAGTGTTCTTACTCTCATATAAATTAATCAGGAGCTGGCCTCAGCAGCCAGTCAATAGTGAGGTTTATCTCTTAAATAGCATTATTGATTGTTTAGGAAGCCTGATTTTGAACTAATAGATGCATACACATGCAGACAAGCCTCATGCCAGGTCCCAGCGGTGAAAGGCACAGTGTAACGTGTGGAGATGGGTTGTGGCAGGTGGGGATATGCATATGAGTCCATATGAGGGAGATACAGCTCCCAGTTGGAGAGCAAGGTGAGGCACCCCAGGGTCTTTGGGTACAAACCCTTTCACATCTGTCCAGCATTATTGTGCTGTTTTCACCACTCTTGAGCTACTGCCCCTTTCTTCCTAAGACATGATGTTGCAATGCAAACACCTCTGCCAGCTTGCACTGCCTCTTTGTTTGCAGGTGGGATGCTGTATCCTTCCTTAAGAGAAGATATGCAGATGTCTGCCAACAAATTGCACGGTCTCCTCAAAGCTCACTGTCCCTGCAGGGATTCTTCATGTGGGAGACTTAGGATAGATGTGCAAAATGAAGTCTGCTGTAGCATTTCCTGGAGGGGCTGCTTGGAGAGGAGAACAGATGAGATGGGCTGGACCTGTCATGCCAGGGAGCGGTTTTCTTTGTGCTGCTCCCCAGGCTGGTGGTGTGAGCTGTGAGATGCACATGGCAAGCATGGTGGAACTTGGCTCAGCTCTGAGCAGGTAGAGCTGTGGGAATGTGACAGAGGAGACAGCTTGCTGCAATGTCTGCTTGGGAAAGACAAAGTGCGCTGCCACTCTTGAGCTGTCTCTCCCTCCAGGTAATGGGGAACAGGTGGAGGAGTGCTTCTGTGGGCTATGGGGACTTCACCACCTTCATCTCCTCAGGGCTCAGAGTGCCTCTTGTCCCTCAGAGGTGACAGAGTGCTTGCAGCAGCTGGAGTTGTGGCACTCTGCTCAAGGTCCTTGTTGCCTATCTGCCTGCACTGTGCTTATCTTCGTCTTTCAGGCAGCACGGTGTGGAGACAGCCCCTGATGCTGGGGAGAGCAGATGTTGGTCGCACTGTAGGAGAGGAACCAGGGACTGGAGCTGAATGTGAACCAACCTGTTGTCCTTTTAGTTTTGGGCAGTGCCACTAGACTCTCCATGAAGCACTGTGTACTGGAAGCGTGGCTGCTCTGTCCTAGGGTCATGGGGTGCAGCCAAGTTGAAGTGATGCTCATGAGAGGAGTTGCAAAACCTCTTGCCAGGTTTGCTGTAGCAAAGTTCAGGCTATGGCCATTTTGCACTGGTGCTGCAGGGCCCTGCTCTCCAACCTTGCCTAAGGATAGGAGCCCTGCGGCTGCCACAGCAGTGAGCCTTACTTGCCTTGCCACTTTGTGCGGCATGACAGAGCATGGTCCATGGCCCATACCTTGTGTCCAGCCTTGCTTCAGACCATGCTGCCTGATGCTCTGCTGTCTCCTGGGATTAGCTGAGGCTGAGGAAAGTGTCAGCTGTGTTGGCATAGGCAGCTGAAGTGGATGATCCATAGGGTCAGATTGCCAAAACCCAGTGGATAGGAGCTTGAAAAACTTTTGTGTGTATGTCACTATTTAGCTAATCAGTGGGCATGGGAAGTTCTTGAATGCTGTCATGCTACGTGTATGTGCATATATATGTGTGTGTATATGTATGTGTATATATTTAACACTATAGCATCTTGCTACTGTTTGAACTCCATAAGAGGTTTTCTAGACAATGTTTGCCCGTAGTGAAAGCCTGGTCACCTGATCTTAGCAAGCCGATCTATGCAGGGATCTTAGGAAAGAACATTTGGGGTTTTATGAAGCTGGCATAATTTACAGCTAAAATAGCACACCAGAAATCTGTCCAATCCAGTCCCCTTTATAATCCTGTTTTCATTTAAGCCTTCAGGGTGATGATGGGGGGGAGTAAGGAAAGCAGGCTACAGTGGGAGTTTATGACCCATGCCAGGGACATTTGCATGACGTTCTGTACTGAGTGATCTCAATTTGCAGAGGTTAAAGCTAGCTGTGGTGCTCCCTGGCTTGAAGGGGTGTCTCCTTGCTGGGGGCCTTGGCTGCAAATCCTTTTGCAGATGACTGTGTGCTGTACTTGGGACCATCCATACTGTGAAGCCATCCCAGTGCCTGCTCCCGTGACTGGGCAGAAAGAGTGATGGTGATGCATCCGTGACCACTGTGTTTGTGTCAGCCTGGCCTGCTCACCAGGAAAGGGAATGAAATTATCTCACTGCCACTGCCTTTACAGGTTGCATTTCTCTTTAGTTTTCAAACCCCATATTGTCACAGATCTCCTGCCAATAGCAAGGAGCGAACTGATAATGCAGCTGCTATTAAGAAAGCAGCATTGTTACATATTCTTATCAATCAGACTTCTAATTTTACAATTTTTTTTTTAAAGACAGTGCTTCACAGGGGCAATGGAGGAAGTTATCAGGTGGGATGGTGTTGGAGATGCATTTCACCAGTGTTGGCAGAACCTGCTTCCTTCATGTTTCTTCTCTTGGGGATTGTTGTGCTGAGCTGGCCCAGGGGTCCTTGCCCACCTCCCCCTCGGCCTTCCTTCTCCCTGGCAGTGCCAAACTAAAAGGTGGGATCCCAAAGGTGGTTGCATGATCCCCAGAGCAGTGGCACCATGGGGAAATGGAAGTGATGCAAGTGCTAAATTCAGGCAGGTGGATTAGGAGGAATGTCTCAGTGCTCTTCTCTATTTTATATGGAAATTTTCACTTATTATGTAAATTAAAGAGCAAAGTATGGAAAATCTTGGTATAAATCTAGGATGTATATAGGTTTGTACAGCTGTTAGAGAGGAAAGTATCCCACAGAATCCTGTCCAATGGATAAATATACTTCCGCTGCCATTCCTACAATAAAATGTGCTTTTTGTCATTGCTACAGTATTAAAAAAAGTACTGTCTCCAAAACCATAGCAGCATTTTTTTGTAAGCTGTAAATTGGAAGAGATACCCAATTATTCATAGAGTATTATGAAGGTGTTGGTAAATGACTTCACCATTAAGGCTGCACCGAGACTTGCCCATAAAGCAAATCCTCTCTCTCACTTCTTAATGACTGAATTTGATGTCTGGATTTGGTCAAATGAATCTTGTGAAGCTGAGCGCGCTCTCTGTGAATGCCAGTCTAGGAACTTACCCTTATGGTCTGGCCAGGAATGTTTTGAAACACAGCCATGGGATCTCTTGGTTCCTCTGACAAGCCCTGTGGTCCCCCAAGCTTTTCCTGTCTCTCTTGTCCCCAGTGTGTCGGGGCTGCTCTCATCTCATCTCTGCTTCTTCTGGCTCCCAGCCCGTGATAAGAAAGGAAGCATGGTTGTTTGACCAGTTTCCCTGGGAAGCGGGCTAGTGTTGAGCCCTCCCAACAGCAGCTTTCGGTTGCTGCAGCAGTTTCCAAGCAACTTGGAGGCTGCTGGTCTAAAATGACTCTTGATAGAGGCATGTAATATTAACTGGAGTTATTAAAAGGAGCAATGCTAAAAAGAATGCAGGAAGGGCAGTCAGTGTGATGTAGCCAGTATCCTTCTGCCACTCGTATTGTAGGTGCTTTAACAAATCTAGAGGCGTGTCTCATCTGAAATGCCTATAGAAGACTGCAGACAGCTCTGGTTCTCAGCCTGCTCCTACAAGTGCTGTGGGCAAGCTTGGTACATGGTACTGCTGTCCTTCCAGCTCTTCAGCTGGGCACTTGGACAGATGCAGAATGTGCAAAGGATGTGGTCCCTGCCTCAAAGAACTTGTGTCCCAGGCTTCCATCCAGTTTTGGGACCTGAGAGCAGATCTGTTCCCTGGTGTCACCTGGCTATGGCAGAGCCTACAGCAAGTGCTGTGCTCACCTGCAAACAAGTGAGAGAAGACCACTGGATGAATTAGGTGGATCCATCGCCCTGTTCAGATATCCAGCCTTGGTCAATATCCTGTGTGTTTCCTCTCTGGAGGTTTAACCACTTCTTTCAGGTCCTATTTCCTTGCTCTGCATCTCTTTATTTCCGCTGTTTAAATCCTCCCTTGCATCCTGTGCCCGCTTCCATTACTGTCTGCAGCCACATTTGAGTGTCCATCTGCCTCTCTTCATCTTTGTTGTTGCTTGCTCCCATTGACTTTGGGCTGCAATGGAGGGTGCTTGCCTGTGCCAAAATCGTGGCCTGAGAATTACCACGCAGCACTGCGTTCAAGTGGTGAGAGCAGCATGAAGACACTGGCTGCAGGCACTTGAAACAGTCTGTCCCTTCACAGAAAGCAGTTTGAGGTTGTTCCCTCCATTCCTCCATAGGCCATCTCTGATGTGAAGCCACGCAGTGCCAGTGTGCCAGAGCACTGTCCTATCTCACAGCACCAGCAATGCTGTGGGCAGATCTGCCACATTCCCTGCCTCTAGCTGCCCACAGTTGTTGTGTTAAGGCTCCGTGTTAAGGTAAAGGCTCAGCAATTCTTCAAACCCATCCCTTGGTTTGGATGTAGAGCTGCCACAGCAGCAGGGCTGGGGTGGCCTGGCAGTATTACTGGGTGGAAAGAAGGTGGTGGAGCAGCCTGCAGGATGTTGAAGTAGAAAGGAGTGGGGTACTGGATGAGGAGAGAGGAAAGACCAGGTGCTGCCACCTGGTCACTTTGTCCCCAGCATCGTGTAGCAGTTGAAGTCAGGCTTGTTCCACCTGAAGTGGGTAGAAACTGAGGTTAGTCCTGCTGGGTGGACTGACAACTCCAGCAAGCCCCTTGCTCCCCCAGCAGAGCACAGAATGCTTGATTTGGTGAAAGAGTAAGAGGGTTAGAGCTAATTGAGAGAAGTTAGCAGGGGGGATTACTGGTGTCTCAGGGGATCTGTAAAGTGCCTGCGCTGTTGTGGTTATAGGTAGCAGGAGGAACCTGGCTTTTCTCACCTTGTTGGCAAATTTCACTTTCTGTTTCTCCTGAGGTAGTGTGTGCTCAGCATGGAGGGGGGGGGAGAGGAAGATAAGGAGGAGGTGGTTTTTTGCTGATGAAAAGCAAATCCAGCACATATGGTGTTGTGGGCAAACACTGGCATTACAGGAGTGCTGAGAGGCCAAACATAGCTTGCTTGTGCTGGAGAGGACCTGCCTGAGGGCAAGATAGGTTTGAGAAGGGGCTGGGCAGCCAGGCATGGGCTTTGGAGGTGATATCCATCTCTCCCTGGATGTGTGAAGAAACTCCTGGACTCTGGAAATATCACTGGGGCAGTCAAATCCAGAGATAGACTTGAAGAGGCAGCTGCTGTCATGGTCCAAACAGGCAAAGTCCTGGTTCTCAGCCAGGCATTTCACCCTGGAAGTGGAAAAGGCTCAGCTGACTTTGAAGCTCTTCCCTATGCTGGTTTGGGTTGGGCTCTGTCCGGCCGCTTGCACCAGGACAGCAGCCAGAGGAGCCATGTACCTCCTGGACAAGCAATGCCACCCATCTACATGTGACACTGCCTACATGTGCAATAGCTGCATCAGGCTGTTCACAAACAGGCTGTGCTGGAAAGATGCCCAAAGAGAGGCTGTGGCAAGAGGAAAGAGGGCAGGGTCTTCCCGCAGGACTTGGAGTGTGAAGGGAGCCTTGAAGTATGGGGTCCTGTGTGCCGGGACAGCCGGACCATCAGGAGCAGCCAAGAGAGGGGCTGGCCATCTGCTGCAGTCCAGCATCTCCTTTGGTGGTCCATGGCGGGCAGGTACCCATATTTTGGGGTGTTCAGATCTCCTGGGAACTCATCTGCCCTGGAGCACCAGAGTAGATGCTTATCTCTGGCCAGATAATGCTTGCAGTGGAGGGGGGTCACCAGTGCTGCCCAGGAAGACACTCGCACTCAGGACTTTCTCCTCCCACTGGCTGCAGGAGGGGATGCTGAGCTGCCAGACAGCAGTGCCTGCGCTGCCACCAAAATCTGCCTGGCATTGATTCATGGGGACGAGATACAGAACATTCCCACTGACTTATAGCTTCTCTGCTCCATGGGGATAGGAAATAGCATCATGCAGCTGGTTCTACTGGTATTTACTGCATCATGAGTTGTCCTTCTTACCCATGCAACGTCAGTGGGACTCAGCAAGTGACTACTGCCAGGCAGGTGAGTGTGCACAGGGCAGGGACCAGTGTCCCAGGAACTCAGACCCACGTGAGGGTCTGGTGGCTCCAGCAACATTGTGAGAAGTGGTTGTTCCCACTCAGGGATGCTGCATGGTTATGGCACAGCACTATCATATCAGCTGTCCCTGCTAGACCCACCTTGCACCAGGAGAAATGTGGTGGCCAGGCATGAAAAAGTGTCACCACTGCTGTGCTGCCTGATGGCCCAAGTGCATCACCCTCCATCCTTCCAAATCAGCATTTGATCCTTCCAAAGCTGCTTTGCCTGCAAGGCTGAAATGGCTATCGGGATCCTTCACCATCACCGTGGATGGCACCATGCTTGTGGACTGCTCTGCTCTCAGCAGCAAGGTAGCCTTGCTTACCCTTGTCACTCTGGCACCAGCTACGCAGCCCGCTCAGCTTGGGATTGCAAAACTGACCCACCGTGGCGGTGATGAGGCTGGAAGAAACCCAGAGCAGAGGAGCATGACCAGGGCTGTGCAGCGGTGAGTGGCACACTGAGCACTGCTCCTCTCAAACCAGTAGCATCAGGCCTTGGGAACACCATTACCTCCGTGCCAGGGAGCATGGGCCAAGCCATGCCCCTGCCTGTTGAAGCAAAACTCACAGGTCCCCCCCTTAGCCCTCCCCTAACCAGCCTCCTGCCTGCCGTGGTGGCTGCAGCTGTCTTGGCCCACCCTGAGTAGTCCACATAGGTTTTTTTTACCTAACCCTGTGCTCTTGTCACCTCTCTCAACACCTCTGCTCCACATGAAGCTGACTCCAGCAAGTCCAACCTGTCACACCACAACAGTGAACACCAGCTGCCCAGGAGTGCTTGTAGTGGAATGGGAAGCAGCAGGGTGCCCTGCTTCATGCTTGGGGCATCCCAGCAGCAGCACTTTAACCTTCTCTCTCTTGGCACGCTGGATCTCAGTGACCAAGTGCCTTCTCTTTCTGTGCCTTGGTTTCCTCATTGTTCCAAGGGGAGGGATAGTAATGGCTCTGAAGTGCTTTGGGAGGAAAGGGAAATACCAAGCACTGTCTCTGTCCCTGGTGTGACAGTCAGTGAGCTGTGGTGACCTCCTGAAGGCCCTCTGACCAAGGAGGCCCCTCTCAGCCTCTCGACACTTTGAAGAGATGTGACACAGCTCTTGGCGAAATGAATTTTTGTTCTCTGCGGCTCTTTTCTTTCCTACTCCATATTCAGGGAGCATCATTTTGGTAACTGAGGTATTTGCATAATCTGTGTTTTGTGGTAATTGCTCCCTTTCAGAAGAGGTGCTTATCATCCTTTTGGTTTTTGGGGAGCTTGTGCTATCTTTTAGGCCAAGTGAGGAGGTGGTCCCCAAGGGGGAGTGGCTGGGCTGCTGCCCTGTGGCTTGGGGATACCTCCTCAAGGCGAAGAGACTCAGGGGAACCTTTTGAACATGGGCTTCTGCACCATCGGTGACCACCTGCTGCAAATCCCTTGTTTGCCCCGTGCCTCAGTTTCCCCTTAGCCCCAGAGCCTCTGAGCTAGGCAGGGAGTTTTTTCTCACGCCACATGCCCCCATGCAGTGGGACATGGGATGTCCATCTCTGCGGGAGCTGCCTTCCCGGGGCTACTCCCTTTCTCCCTGATGCTGAGACATAGAAAATCAGCCACTGGGAAATGTTGTGCAGCACTTTAGCAGCTACTGGGGTAGCGGAGTGGGATGGAAAGGGTGAGGCTGTCACTAGCCAAGGGAAATGCTGCTCCATGGGACATCCTGCCTTTCTGTCCCCTGCCGCCATGGCACAGCACCCAGAGGAGTGGAGGGTCTCAGGGGGCAAGTGGTGGCCAATGCCAGGCTTGCCTGTGTGCCGCCCTCGCCCACCCAGTAGCATGACTCATTCCCCAAGCAGCAGCTCCCACGCAGCAGCGTTTCCAAGAGACAGAGGAGATGTCTCTCAACAGCAACAGCTGAATGAGGAGCCCAGGTCCTTGTCCCTGGTGCCTGGGTAGGGCATGCATGCTTCATCTTTCACCAAGGAGAGACAGGAAGCAGCCAGCTGGGGAGCAGGACCCCCACAGCTGAGGTGGTAAACCAGGAAGCCTGCGTTGGAGTGGAAAGCAGCAAAGCATGGTTTTGCCCAGCATTTACAAAGGTTGGAAAGGCCAGGAGGAGGTGACTGCTTGCTGGCTGGGATGTGGCAGGAGGAAGTGAAATGCCCAGCTCCGAGGACTCAGCTATCTGCAGCCCCAGAGAAGGAGAGGCAGGTAGCCAGCTCTCCACAAGCTTGCAAGCTGGCTCTCTCAGGTTTGCTGCCCATTAAGTGTGGGGAAATAGAGCCAGTTCTGGTCTTGAATTACTTCTGTGTCTCACTCTTGCAATGCCTATGTGTGCTGTCTGCAGATTCTGGGATGCCTGTGAGCCTGAGACAGACAGCAATGCAGAAACCAACCTGGTCTGTGGTACAGAGGTTAAACCCTCCCTGGGCTGTTTGCAAGAGAAAAAACAGTGCGTCCTCTTCCAGGCACCTGGGCAGCATTGGTGCTGCCTGATCTGACTGCTAAGTAGGGGCTAAAGTTTCTTGCAGCACTGATCTCAGAGTGTGCTGAGCTATGCGGTCTTCTCATCCTTCTCCAGGCAGGAGGAGAGTGCTGCATCTGTCCCTGCTCCCCTGCGCCAGCATTGCTCCCAGTGTGGTTCTGCTGTGCAAACTCAGCTGCTCTGTATTGCCTGCTCGACCCTCCAGGCCTTGCTTCTGTGCTGCTGTCAGCCAGATAGTGGAGGCTACTCCCGCTCCAGCACCGATCGTCTCCCTGGTTGTATTAAGTCTCAGTTTATCTGTAAAAAATCTCATGTTATTCATCTTCTTAAAGGCTGGCTGATAATTCTGTGATTGCCATCCCTCCTACAGTACTGGCCTCTCCTCTCTCTGCTAGTTTGATATCCTCTTCATGTTTAATCCCCCAGGAGTTTACACTGTGTTCACAATCCCCAAGGAATGATGCTGCTAAATCCAGATCCCAGTGCTAGTGTCTCTAGGAAACCTTTAATTCCATCTCCCATTAGTGGGATGCCTGGTTTAACAATCCCTTGTGGCTCCTTTCCTGGTCTTTCTCCCCGTGGAAGAGCTCCGGACACAGGGGCTGGCTGTGTGGGGTACCAGGGCTTAGCTGTGGTGGGGTCCATGCCCTCTACTTCTGGCAGCTCTCACCTAGCCCCAGAACCCAGCGCTGACAGAGGGTTCCCCCCATCACTAGGCAGCCAAACCCAGGGCTGGGTGAGTCTAGGGTGCTGGGACTCTGTGGCAATGTTTGACCCACACCCTGCAGACCCCCCAGCTTTGATTCCTTCCAGGGGGAGGCAAGTGATACATCCTGCACAAGGTAAGGCTTCAAAGCACTTTGCATCCAACGCTTTGCCTCAGAGACCCCATGGAGGTTTCTCTCTGCAGCCCCTCAGGAGGCAGATCATTACCATCTCACATGCAGAGTAGGTGGTGGGATGTAGGGCAGGGGGAGGCTGTGCTGTGAGCTCTCACTGGCAAAGAATCCCTTTCTCAGGTTAGACAGGACACTTTGGAGTGGTTTGGTGCTTAGTTTGTTTTTTTTTTCCCCTCCCTTTAATGTAAATTGCATTCTGTGCATGGAGCATCTGGTAATTCTCCTGGCTGCTGCTGCGTCACCTCTGAGCAGCTCTTGTGAGACTCCTCTTTTCACTGGCTGTAGGAAGAACTCAAGCAGAAGAGCCTTGAGTCTGCTCCTGCTGTAACCTTACTGATGAGAGAAATGTTTGAGAAAGCATTAGATACCTGGTCCTGCCTGGGGCTGGGACATAGAGAAGAGACCTTGTGAGCAGCATCCTGTGCTGCTAGCTCTCTTCTTCCTCAGGCCAACGCCAAACTCAGCAACATCCCCTCAGCATAACTTCATCTTTCATTCTTCATCTGTTTGCTCTTCTTCATCTCAAATCAGCCAAGGGAAAACATACCACTGAGAGAGAGCTCAGCAAGCTGCCCCCAACAGGAACCTCACTCCAACTGATCAGCTCCTCATTGCCTCTTCTCTCAAACTGGTTCAGTTCCTGGTTGATATATCTCTAGCCTTGCCCACCACCCCAACCACAATCACCTGGGGGCAGGCAGGGCCTCACACAGGTGGGTCAGGTTCTGCCTCTGGGGCCTTGGGGAACAAAACGTGTTACTGGGTTGTGACTCATCCACATGTCAATTCCAACTCAGGGCCCACAGCCCAGGTTCCAGCATTTCACATCCCCACCCCATTAGCTTTGGTTGTCATCCTTGGGATCTGTGTGATTGCAGCCAACATAGCACAGTGTGAGCCTCCCTGATGCTTAACAGTAATAAAATGTTGGTTTTCCTCAGTCAAAATCCTCTAGTCCCAGAGGAGGCCCAAGCCTGAGCTGGGCGAGGAAAGGGAGTGTTCCTTGGAGAATTGGAGCTGTCCCACAACTGTGAGTTACTCTGGGACAGGGAAAGACCTTGTGGCTGTAGGAGAGAAGCTGGATGCTCTGGTCTCAGTTCCCATCCCTTGGCTCTGTAAGAGGAGGATGCTGGGGTTTGTTTTGTCTCAGCTGTTCAGAGGAGATGTCTTTATGGCAATGCCTTCCCTTGCTACCTGTTCATACAGGCTGAGATCCAATTTAGGTAGTCTCTGCTAGCGCTAATACAAATAACTTGCCTGTGTTTACCTGCCCCTGGCCATGCAGATGAGGTGTCAGCAGGGATCCTGGTGCTGCTGCCTGTGAGTTTTACAGGACCAATAAAGCAAGGCTGGAGCATGTGGTCAGGAGGAATCATGCTGGCATCCAGCCGGAGAGCCAGTGACACATGAGGAAGGTCCGTTTCCCAGGCTAGTTTGAGATGACAGCATCTCATCACTTGCTCCTTCACCTGGCGCTTGTTCAACAGAATGGCTTTGTGGAAATGGCTTGGATTCATGTGCCTTAGGCACAGCTCCTGCAGGCTCCTCTCCTGAGAAGGTGGCAATTTATTACCCAAGCTTCAGCACAGGCTGCTTCCCCAGGAATCACTCTGCTTGGCATGAAGAGTAAAGGCCAAGTATAACACCTATGGGTCTCCCAGTCCCTGTGTGATTTGGCTGCAGAGCCCTGCTCCTGCCTATCTATGAAGGAGCTGGGCCAGATAAATCTCCCTTCTCTCAGTCCTGCAGAGGGTGTAAGTGATGACCCCAGTCACAGCTCTGAAGAGACTAGGAAGCAACTCTCTCAATAATGCTGTGTCTCTGCCTCAGTGGCCCTAGATGTTATTTGGAAACCGCTCCTAGATCCAGAGCCTCTTACTGCCAGTAGCCCCCAATATACCTCATCCACTACATCTGCAGCAGCAGGAGTGGCGGGGCTGTGAAAAGGTGACCAAGGACTTGGAAGTATCTCATTTGGTCCTGCAAATTTGTGATACCACCTGTTGTTACTGAAAGAGCTGCTGCATAATCCATTCCCAGGGTGTGAGCGGGCTGGTGGGGAGCCATGCCTCTGGGAGATCTGCTCTTCCTTCCTCTGTTGTGAGCACTGGCTCCAGGATTTGCAGATGCTCTGGTTCAGAGGGTTTTGGCTCTCCTCCTTTTTAATTGCAATGAGGATAATTGGTTTTGTGGTTGAGCACAAGCACAGGAAGCTTGTGAGCTCTCCTTCCCTGGCACCCACGCAGCTCCCTGCCAGAGGCTCCTCTCCCCATGTGGCTCAGAGGAGCTGGCTCACTGAGTGCTGAGAGGGTGCCAGAGCATCCCAGTGTGTTCAGCAAGGAGAGCAGTCTATGCTAGCCACCTTCCTCTGGAGCCAGGCAGGCTGCCTGCTCCCTTCCAAGCTCATTGCAACCACTTCCCATGCTTGCAGAGAGCCCTGATTTGTATGGATTTAGCGTTGAGACAGTGGGTCTGGAGCCCAGCTCCTGGCTCCTGCGGCCTTGCATGCTTCTCCCTCCCAGAGTACTTCTGCCTGGTGGGTGGCTTTCTGAACTGGAAGAGTTTGGGGGGCTGTGACTGACCTTCTCCCGAGGTGCCCTTTGGATTGGTGGCTTTCCTTCCACATGTCCTAGTGGCCTTCCATCCTTCATGCTTCACTGTGCAGGACTGTTATGAGAAGCATGCTCCTCCCTTGAGGTCTTGGCCACTGCTGCAGTTATCACCAACCCCTGGGGCTGGAGCTGAACCTCCAACCTGTCTCTTCGGACTCC
The DNA here is from genome assembly GCA_013401335.1 of Brachypteracias leptosomus. Classification (NCBI taxonomy): domain Eukaryota; kingdom Metazoa; phylum Chordata; class Aves; order Coraciiformes; family Brachypteraciidae; genus Brachypteracias; species Brachypteracias leptosomus. The sequence goes on along the minus strand of VYZX01003577.1, from coordinate 23,225 downwards.
TTGTCCTGGGACACCCCCAGCTTTCCCAGATGGATGTCCATCACAGCCCCAGGACAGAGCTTGTAGCTCCAGTCTCCCCATGACAACAAGCTGCTGACAGCCAGGAAGTACTGGGGATCAACTGGGTCATCTGCTGAGAGTGTTTGATTGTTATCATTTTGATTACCTTTTTTATAGGCTAACAGAAGGATTTTAATCTGGACAGTGAAGTAGGAAATTGGAGAAGCTGTGCCCAGAGCTCTCTGAGGAGGTGGCAGGGGCTGCTGGCTCCTTGTCCACTTCTCTGGGAGGTGATTTTGATGCTCTCGGCCAAACCAGTATCAGAGAGAAATGTTCCTGGCCCAGCCTCATGAGACTGCAACTGCCCCTTTTGTTATCCACTGGACATCCACAACTGGTGCCCAAACAGCCAGTGATGTTTAATCCTAGCCTCACAGCTGCCTGGAGCCAGTCACTGCTCCCAAGGCTGAGCTTCAGCTCTCCTTCTCACTTCTTGTGACTTAGGATAAGGTCATCTGATGTGTTCTTGCCAGAGGCTACAAATTGTCATTCACCAAAAGTGCCAGGGTGACAGCTGTGGAGAACACAGACAGTGGTTTCACTTGTGGATGAGGAGCAGTGTAGATCCTGCTCTGTGATGTTCTCCAGATGCTAACGTGGCTGGTGTGAATGGGCATCACTACCGTGGCGGGCTGTGCTGCCTCTTCTCCAAGGCTTGGCCACTGCCCAGCAGTGAGTTCTGCCTGCTGCAAAATGGGTTTGTTTCAATCTCCCTTGGTGAAACCAAAGCAGTGGTGCTGTAGACAGATCTATTTACTTTACATTGCAGCGGCTCAGAGGCACAGGTTCAGATAGTGTGTGGACAGGGATGGGGATGTGGAATGGGGCTGTGTCCCAGGGACTGAGCCAGCCTCATCAGGGCTGGCATGAGGAGGTGTCTTGCCCCATCCCAAACTCTCTGTGCCACCACCAGCTTCCTCACTGGGGACTGGAGGACTGTTGTAGTGTGGGTGTGAGGTGGCCTGGGGCTGTTGCATGGGACCTCCATTATTTCCCATGCCATACCCACAACCCCAGACCCCTGCCCCCCATGCCGACCCTAGCTCTAGGTGCTCAAGTGGCAGCTAGTTCCTTGTTTTAGCCTGATCCCATCAGTAGCAGACCATGGGTGTCCTGATGCAGGAGAAGAGGTGCAAGGGGCCAGGTGACAAAAGTGATGGCTGGCATCCCTTGTCTGAGGGGCTGCCCAGAGAGGTAATGGAGGGGAGGCAATGCTCCCACACACAGGGTCTCTGGGTGCTGCAATGTAGCAGGAGTGCCGCAGCCCTGTGGTGGTGTGGGTTGCAGGGCACTGTGCAGTAATATGTTACAGCTAGTGCTGTGTGACAGTTTAACAGGTCCTTCTGGGACAGCCAGAGCTGACATGCCATCTTCAGAGCTGTCGCTCTTTGGCTTCTGTACTACAGTGTATATTGTAAACAGACAGCATGGGTAACTCTTTCCCTCAGTGCTTTAAGGAGTGAGAAGGGCTGTGGTTTTATTTGCATGTCCTCAGGATGCTCACCCACATGTTCATTGGCACTAACCTGTATCCTCCAAGAGAGATGGAGCTAACTGAGGGGAGGGCAGAGAGGATGGACATCTAACATCGCCCTGGTCTGAGGAGGTGATATTGAGCACCTCCCTTAAAAGTTTCAGGGCCCTGGCTGGAGCTGAGCATTGCTATGCCCTGCTCCAGGGCTTCTGCCCACCCAGCCCCAATGAGGGGTTTTGCACCTATTTGTGTGAACCATGGCTGATGCAGCATACGGTGCTCCCAGTTGCCATGGGTGGGGATGGCATTGACTCATGGGGCTGGGGTAGCGACTGATCCTTGCCAGGATCAGGTTGCCATTTTAGGAAGGAAGGGGCTAGAAGTACTCACATGGGGCTCACCCAGAGAAGGTGCTTGAGTCAGCTCCTGCCCAGCCCCACAGCTCCCGCAGCAGGAGATGGATGTGGAGTTTCATATGTAAAGCGCAGAAGCAGGAGGATGTATTGCTGTCTTCCCAAGCCACTCAAACTTCACCTAGGACATGCACAATGTCCTGTGTAGACCACCGTCTCCATGGTAGGAGCTCCCCTGAGGGGATACTTGTGGTCCCATACCTTCCATTTCTCTGCTCCACCACATCCCCTTGATGCTCTCCAAGAGCAGTGAGGCTCCTAGTGCTCAAACTCTCTCACTCTCATAGAGCAACAAACCAGGAAAATGCAGAGCGAAGCAGAATTACCGACATGTCTGGAGAGGCAGGGAGCTGGAACAAGACAGGCTCTGACACCTGCTTTCAGGAAGTCTGCAAGAGACCAAGCAATGTATCAGCCACGCATAGCTCATCCTGCAGAGTATCAGCCTGTTTTGCCTGACTGCGTTTCAGCACATACAGCCTGTCCACATCTCAGGAGCTGCTTGGCTTTAGCTGTCCTGGCTGTGAAATGTATTTGGGGTGGGTGCTGGGGTGGCAGCTGTGGCCTGCTCTCTCATGGGAGCAATGGGACTGAGTGATGGGGATGTGGTGGGGCTGCGATGTAGCATGTGTTTCCAGGCAGAGTCATACTGAAGATTGTGTCTTGTTCCTTGTTAAGAGTCCAGGTATGATATTTGCTCATCAGAAATCAGCTCATCATCCACCTCTCCCTACGTGTCTGTCTGTCCATCCCTCCCAGGTCCTTCACATAGCAGCAGAGTATCATCTGTAGGGAAACAAAAGAATATATGCCTGGAAGATTTGGATTGCTCTGAAGGGCTGTAAGGTCAGAAAGCAAAAGCTGGTGCTTGCTATGCAGAGCACGGAGACAGTGTGCCAGGCAAGCAGGTAGCTGCAGCTGCAGGGGCTAGCTTTGCACTGGGATAGGGCTTGCATTTATGGGAGGGGGGAAATGATACTACCAGGGCCAGAAGTGGGTGGTGGGTGAGCAGGGAAGATCAAGACACACTGAGCACCTTGGCTGGGTCTTTCTGTCCTCCATGCCAGTTAGCCAAGCACTCAGAGCTGCAGAGGGAGACCAGAGCACCTGTGCTGCTCTGTTCCCCTTCACTCAGCTGCTTTGTGCCTAGATTATTTTAGCTTTGATTCAGCTCCAAAATTGCCTTGGCTGGAACTCTGTCTCTATTGTTTTCAGTCTGCAGAAGCAACATTGAACATCTTGAAGAGATAAATTGGGAAAAAAAATAGAGCAGTGCTGTTGGTGGGGAGAGCCATGCTGGTTGTGGTCTCACAGGGCAGCTGGCTGCTTCAAGCACATGCTCCCTTCCCAGAGGCAGCTCCTTGCCCAGCTCCCTCCCCACAGCCCTGTTCCCTTCCCTGCAGGGCTGAGACACCCTTCCATACATCCCCCTTCCCTTCTGCTGGAAGGCTTTTTCCCCTCAGCAAAGCTCATTTAGGCTTAGCATCTGGTCTGCATGAGCCTGGTCTGAGATCACTGGGAGCACAACCTCTGGGAGTACAGCCTCTGAGACCTGCTTTCTGTACCTACCACGGCTGGGGCTGAGGTGCTGAGTCCAGCCTGATGGATGGTGAGCTAAAGCCCCTGCAGATAAGCCAGGAGCATTGTAACGGGGCTCTGGAGATGAACAGAAAAGAGGTAGGAGGGAGCGAGACAAATCCAAGCAGGACAGACAATGAAAGGGGTCCTGTGCCCTCCTTGTCAGGTGCTTGGAGCAGACCTGTGTGTGTCCCCAAGGGTTTCACTGACTGCTGAGCTTGTGCACATCTCAGGGTACAGCACACCAAAATGCCTGGTCCAGGGCCCATGAAGCTGGGGAACCAGTCTGCAGGGGTTGGTTTGGGCTCCAGCCCAGGCTCTCTAAGTAGTTCAGGGGGACTCTCGCAAACAGTTCAGAGTTCGGCTTCTGCATCCCTGGAAAGATCAGGCCTGAGGGATGAGGTTTACGAGTTATCTGTTCACTTGGGGTTATCAGTTGATGCTGGAAGACAGTGCCCTCCAAGGGCTCCCAGAGTCAGCACTGGGGATGTGGCATCCAGCAGCTCAGGGCAGGCTGATGTTGTAACACCTTCACCACTGCTAATGGGATCAGCCTCTGCCAGGACACAGCTGCCAGGGGAACCCTTGCCTAGAGGGCTAATTAACTGCCAGGCAGAGAACGAGCATGCAACAAGGCACCGACCCCTCATTTGGCTCCCAGGAAAGTTGCTTGCAGTGAGTTATGGGAGGTTGAAGAGGCAGTTGCCACTGCTGCTGGGGATGCCAGGTCAAATGAATAGCCTATTAAATAAAATATTGGCCAGAAATGGATGAGGACTAGCATTGGTTTTTCAGCTTGCCCTTTACAAAATGAGTCTTGTGCGCGGCTGATTTGTGCATTCAAAATAGACTGTAGTGGAGGGGCTTCCCTTCTGAACCTGCTGACACCCAAGGGCTAAATTTTGTAAATTCAGTTATCCAAATGCTCCTCTAAATGACTGTAATGATCTAATGACATAACCCATTGCCAGAGGAGATGAGTTTTCAGAACCTAAGCCCCTTTGTTTCTGGAAGCGATGTTAACTTGCAAGTGAGAAATGAAGCCGAGAAACTGCCAGCAAGCACCAGGCTGGGTGCTGTGCCAGGACAAGTGAAACCATTCCTGGCCCCAGCTGCCTTTCATGCAAATGGAGAAGATTGATCTGTGTGGAAACTTCAAGAGGCAAATACTGAGCAGATCCCATTAAATAAGGTTGGTTTCAAATAGAAACTGATGTGCATGGGCTGATCAAGCTAATTACTACAGCAGAAACTCAGAGAATCATCAGATTCTTATGCAGCAGGAGTGCTGAGGTCTGCTGCTATGAAGCTTGGTGCATAGATGCCTGCTAGTATTTTGGTGCCTTCAGCAGCAGCCACACGGGCATCTCCATCAGGAGCTGTGTGCGGGATGTGGCTGGTGTGCTGGCTGTAGTTGAGGTGGTCACTGCTCACCTCCCAGCAGCAGCCTGAGCTGTTACTCCCCCTCATCTGACAGGGGAGGCAAACTTATGACACTGATAATTTATAAATCATTTAGTATGGTTTAAAAACCTATTGGGGTATTTCTCTGCATTACTGAGGCTTTCCAAACACCACGGTGCATGAAGAGCACAATGGTCCCATGGAGCAGCACCTGCCAGCATAGGCAGAAAAGCCACCAGCAGTGGGAACATCCACACAGTATGTGGATAATGAGCATCTTTCTCTTGCTGGTAATTTGGTCCCATCTGGTACAATGGGGACTGAAAGGCTATGCTGGCATCTGTGCTTCTTCTGCCACAGACGGGCAAGCGTGACCTTGGGTACTGCCTGGGAGCCTTGGCAGAGTGTGGGGACTGCACCAGTGAGCAAGCAGCCTGATGGGTGACCAACAGGGATTTGTGCCATGGGCAGGCAGTAGCTCTTGGGTGGTATTTGGCCTGGTGGGATGGATGTCCCTTGGGCATTCCCAGCATCACTGGCTATGTCCCACAGGGGACTGTGAGTGCGTGCATCCCACAGGGACCCCAGGTGCCCGTGTCCCATGGGGGACTATATGTGTGCATACCCTATGGGAGACCATGCATTCCTGCCTCCCACACAGACCCCAGGTGCTGGCATCCTGCTTGGGATCATGCATGCATGCATCCCATGAGGATCCCAGGTACCTTCATCCCACGGGGGACTTTGTATGCCTGAATTCCACAGGGAAGCATGCTTGCATGCATTCCATGGGGAGCCTGAGGCACACGTGTCAGGTCGTGCCACCACAGGAGCAGTTCCTCATCCCCCATGCACCATTTCCCCAGGCAAGCACCTTCAGGAGACATGGGCGAGGAGGCATGAAGCTGGTGAGACATGTGTCTACTGTTGACAAACAGAGTTGTACTGTCTCCTGAGGCTGCTGGTTCAGTGCAACACGTGTATGAACATGTGTAGAAAACAGATAGGTGAGGGTGCCTCTAAATATAGGCTTGGCTACCTGGGACGCGCACTGCATTTGCAGGCCTGCTTGCTGCAGCTTGCAGGGTCCCCTCTTTGCCCTGTGCCTTCAGAAGCACAGTGGCACAGGCAGCAGAGCTTGAAGCAGGTTATAAAGAGATTGTAAGGAAGTATATATTAAGCCTCTCTGCTTGAAATGCTGGCAGCCCCAGGCTGAAAGCATCACACTCAAAAGCTTCCCCTGCTCCTGTGCTTTTTTAATTTTTTAATGGTTTTACCTTTATCTGGCATCAGCTCAAGAGTTTTACTGAGCCTCAGAGCTTGGAAAGAGGTCCCAGAAAAGGTGCAGGGGGACCTAGTGATGCTCTGCTTGTCATCTTCCATAGCCAGGCTGCTATGTAGCTCTGATCAAGGCTGGTGACAGTATCAGGGGTTTGGTGGGACAGTCCCAGATGCCATGCAGGCAAGCTTGTGGGACAGCTCTGTCATGGCTTGGGAGACCTTCTCACCAATGTTGGGCTGCCAGAAATGCTCCCGGGTTTGCCACCTCTATGTCAAGGTGAGCTCTCGCCCTGGACAGCCTTGCACGGCTGAGCTGACTGTGGTCACTGGACCACACTGGGAGGTGCTGGATGAGTTCACTGAGTCCAACTCATGCTCTGTCTGCACCCGGGGCCTGTTGCGCAGCTGTCTGGACTGGGGATGTTGCTGTTGCTTTTGTGATCCTGCCTCCTCCATTGGCATCCACTCCTCTGCAGAACCCCTTCCTTGCTCTGCTCCGCACTGGGTGGAGGCAGTCGTTCTGAAAACCTCTAGCAAGTCATCAGCTGAGCAAATTGCTCTCTGTAAATCCAGAGTGAAAGTCTTGGGATTCGTGAGGGCTCAAAGGAAAGTGCTTGACTGGATTTTCAAGCCTCTTTCTGCAATGCTGGGGAAGAGGGCCTGCCAGTCTCCCTGAATCTTCCTCATTGCTGCCTGGAAAGGGATGCAGACTGTGCCCTCTCACTAATGGGATCTAAAGGATCCGTAACTCTCCCTCATTTATTTAACTCCCCTCTGGACTTTGTATGCAGCAATAAATTTCTCCTCCTGCAAATCCTTTAGAGCAAGGTAGGCAGCTATGGTGTCCCTCGCTTTGTGCATGAGCAGGCATGCAGGAAGCTGTGCTCCTGCTGCCTTACCACCAGAGAGGAGCCTCCATGCAGCAGCCAGAGCCTGCTTCCAAGGAGCATGAGGCTTTGGGAACACACTGTGAGCATTGGGGTCTCTTGCAGGAAAGGCTTGGATTGGGTTCAAGCTGCCCATGCCATCATGAGAGGAACAGTAGTGCCTGGGGCTGGCACCCATCACACAGTGTTAAGCACCATCCTCCCCATAGGGCCAAGAGTGCTTGTCTTCAGTACTCCCAGAAAGCAAAGTTAATACAACACAAAGGTTTCCTGGTTAAAATCAGAGAACACAGGAGCTAAGTTCAACCAGCAGCAGTAGCTGAGTGGCAGAAAACAACCAGGCTGTGGTGAGGAACTAGTGTCACTCCAGGTCCCCAGCATGTAACTGAAGTGTCATGCAATTAAGGGAGAAAAGTGCTATGAATTTTATTCCATTGCTCCTTATCTCTGATTAATCCTCTTATGTGTTCATCTCATTTTAGCCCAGTGTTGACTGTCTGTTTACTGTATTCCTGTAGCCCTCGCAGAGATCTCCAAGTCTGTAACATCCTCCTCAGCCCTGCCCTGGCTGCTGACACCAGTAGAGTACTGCAGAGGAGAGGATCAAGGTAACGTGCCCGTGGTCACCATGGCAGATGGTAGCAGAGGAAGGGCTTGCAATCAGTTTTTAGTGCCTAGCCACTTGGGCATCCCAAAAGGGAAAGAAAAATACCCTAAAAAAATTGTCCCATGGTGTGGCTTTGCATCCCATGCTCATGGCATGTGCTCAACACACTAGAGAGAAGATGAACTTTCCTCTTGCCATCCATCTCATTGCAGGCAGATTTGTTAGAGCACTGCAAGGGGACCCCTGCCTGTCCCAAGTCCCAGGTGCTCCAGCTCAGCTTGGTTTTACCTCCTGCCCTGGCATAGCAGCTCCCTTGCCTGCTACTGGGTGAAGCAGGGGCACAAGCCTTCTGGGCCTGACCTTGCTGCTAAGGGGTTTTGCTTTGATCCTCTTCTCAGCAAGATGCTCCTACAGCTGGGGAGAACAAAAATCCCTTAAACAACAAAAAACCTTAGTGAAAATTGAAGGAGAAAATGATGGGAGCCTCAAGGTAAAAACAATTCACATTTATAGGAGAATGGTGTCTGTAACAGTGTGGAAACCTGAGCAAATGAGACAACCTACTGTCTTTGGAGTGCAATTCAGACAGGTTGCACAGTGCCCCAGCCTGTCCCCAGTTTGTGTGAACACAGCCAGGCTGTGTGTGCAGACACTCTGGAGTCTTCGTCATCTCACGCTCAGCATCCTTTGCTCCCACAGGTACCTGATGCCCCGTGGCGCCATTGCCAAGCACCTGCACTGGAGCCCTGCTGCCTCCTGAGGGCACTCAGTGGCACACTCAGGCGTACAAGTGGGGTCCCATCTCTGCCACACTCACGCACTCCTCGAGCAGCCCATTCCAGTGGCCTGACATGTGCAGGTGGGTACACACCCCATTGGTGTGCTGGAGAGATGGGCTCAGGTCCTCTCTCCAGCTGTGTATTTAGGGAGAGGGCTTATCTCGATCAGACTCTTCTTGGTGTAAATTCTTCCAGGATTTGGTAAGCTATAGCATGGGAATTTTGGAGGCCTCTGGCTTTAGAAGCTGGAAATTTTCAAACCCAGTTGAATTTACAGCCTCCCCAGCATCCTGTGGCAGTGAGCTCCAGGGATTAATTGGCTCTTGGGTGGCCTTTTCCATGTGTTAAACCTTCTTCCACAGGTGCCCTCCAGTTCTAATGCAGTGCTGGCTCATTGCCACATATCAGTCTGGTTTTAGGAGCCCTATCACAATCTCTTTTCCTCTTCTCCTTTCCAGGCTGGAGATCCCAAGTCTTAGATGGGGAAGGTGATGTTTGCGAGTGTAGAACCTTGCCTGTGGAAGATGCAATCCAGGCTGGGTTTCAGATTCTCCATTATGCTTCTGGCCATGTCTCATAGGGCTTGTTTCAGGACGGCCTCTCCCTGCACAGAAATTTTCTTCTGTTGACCTGAGTGTGTCTGGAGGTGGGAGTGCAGGGTCTTTGTTAGCTGTGCTTACACTGTATTTTCTGTTAATAAACAGCATTACTTTGGGAATGGCCCCTCTTGCCCTCCAAAATGCAGCTCTGAGCACCAAGTCAGGCTGGTCCCACTCCTTGACAGGGGTGGAGGTGAAGCTGAGCCCCTCTCCACCACCCCAGGGGTATCATAGTCCCAGGATTTCCACCTGCCCCCCATCCCTCCCTGCCCCTCTGCCTGTGTTTATCTCAGCTGAGATGCCAGGACCATTTAAAAAGCTGCAGGCTGAGCAGCAAAGAGCTGCAGCTGCTGCTCGGAGCCAGACTGCGGCTGCTGCTTCATTATTTACAGCTGCCTTTGGCCACTAGCTGGCTTCTCCGGCTGTGCTGGGGGACGCTGCTTGCTGTCTGCTTGTTCCTGTGCTGAAAGCCTGGAGTATTTTTGGCCTCAAATGGTTGCCATCTGGTACCCAACCTCAGCAGCATAAGTGGTTTACCTGCCAGCTCGGGACAGACCCAGCATCAATGGTAAAACTACCCTTTGCTAACCCTTTTGAAGAGCTCTATTGATTTTAAATTGCTTCCTAATGTTGACAGGAAATCTGAGCTGGAGCACAGAGTGTAAAGTCCTGGGCCATATGGCAGAGCCATACACAGGCTGCAGTTCTCCAGACTGGGTCTATGAAGGACTTCAGCTGTGAAGGCCTGGGTCATTCTGCTGCCTTTAACGTCATTCTCAGGCAGGCTGGCACCTCTCAGTCTGGCCTTCTTTGCTTCAGCCAGCCATTAACTGCTGCCAAATCAAGGGAAGCCATTACTGGGCCATCAAACACTACCTCTGTCTGCATTGCATGTCTGAGCAGCTTCTCAGTGGTCTGAAAGTACAGCATCTGTTTTCCCTTGCTGGGGATGACTGACAGGTTAATGTGGTCCAAATGGCATCTTCTAAGGTGATCAGATACTTGCTGGACACAAACGTGCAGGGCTGATGCATGTTGCAATGAATCCCATGCTGACCATCTCTACCCACTCTGCTCTTGTCCACGCTTTTCATCTCTACACACCCTGTCAGTCCTACAGGTCTCCATCTCAGATGGAGACCAGCATGAGAAGTTGGAGCTGCCATATGTTCCCCATAAAAACACTTTTTGGCCCATTCCCCAGTGTTTCCTGCTGCTGCCACACGTGCTCAGGATCCCACATGCCTCGCAAGCCGTTCACCAACTGCAGGCTGGCAGATGGAAGAGCTGGGCATGGTTCTGCAGCAGGAGAATACACAGGCTCTGTTTGTTTTTGGGGTATTCACGGCAGCAGAGGAAGGGGGAGCAGAGCTGGCACCCACCCCTGAAGTGCCATATGTACAAAGTGCCCCTCCACAAAAGGCCTTTCTGTACCCACTCTCCATCCTGAGGCTCAACCCTAAGCCCTTCTTCAGTTGCAGAAAGTTTCCACCTGGTGCCATTCTGATTAAAGGTGGTTGGAAGTGGTGTGAGTGTCCTGGGTAGATGGGAGACCACCACTCCTCCCAAGCAGGTGGTATTGGTGGCTTTTCCTCCTAGCAGAGATGGTCAGTCAACGCTAAAAGCAAAGGCAGAAAACCAGTCCTCAGAGGGAGCAGAGATTTATTGCAGTAGGAAATTAAAAAGGTACATTCACATCAGCTTTTGGAGTAATTCTAGCTCTGCCTTTATCTGTCTGAGAGGGAATGAGGGCTCTGGATTCAGCCCTGCTCTATAGCACAGAGGTCTGAAGGTTCTTGGGAAGCTGAAGGCACATCTCTTGGCAGAATATCATGGGTGGGGAGTGACCAGATGGAGCTGACATCTCTCTTACCTTGGGTGCCAGAGCATGACTGATCAGTGTCTGAGCTCTGAGCACAGAAGATGAGTGTCCAAGCCCCAGGAGAGGGAATATCTTCATGTCATATTGGTCAAGACACCATGAAGATCTGAGTGAGGAGCAGACATCCTCCCAAAGAGACATGCCTGTGGTGGGCTCCTGCTGCTGATGGGCACAAGGGGTTTTCTCTTGGCAAGTCCTTTTACCTTGTACTTGAGTTGTTTTCCAATGACCTTGTGCCATGGTGGTCCCCATATACACAAGGGGACATGGTACAGTCTCTTGGGCGGGCAGCAGGCAGGCAGGGACATAGGCAGGGTCACACAGACATGAATGGCCATCTGCTCTCTGTGGTGGGATGTGATCAGCGCTGGTCTGTGCCCACCAAGGGGAGTGGTGGGTGTTTTTGAAGCAGCGTGGCCTGGATCACTGGCTGCAGAGCCCAGGATGGGGCTGGGTTTGGGTGCTGCTGACAGGGCAGAGCTGCAGAGCTCCAAGTGTTGTTTTATAGCCTTAGTTCCCAGCTGCAAGAGTGGGGCCAGAATCTGTGAATTAGAAGAAGAAACACTAAAAACAGGATGCAGGAAAGTGATGGCTCCTGGGTCCAGCCAAGCTGTAATTACTAGTGTTAGGGAGAGCATTACCCGCTGCTGCTGTTGGTTTTCTCTGACCTCTTGCTCTGGTCCAGGGTGAGCACGTCATCCCCCAAGCCCAGTGTGAGAGAGCTGCCACAGAAAGGACATTCATAGCTGCAGCCCGGAGAAGGCATGTCGTACCTGCTACTGAGCACATTACTGCTTCTCCAGGAGTGGATAAGTCCTGCTTACAAGGACACTAGTCCTCTTTTATTTAATTTCCTGGTAATGCTTCTGCAGCGTCAAAGTCTTATCAGGAGAGGAGCAGCTTAAGAGCCCGGTAAAGGAATTTTATTGTCAGTATCCAGTTCTTTATTCCCCTCTTCCCTTTAACGCCGGATGGCAGACTGGTTGTAACTGAAATGAGGTGTGCTTTCTTTTCCTTTTGTCCGTTTAAGCTGCAAAGATTTCCCCACTAGCTTTTTCTGATGGTAATTCAGCTGCGGGAGAGGCTGTTGTTCCTGGGCAGTCATCAGAGGGTTATGGCTACTGGGGAGGAGCAGGGGTGAGACCCACACCCAAGATGCACACAAAAGGACAGATCTGAGAACACAACAGCTTTAATTGGGCAGCTGTAATCGGAGACTTGTCATCCATTTATCTGTGACTTGGTGAGCAAACCCCTGCCTTGGTTTCCCCAGAGCAAACCACTGATCTCAGCCACATCTCTGAGGCATCCCAGTGCTCTGAGCCCCTCAGGTTCATGTGCTGCGGACCTTATTAGATGGGGGGACTGAAGTTGCTGTGGGCAGTTAAGGGGAGCGAATGGAGGAGATCTCGCCTGGGAAGCCAGCAGCTCTTGGCAGCCAGTTCCACCTCTGCGAACAGCAGGCGTTCTCCCCTGCCATGCCAGGTGTGCGGAGACACAGTCTCCTTTTCAGCCACAGACAATGGCTTTGGATAATGTTTGTTTGAGAAAAGTGATTGAATTGTGTGGTGTTTTTGTTGTTGTTGTTATTGCTGTTTTAAATGCTCATGGGAGTACGAGAGCTGCTAATGAGGTGGCATGTAGTCAGTCACAAGAGAGCCGGTCCTGGCTGTGCTCCTGGTGATGTAGACGGCCCTCCACACTATGCCTACAGGTGCTGCACCCTGGCTGGGACTGCTGACGGGTGTGGAACTCCCCCTTGCCCCAGAAGATGTCTGCACTCTTCTGCTCCTCAGCAGTTCCATTCCCCGCGTCTCATTGTTTTGCTTATCCAGCGACATGCCACAGCATGAGGGAGGGGAAAGCCACGGGTACCCATCTGGCTGGGCTCCAGAGATGAGTCAGGGTGGACCCAGCAGTGGCATCCCATCACCACAGCGCACAGCTCCTTCACAGCCAGCGCTGTATCCCTGACACTAGGTCAAGGCCCCAGGTGCTCAGAGTCCTCCTGGCTCCCACGGGAGACACAAGGGTGTTGGGACAAAGGATGTTGGGACAGATCACCTAGGGATCAGGGCTCTTTCCTGGCAGTGATGTGCTAAGACCAAAGCTGCGCGTGTGCTGACACAGAGCTGCAAGAAGTTCCTGTCCTCTTTCGGCCCCACAGGCCATCCATCTTCACTCTGCAGCAGGTGCCAACATGTGACGCTGGGAGGGGACAGGGGGTGTCAGAAATGCATTAGATGGGTGATGCATCAAATCCTAGACTGATAAGAGACGGAACAATTGATGTGTTGCCAAAGGGCCAGGAAAGATCTTTTTCAAGCAGGCTAAATAGTGTGGACAGGAAAAAGCAATGAGCAGCACAGAAATAACAGTGCGTTCATCTCTTTTTTTTTCTGGTTGGGCTGTGCATGCTGCCATCTATCTATGCTGCACTCCGCTGCCATCCCAGTGGTGCTGGGATTGCTCCCCGATAGCAGGCTCACAGCCCTGCCAAGCAAACTGGAGCCACGGCGGGTGTTGGTCTGGAACACCAAGGTCAGGTTTGACATGACCTTGCCTGCGGCTGGGTTTTCTGTCTTCTGGCTGCCCATGCTTTGAGGACTCCCAGGGCTGGTGTTGGGGACTCAGTCATAGTGCCAACAGACATGGCTGAGCCTGCCTTAATCCCAGTTTTTAGACTGGCTGAACTTGTTTCCACTTATCTCTGATATTGTGCAGCCATGTTACATGGTGTGAAAAAGCCAACTCTTGAATTTTCTCTTAAACCTCTGCAGAATGGGCAGAGAGATGGCACTCCAGCCGTGCCAGAGCTGTCATCTCCTTGAAATCTCAACGGTGGCATCCCTCAGGTAATGACAAGAGTCAGACCAACAAGAGTTTATCCCATACAGGTCTCCCATCACAGTGAGATGCTTGGACAGGGATGGGACAGTGAGATGCTGGGAGAGGATGGCATGATTTACTCTTGGAGAGTATCTCCATGAATGTCCTACTGGCTGAGCTGCTGGCACTGTGACAAGGATAGGCACCGAGCAGCACCACTCTGCAAGGGAGGACCAGAGGGCTGTGGATGTCCCAGCAAGCTGCTGGGACCTGCAGTGCCAGCAGCGATGTGGGAGGCAGATGGAAAGGGGCTGCCCTCCAGGTTGCAGAGGATTTGAGTCGAGCAGGAAGGTCTGCCATGATGGGGTGCATTACACCTGCCCCTCCACTCTGCAGTGCAGCCATGTGATGCCGGAGGAGCGCTGTGGCGATGATATGGAATGCGGGCAGCTGCCTTCGGACACGCTCCGACAGGTGACGGTCCAGCGCCACCCCTGCTACGGATTTGGCTTCGTTGCTGGCAGTGAGAGGCCGGTGGTAGTGCGCTCAGTGGCAGCAGGTAAGGTGTGCGGTGGGGGAGTCCCTGGACGTGGCCACAGGGTGCTAGGAAGCACAGTAGCACCTTCCCCTTGTGGGAGCCCTCCCTGGGCTCTTGTCCCTGCTGGTGGGCCTGCAGGGTGTCCTCCACAGTCAAATACATGGCAAACACTTTGGGGGTGCTTGGGATCCTCCTGCTTCCCCCAACTCCTCAGCCTTGGAATGCCTGGGCTGGCCCTGACCCTCTGTCCCGTCAGGCGGCCCCTCTGAGGATAAACTCCTGCCAGGAGACCAGATCTTGGCCATCAATGATGAGGACGTGAGTGAAGCCTCCAGAGAGAGATTCATCGAGCTTGTCAGGTGAGGATGACATTTGTCCCTCATTGCCTTCAGGGAGGGGACTCATGCTAGGCTGCTGTGCCCTGACCAGAGTCCTGGGGTGTCAGTGAACACCCCCAGGCTCCATTGTCACCAGTGGTCACTGCTGGTCTAGAGGAGCCTCAGCCTGATCGGGGGAAGTGCCTTGGAGCAAGTTCTGTGCCTGTTTCCTGGTTTGCCAAGGGGTGGGCAGCATTGGAAGAGCACCCAGAGCCATGTTACCAAGCAGGAGCTTGGAGCTCCCAAGGAGTCCACTAAGGTCCTGGACACCAGTGGGCTGGAGAGGGTGGGATGTGCTCTCTCAATAGTCAAATGCATGTGTTGAGATCTACCACCATGAGGTCCCATCCACCTTCATTTCTCCTTTCTGTCACAGGAAGGCCAAGGACTTCATCATCCTGACAGTCCTGCACACCCACCAGGTGAGACCAGTGGGGCCATGGCCAGCCCTAGGGGAGCTAGGATAGGGGTTAAGAGCCCTCTGGGAGACCAAAATGGGGTCCCTGGAGGCCCCAGGGATCACTAAGACAGCTTAACTGAGGTGCTGGACTGGTGCCCAACCACCCCAAGGCTCTTCCAAGCTGTTGAGTCTGAGAGCTGCCACAGCCCTGCAGGGTCAGTGCGGGCAAGCAGCCATCTCCCTGTCCTTGTCGCTAACTCCTTATAGGAGGGAAGGAGGAAAAATATCCCCAAAACCAAACAGTTTGCTGAGGGCATCAGGCGTGTCTGATGAAGTGTCTCATCCTGCCAGAGGTAGCAGGGAGGGACATGCTTGTTGCCGTTCTGACAGGCTCAGCTGGGGACTACCTGGGGAGATAGGAGTGCCAGGCTGCAGGCCCCAAGCTGTGTGTCTGGTGGTGGTGCTGGCACCAGGTGGTGATGGTGCAGATTGAACTGTCATACCAGCAGCAGTGATGGCAGGGCATGATTTCTGTCTTACTGAGCCCTTTGATGTCAGTGAAAGAGACAAGTGTGAGAGCTCCCCTGTGCTCCCCTCCTCTCCAGGAAGGAGATGCCATCACCCAGTTCTGCTCTGTCAAGAGCAGAGCATGTGCCAAGTGCCAAAAAAGACTTTTTTCTCCTGGCCCTGGATGGCTGCCGGCCAGGATAGGCTGCTCTGCTGATGCTGGTGCCCTCAAACACACACAGCTCTGGGGCATGACTGCCTCCGTGCCAGAGTATGTGCAAGTAGAGGCTCCCTGGTGCCCAGCACTGCCACCAGAATGTCCTATAAGGGCTTCCTGGAGTCCTGCCATCTCCCAGCCATCTGACTCCTCCCCATATCTGGAGAGCCACATCCAAGGGGCTTATCCCTCCCATCTGAGCAAGCCCTGGCTCATATCTCCTGGAGCTCAGCCTGCACAAGGGTTGCCAGGCACATGTGGTTGCAGCCTCACCCATCATGCTGAGGATGCTTGTGTGACTTCTGGAGCTGCTGCTCATCATTTTGGCCCTGCCTGCAGTACTGCATAACCACAGCAAAGAGGACTTGCATTCCACCCCCCATTTCATGGTTTGCTGCCAGCTCCCCATCATCGTGCTGGCTTTGAAGGGGCTTTCTCTGGACACTGTGTCTGGCTTTCCCCACACCACAGCTCTGGGTGCAGGCAGATGATTTACCCAGTGCTCTCTTTCCAGTCTCCCAAATCTGCTTTCATCAGTGCAGCCAAGAAGGCGAAGCTAAGGTCCAACCCAGCAAAGGTCCGATTTTCAGAGCTGGTGACAGTCGGCGAGACAGACCCAGTAAGTCCTGCCCTGCCTTCCTCCATGATTCACTCCCTTGAGGTGTCCCTGGGGCTGTGGAGTGTGAGATGGCCAGGGACCACAGGGCTTCTCTCCCCTGATTTGAGCTCCACAGATGAGAGAAGCCATCTAGCCCAGTGAGGCCTGCAGAGCAGGTGTCCTTGGGCTCACTCAAGGCATTGGGTCAGTGCTGGGGGGACATGAGCTGTGGTCCTCCCCTGTCTCTCAATCTGGATGGAGCCCCAGGAACTGTCCTTGGAAACCTGGTCCCACCTGAGTCCCCCTGGTCACCCAAGAGTAACATCCGGGCAGTGCCAGCGCCTGCCCTAAGGAAGGTCTGTGGCTTCCAACCTGGTGCCAGAGGCTTCACAGGAGTGCCCATGCGTGGGGCTAGGCTTGGGTTAAGGGTCAGGAAAGAGGGATTGGCTCTGAGTCATCCCATCCATTGCTCTCCGCTCTGGGACACCAGCTGGGGAGCAGGACAGGCTGTCAGGCATGGGCACGGCTGTGGGATGTGCTGGATAGAGTGGGATGGTCTGTTCCCACTGCAGCTGATGGGAGCTGGAAAAGTAAATCTGTCAGGCAGCTCTGAATTGCTTCAGCTCTACGCTTGTCAATGGCTCAGCAGAGACACTGGATTTTCTAGGGAAATGTGCCTTGTAGTACATATGCCCAGAGAAGCAAAGGATGCCGTAACTGCTCCATCATTGACACTCATTCTCTCTCCCCACCCACCATCTGTCTCTCCGTGCCCCCATCCTCTTTGCATCTCCTGTTGCCGGCCCTGTGTGCCAGGACATGTTGAAGAAAGAAGCTCTCCTCCTCATTCCCAATGTGCTGAAGGTTTTCCTGGAGAATGGGCAAATCAAATCCTTCACGTTTGATGGCCAAACCACCGTGAAGGTAGGTCCCTCGCCTCCCTTCCCCAGCACTGATGCTTCTCTTCTCCTGCCGCCCCTATCCATTTTTCCTTGTCTCCTGCTTCCTTGCACAAATACTGCAGTGGCACTTGACTGGCTGCAAACTGCCATGGCAAGATAGTTAGCCCCTCCGCCTCCATGGGTGACACACTTTTCAGCTAGCAGGAGTGGGTTTTGCTGTCTTTCTTCTACTCCTGAATTTTCTCCTTGCTGTGAGCCTGCCCTCCAGACAGAATGGATGCTCCAGCTCCCCAGTAGTGCTGGGGATCTGGCTGCTGGTCACCTCCTGCTGTGAGGTCACTTCGCCCAGCAGTGACTGGGTACCATCCCGTGGCCCCTCTCAGTACTGCAGGGCCTCATCCTGCACTGGTGTGGCCACAGGTGCCAGGGAGGAGGAGGCGTTTAGTGGGATGCCAGCTCCCACCCACCCTGGGAGGGGGCTAGTGCCTTGCACCCAAGCCTGTCCGTGGTGTTTGCAGGACGTGATGGTGACATTGCAGGACCGCCTGTCCTTGAGGCACATCGAGCATTTTGCCTTGGTCCTGGAGTATTCCAGCCCAGAGCAGAGCCACCGGTTCCTGCTGCTCCAGGACAAACAGCCACTGGCCCACGTAAGCCTCTGGATGCGGGAGGGAATTGGGACAGCCACGGCCAGTGGCTGGGTCACAGGGAGGCCTTTCTCCCACCAGTGTGGGACTTGGCCTGGGTTGTGCTGTGGGATCGCATAGGCACTCCTTGCCTCTAGCATGGTCCTGCAAAGGGTGGCCAAGAGGAAGATGATCAGAGTTTTACCCATACCACCCTGATAGCACTATGGAGATGGTCTGTGCTCCAGCCTGGGCAGCTGCAGACAGCATTCATGAACATCTGTGGCCTGACTGGGAAAGCCAGGAAGCTGGTGCTGCATGGGACTAGGGATAAAATCGTGATCATGGCAGAAGCACCAGCCTTGGTGGCATAAACCCCTGCAGCAGCAGGCAAAGCTGTCACACCAAGGAAGGCTGGGCTATTCCTGGGATGAAAGGATCATGTAGTATATGGAGGAGAGAAATCAAATCCCCCCCCAAGGGATGAGGAGAGAGGGGTCTCCTGCCCTGCAGGCAAATATACATGGCTTCTGAGCTCACCGCTTCCCTCTGCTCCTGCCAAAGGTGGTGCAGAGGACACACTACTATGGCATGAGGTGCCTCTTCCGTGTGAGCTTCTTCCCCAAGGACCCAGTGGAGCTGCTGCGCCGGGATCCTGCAGCATTCGAGTACCTGTACATCCAGGTAGGGGACTTGTCCCTAAGAACTGGGAGCTGATGGTACTCATAGCCCACGTGTCTGCCCAGACTGGGCCCAGTAGAAACATCCCTCAGGTGGCAGATGTCCTGTCCTGTCCTGTGGCTGTCTGAGGACACCTTTCCTCTTTCCTGCAGAGCCGCAATGATGTGATCAGAGAGCGTTTCGGCACAGACCCCAAGCCAGAGATGCTGCTGGGGCTGGCTGCCCTCCACATCTACATCACTGTCTCAGCCACCTGCCCCAGCCAGAAAGTCTCCCTCAAGAACGTGGAGTGAGTCCTCCTCCCTCTCCCCACACCACTGTGCAGCCCTCCTCTGTGTCCCCTCCCTGTGCTCCTGCTCACAGCCCCTGCATAACTGGGGTGCACCTAGCAACATTTCAGGGTCCTGAGGTGAGATGCCCCAGGAGCCCCCCTGGAACTAGCTAGTGGCTCACAGGCTTGGCAGCACTGAATGCAGTGAAATGCAGCCCCTGGTCCCACAATGTAAGACCCCTGCACACTGACATCCAGCTGCATGTGGCAGCCTTGCCAGGGCCGGCAGGGATAATTGCTGCAAGCCCAGGATCATTTCCATGGGCACCCGAGCTGATTATCTGCCTGGCATCAAAAGCAAGGAGAAGGCACTGTGGCTGCATAATCTCAGTCTGCCACCAAACCATGCAGCCCTGGCTCAGCCCTCCTGCAGTTCCTGGTAATCTTAAATTCATACAGAGTCCACCTATGCAGGCTGGCCTTGCCCAGTATGCATGGGGAGGAAGGGGGGAGGTGGCAACCTGGGAGGACCCCAAGAGAGATTTAGAGATTTGCCCTGCATCCCTTAATCTCACATGAAATTAAGTGGGAGCTGGGCTTGGCTGCAGAGCCTGGCAACGCTGCATTCCCCAGCCCATGCTGGTGGCTGTGACACCAAAGAAATGCTGGTGCAGCTCTGCCTACCCCTCGTGGCAAGAGGATACCTTTGGGCAGCATCTTTGGTTTCTGGCCCTCTTTGCACATTGGAGAGGTCTCTGGCCTGGCAGCTCAAGGTGGGCTTCCCTCCCCACAGGAAGGAATGGGGCCTGGAGCCCTTCCTGCCCCCCTCGCTCCTGCAGCTCATCAAAGAGAAGAGCCTCCGGAAATCCCTCTCTCAGCAGCTCAAAGCCCACCAGAACCAGCCTGGTGGCACCAAGGTGAGCCCAACCCACACAGCCATGGCTCAGGGCTGGTGGGGTGGCAGCATGCCCTCTGCCTCAGCATCCTGTTGTCCCCAGCTGCTTGGGAAACTCCTCTTATTGCTGCTTAAGTCACCTTGGATGGCAGATAAATCCCAGGGTGACAGCCGGTCAGACACTCTTTCTCCTGAATCCACTTCTGAGAGCTATCTGTATTTCAGGGACTGCAGTAAAGATCAGTGGGGTGAGATCATCCGAGAGCTGTCTCTCAGCTTGATCGAAGCAGCACACGTCAGTTAAGCCTGTGTTTATTGTTATCTCTACTTCTGGGCTTGGAAAGCTCTGAAGGAGGCTGCTGAGCCACTGCCTCGGTCCCTGAAGCTGTCAGAGCACCCTGGAAGGATTATACATCCCACAGGAGGTTGTACATCTCCAGGGGCAGTGGTGGGCTGTGCCTCTGCTCTTAGTTACCTCTCAGCATTTGCCCAAGACTGCAGAGGAACGGAGACCCCCTCCACCCCATGTCAAGCCCCCAGGCTCACTGCTAGCACGGCCTGTGCTCCAAGCCGCCTGCCAATGCACTGCGCAATGCAACTCCTTGGTTGCTCCCAAGTTTGCACCAGCCTTTTGCATTTCTTCCCCCTTGTGCTGGTAGTGATTACCTGTGTGATGTGTTTTGTCAGGTCTCCACGGCCCAGGCGAAGCTACAGTACCTGAGGATCCTGAATGAACTGCCCACCTTTGCTGGGGTCCTCTTCAACACAGTGGGACTGGTACAGTAATTCAGGATGGGCTGGGAGGTGGTTGGCACTGGTCCTGACTGTGTGCTGGAGGGGACAGCCAGGGTAGACATGACTCCTACAGAAATTACTTCCCCCAGTCTCTTTCTCAGCCCTGCTGTAGTCCAAGGCCATGCAGAAAAGCCTTCAGAGCCTCTGTTGACGGTAGGTCAGATCTTCAGCTCTGCAGGGTCAGATCTGTTCTTGCCAGCCTTTTGGGCAACCAGTTGACCTGCTCAATGAAGTTGGACTAGTTGGACACATGCTTATAGCTTAGTCCTACTCTGACAGGATCCTGCAATCCATCTTAGAGGATGGCCACCCTTGGCAAAGGCCATCATGTTCCCTGGTTGTCCATGCAAGGAACAGTCCAGCAGGCCTTACTATCTCCATCAGCAGTGTTGCAGCTCAATGACTCCTTGGCAGATCTCAGGAAGCTGCCACTGCCATGGCCCACTCCTCCCTCATGTCCATCAGAGGCACCTCCACCCCTCACCCAAGCCACCTCACTTTCTCCATGGCTGGAGGAAAGCCACCAAGCCAAACAGGAGAACAGTGGACCCACCAAGGCTCCCCACTGCCTGGCTCACCTCTCCCTCCCTCTCACTCCACCTCCCATTCAGAGGTCTCCATGTAAGTGTCACCTTCCTGTTATGCCTGCCCAAGGTTTCAGCACTTCCCTGGCTTCCCCTGCTTGGCTTCCTGGGTTCCATCTCTTGCAGCCTTTGATCTGCTCTGTTTCTACTGCACCTTGGAGCTCCTCACCTCGCAGCTCAAAGGGCTGCCTGTAGGAAATTGGTGAAGGCAGAAACCCGTGGTGTCTGGTCAGTGCCATGGCTGGGCAGTCAGAGCCTGCTGCTGGCACTGCCTGGGTGTGCAGCATTGGACAACTCACCTCTGGTGTGGGTGCCCTGCCTTTTTTTTCCATCTCTGACACCAAAGCAATGACTCTTAGCTGGCCTAGGAGTTGAACCACATGTAAGTGATTCTTTTCTGCACTGGTCTGCCCAGCTCCTCTTCACCTCCGGATCTGGCTTGAAGCATCCTTCCTGGGCAGACCAGAGCAAGAAAGATCCCTATTTTCAGTCTAGATGTTAGTCTTTCTTTTTTTATAAAATGCATTTGCTCCCTACTCTGCTTCCTTCTCTCAGAGGCAATGTCAGATCAGACAGATTTGTAACGTGCTCTTACTTCTCTGTAGTGACACCAGCAGGCCTGAATATTTCATGTGACCAGTCAGTTCTGTTATTCTTAAATAGCCTTGGCATCCTGCACACCATTCCCAGCTCTGCAGAGAGGCTCAGGGAGAGAGGTCCATAGCACTAGTTTCAGCTGCTGCTCTGCAAAAGCCATCCAGGACCCAGCCAAGCTGCTGACATTGAGGCCTGGCTCCATGGAGAGGGCCCAGTGCAGCCTCTGCAGCCCCAAGGTATGCTTACTCCTGTCTGTCTGTCTCTCTTTCTCCATGTGCTCATGTTACCAGG
Source organism: Brachypteracias leptosomus (assembly GCA_013401335.1). NCBI lineage: Eukaryota > Metazoa > Chordata > Aves > Coraciiformes > Brachypteraciidae > Brachypteracias > Brachypteracias leptosomus. Next base: position 1,153 of record VYZX01003577.1, on the reverse strand, counting down.
ATGAGAAGCAGCCAGCCACCACACTTCTGGTGGGACCTCGTCATGGCATCAGCCACGTCATCGACCTGAGGACCAACCTCACTACGGTGCTGTCAGAGTTCAGCAAGGTCAGCAGGATCCAGCTGTTCAGGGAGAACCAGGGGGTGGCCCGGGTGGAGACGAGCATCCTGGATGCAAAGGTAGGCATGGTTGCTGCAGAGGCAGGCACCAGAGAGAGGGGGTAGTGTGGAAGCTGTGGTTGGGGGTTCAGGTTCACCTTTGAGGGACTTCAGGACACAAGTGTATGTTGGAGCATCTGCTTGGAGATTTCTTGGGACTCAAAAGCCCCTTTCACTTTGCGGGCACAGGGTCAGTGGTCTGTGGCATCTCCCCTGCCTGTCTGGCTACTTGTGCCATAGAGGTAGGGACTGAAGCCAGGGATGCACAGTGCAGGTATGGTGGCATTCTGACCATGACTCAAGCACATACCCAAAGGTTCAGACAGGGTACTTGGGGCAGAGAGGGGTGACGCAGTCCAGACAGGTAGCAGAGCTGTTTGGAAGCAGGACAGTGCCTCGCATCTTCTCAGGGCTGGAGAGGAGTGGTCCATGGCAATACCTGGGCTGGATGCAGGTACTAGAGGGGACTGGTGGTGTTTCATGTGCTTGCAGCACTTGTTGAACTTGTCAAGGTACGCAGGATTGTTGAATTAACTGGAGATGATGGGACTGAAGGTGTCAGGTTCAGAGTGCAAGAAGAGATAGCTGGGCATCCCTGATCATAGGTGTCCCTGGCTCCAGTAAAGCCACCCCCTGGGCATCTTGCCAGCTGCCTCCATTATTCTCCCCTTCAACCCACAGAGCAGTCTTTCTGCTCCTTGGCACACGTGCCCTCCTGGACCCTGTGTGTTATCATCCTGCCATGCCCTACTTGTCGTGTTGTGTAGTGCTGGTTCTAGTAGTCAATCCCCATGGTCAGGCCCCGCCACCCCTGCTCACCTTTTTGCATTCTCCTGTCTCTCCTGGGTCCCAAACTCTTCAGAGGGACTGTCAGCAATACAGTAAAAGCTCTACTGACTTCTTTGGTGTCTGGTCCAGCAGCCACAAGATTCTAAGGAGATATTCCATTGTTCAGGTTTTTAATAAGCTAGGGCACCAGAACCCCCAGGTCCCTC